>JAYKKI010000004.1:4587500-5202500 GCA_039881145.1 Druceiella hillmani
AATATAATTATTTTAAATACGGGAATATTGTTTAAAAAACCGCAATATGATTAAGCGGGTACGTGATTTCAAATATATTTTCTTGCATTTTTTAAATCCGACTTTCTTGCAAGTCAATACGTGATCACGTTTAAAAATGTCCCGCGCATAACTTAAATTTAAAAAAATGTCATCAGCGGATGTAGGTTTGTCAGTTTTGTCGCGGTAGTGAGATTTATGTAGATCTCGCCGAATCCGGATTCGGAATATATTTCGTGCAACGCATATGTGAGAATATTAAAAAGTAAAATTATGCTAACAATAATATACTGCCGCTTTATTTTTTTAGGAATTCGCATACACTTTGATGACGTAATGAGATCGAAGTTTAGATATTTTTGTAAGTACTTTTTTGACGCGTTACTTTGATGGCATTTTTAAAATTTGTAAAGCATTATTAGGATAAGTTAATATTCGTATATTATAGTTTCAATAATCAACAATTATGGCAAATAGAAAAATTTTTGGTCAAAAATTAAACTTTAATCAATTTTAAATAATTCCTACTATTTAATTAATTCATTTCTAACTACTTAAATAATTTGAATTAATTTTCACTATTACAATAATTTATTTTAGTTAACTTCATGCATTAATGGAGTTAGTTCTGCAATACTCATTTACACATAGTTTGCGTCCCACAAGTATTTTGAAGTTTTAACTGTCTTTCGACAGTCGTAGATAGCTTCCTATCCGTGTCGTCCCGTACAAGCGACGCGTTCCATTAATACATATGGGAAATTTGAAATAAAAATATATACGCCCCAAATAAATAATAATAACTAAATAGAAACATTAAAAAAGGGTACAAAAATGCAAAAACAATATAAAATTACTCAGTTTAACGCTTATTTGCGGTAAGCACTTTAACTTCACTGGCAACTAACCATAGATAGCATCAAATGTTCGTGGGATGTATACAGACAGTCGATAACTGAAGCCAACCTATCGTTCAGTAACTGTAACTACTGACGAAACTAATATTCTTATTAAACGTCGACGTATATAGCTATCTAAGATAGTCGATAAATTTCTATCATATACTTTGCGTCCCACAAGTATTTTGATGTTTTAACTGTCTATGGATAGTCGTAGATAGCTTCCTATCCGTGCCCTCCCGTACCAGCGACGCGTTCCGTTAATACAAATGGGAAATTTCAAATGAAAAATATATACAAATAAATAAATAATAACTAAACAAAAACATTTTAATTATCGCGATTAGACGTAATTTAAATGTTTTGTAATTTTTTAAATAGTGGATGCATATTTTTATATTACAATATCAAGCATAATATAAATTAAAAACAGTTAAAGTTGTGCGTAGTTGTGGAACGCAACCAGACTCTACTTTCCGTTCTGTCAAGTGTTAAGTTGGACAAAAAATAGTATTAAAATAAAGTTTATAATTGAAAGAAGTAATAAATTATAATAATTATTATTATATTGTAATAATTCAATGGAACCCTTATTAATCTGAAATCAAGTTCTAAAATCTTGCTTATTGTGGTCACACATATGTTGCTGTAACCAGAGGACGTATTTAGTAACTTTTTACAACAAAAAATTGATAACTTTATATAAAACAGATCGGTGATATGAGTTTATCGCTCGAAAATAACAGAAAATTCGCTTATTGTTACCTACATTGTCGAAGATAAATGTCACAAAGTTATTGGGAAGCTACATTTGTCCCTCCTATACAATATTGGATAGCCATTGAGTGCTTCTACAATATTGGATAGCCATTGAGTGCTTCTACAATATTGGGTAGCCATTGACTGCTTCTACAATATTGGATAGCCATTGAGTGCTTCTACAATATTGGATAGCCATTGAGTGCTTCTACAATATTGTATAGCCATTGAGCCTTTCCATTGGGAGATAGAGTTTGAAGATAGTAATTCTTATCTGTTGTTAAATTATCGATATGCAAAACAGAAACGTCAGTTAGAAAAGCTCATATAGATAGACTATTAGTTTTGGGTATTAGTAAATACAAGCTTTTATCATCGAGTGTGGGAACTGTGATCGGCCAAGATGCGACTGCTTAGCGCCGCTCAGCGGTGCACCGCGTCGTCGATACGGGCCAATGGGCAGCCCTATTGATCGATTACTTGATGGAACATTGTAAAAAATATTATGGGCATAATTAGTTTTTGGGTCAGATCACTAATGCAATGTATTTATTCATATATTTATTATCTTTCATTTGGACATTCGTTTAGGCTATGTACATGAAGTGATTATTAACAAGAATAAGAGCACTTTGTTCTAATCAATTAAATTATTTTATGAATCACTAATGTGATTGAATGGAAATGATCCTAGAAATAACATAAAAGATAACATATTTGGTGAACAAAAATTGACTCTTTGGGGACACTTTCACGTTTTGAGGGCCCATTTTTTTAATAATTGTGGGCTAAATATTATTTTATGATGACAATCAAAATGTTAAAAAATGGTTTAGTTTCAGAGATATGATGATATCAAATTGGTTCATATAAATAAATAATGTAGTGAAATGCAAATGATCCTAGAAATAATAGAAAAGATAAAATATTGGGCAAACAAAAATTTACTTTTTGGGGTCACTTTCACGTTTTGAGGGTCTATTTTTTAATCATTGTGGCCTAAATAATAATTAATGATAATAATAAAAATGATAAAAAAATGGTTTAGTTTCAGAGATATAATGAGATCAAATTAGTTCAGATTATAACCTATAAATCAATAACGTAGTGGGATGCAAATGATCCTAGAAATAACAGAAAGGGTAAAGTATTGGACAAACAAAAGTTTACTTTTTGGGTTAACTTTTATGTTTTGGGACCTATTTTTTAATGATTGTGGATGTTATTTTATTGTGTGATGTTATTTTATGATGATGTTAAAAATGTTAAAAAAATAGTTTGATTTCAGAGATATGATGAAATCAAATTAGTTCAGATTATAAATGGAATATGCTTAAATAAAGCTTTATACATAAATGCTGATAATATCTTCTATATCTATTTTAAAAATTGTTTACATTGTCTCAAAATTTAATATGGCGCAAATATTATGGTCCTTCGAATCTTACATGAATCCGATCACCACTTTTTCTCTCACCTAAAATGAAATTGAGAAAAGTTAAATTATTAAATAAACTTAAGATAAAAAAAACTTAATTTCGTAATATTGGCTAGCGTTTGTGACATAATGTGCAAATTATGTTTCCATATTTTGACATACCACGTCTACAAACATAGCTACATTTCAAAAACCGCTATTATGATAAAATTAATTTCTTTTAGTTAATTTATTATTTAATATTTATATAATAGTTAAATTATTAAATAAACTTAACATAAAAAAAATTAATTTCGTAATATTGGCTAGCGTTTGCGACATGATGTGCAAATTATGTTTCCATATTTTGACATACCACGTCTACAAACATAGCTACATTTCAAAAACCGCTATTATGATAAAATTAATTTCGTTTAGTTAATTTATTATTTAATATTTATATAATAGTTAAATTATTAAATAAACTTAACATAAAAAAAATTAATTTCGTAATATTGGCTAGCGTTTGTGACATAATGTGCAAATTATGTTTCCATATTTTGACATACCACGTCTACAAACATAGCTACATTTCAAAAACCGCTATTATGATAAAATTAATTTCTTTTAGTTAATTTATTATTTAATATTTATATAATAGTTAAATTATTAAATAAACTTAACATAAAAAAAAATTAATTTCGTAATATTGGCTAGCGTTTGCGACATGATGTGCAAATTATGTTTCCATATTTTGACATACCACGTCTACAAACATAGCTACATTTCAAAAACCGCTATTATGATAAAATTAATTTCGTTTAGTTAATTTATTATTTAATATTTATATAATAGTTAAATTATTAAATAAACTTAACATAAAAAAAATTAATTTCGTAATATTGGCTAGCGTTTGTGACATAATGTGCAAATTATGTTTCCATATTTTGACATACCACGTCTACAAACATAGCTACATTTCAAAAACCGCTATTATGATAAAATTAATTTCGTTTAGTTAATTTATTATTTAATATTTATATAATAGTTAAATTATTAAATAAACTTAACATAAAAAAAATTAATTTCGTAATATTGGCTAGCGTTTGTGACATAATGTGCAAATTATGTTTCCATATTTTGACATACCACGTCTACAAACATAGCTACATTTCAAAAACCGCTATTATGATAAAATTAATTTCTTTTAGTTAATTTATTATTTAATATTTATACTACATTAAAATATATCATTTTGTTTCTGAGAACGGGTAAAAAGCTTTGAGTTTGGAGAAAATCTTATTTATGTCATTTAAATAAATTCCCCAACCATATACGCAGGCTTTCTTAACAAAGCTTTTTAGCGACACCGATCAGTGATTTCACCTGTAACACGGCAAGACAATGGCAAATAAAAGATAACAGTCAGAAAGCGTAGTCCTCGGTTGGAATTCAATAGATACGATAACAGTTCGACCAACTCGTCGCCAGCTAGGCAAACATGCTTCATACAAAAGCTTACAAAACATAAATAACTTGAAAAAGCCGAACGCGACAATGTTGACCGTGCAAACAAGAGTGATTGTTTCAGAACATCATCGTGTAAGAAATCATACAGCACCGCGGTTATCTGATTTGTAGCAGTGACGTAGAGTGTAATTAAAGTGTTATTTTTTTATTAGTATTTATTTACAAACGTAGTTTTTGAATAACTTATTGTCAGTACGATGTGAAATTTTATTAATGGGTGAAAGTCATTAGCAAATGCCATTTTTGCCAAAACATAAAACTATGATATTTTTGAATCATCAGTTCAAATTTAGTCCCAGTTTTAACATATTTTTATTGATTACAATACTCATATACTAAACGTTTTCACACAAACTACTTATCAATTATTACTGCTTATGCATTTGATGTAGTCAAACTCTCTCTATATTTTTTCCTGTTTTTTTTTCTGGCATCGCATTGTCATCTAGTATCGTCATTTTTAATTGTATTACCTAAATTTTGTCCTCAGGTGTCTCAACTATAACTAAATTTTAGAATATAATGATTGTAAGGAAGTTATTGCTACAGTGTGGTTGGCTTCTTTTAAATTTGCGTTTTTTAGTAAAATATCATGAAAATTGAGATTAAGTTAAGAGCAGTAGTGTAGAAGTTATAAACATTTATTGAAAAAAATACGCGAGTTTTCATGTATAATTTTAAAGTTAGGGAAGAGTGGGGACATCTCGATGTTTCATATGTCACAGTAGAATATAATAAGTATTATTAAAAATAACACCACAATTTAGTACTTCCGTTCTTGCCCAAACCTTAAGTCTAAATCTTTATAATTAGGCAAATTTTGAAAATTTGCCAAAATTTGTTTCACTTCTTGTCGGCTTGTACCTAGAAATTATGATTAATGAAATGAAATAACGTTGTTAAATAACTTTACTGTGAAATGTTCAAAACAATACGTGACATACAAAAACTGAATAGTTAAACGTTTAGTAGTGCTATCTAGAGATAAGAAAAAAATAAAAGGAATTGCTAGATAGTCCGTATCATGGTTCGTAAGTGTGCTTAATTTAGGGACGATTGGTCAAGTAGTTGCCCAAATATTACGTAAAAACCAACAGATAAATACATTAACTTCTGTATCCAGATCATCTATATATATAGATCTAGAGTTAGTATAACTTCCATAAAAGAATTAAATATAAAATTCCTTAATAATAAATGTATTATTTTGATAGTGGATGTGAAAAAAAATTATAATATTAATCGATTACGGAATGACGTTTTTTCTTCGCAATGAATGAGGAATTAGATAGGAGTAAATACTATTAATGTAAGCACACAAAACGATCTAGACTAATTCAATATGTGACAGTTTAGTGTTTGGCTTTAAAGTATAAGTTCTTTAAATAACATCACTAACATCTTTTCTTGTTGAGGCAATTATTGTGCAAGCAAAATATTGTTGACCAAGCCTATTCTGTAACATAAAGGTCAATTTCGTAAATAACTGGTGTCTCTTGGCCACACCCTTCGCGCTTTTGTTAGGTGTCTGGCCGTACCTCAGGTCAAACACTGTGAACCTACAGTATAAAACTTTAAAAGATACTTGTTTTGTTGCGCATGCCGTGGAAATTTTGACCAAAGTCCTGATACATACTCGATTTTGCAAGTAGCATACTGACAAAATCATGCATCATCTTCGAAATTTTCTTCTCCTGATACAAGAGCAGCATTGAAATTTTTTGGAACCGGTTGTAATAATGGTAATAATGAAATTAATTAAAATTTCAAAAAGCAAATTCTTTGTTGAGCTTTGATTGAATTTGTTATTTGATTTTACAAATTAACTGCGATTTGAAATTTGTGTAAGTCAAGTTAGGGTAAATTGATGAACAACAGAGTTACGATCGACTTGGATTAGTATTTAATGATGATCAGCGTGAGGGACATCCTCAAACAGCAAAAACTGAAGATAATATGAAGATAAGAGTGATAAAGACTGACAAAACAATAACCTATTAGTAAATTCGTGTAAATTTTAGACATTAGTATGATTCAAGTATACAAAATTCTAAACGAATATTTAGACGCCAAGGAAGCTTCGTTCTAAGTGGATAACTCCATGAGTCGACCAAAACTTAAAACACCATCGCGTTGATGGGTCTTGAGAAAATTCAAATGCTGTATTCGATATCGTTACGAGTGACGAAAATGGAACATACCGTTATGAAACCGAAACTGAGATGCACTATAGCAGTTGTATTATTTCTAAAGAGTTGCCTACTAAAGTGAAGAATGAATGAAGTGCTGGGAAAAATATGGACAGGTTATTGTACAACGATTATTATGGAAAATAAAAGAACGGTTAACATTGGTATGTACTGGTATACCAGTATTTTTTGCTTATTATTTTAATACAAGTTCGAGAGCAATGCCCTCTCAGTAGAATCCTCCTTCATCACGATAATTCTTCTGCACACTCAGCCAGACTAACGACTGAATATTTGACAAAGCGGGTTTAGAAATTATGGTCCATTCACCGTACAGACTCCACCTCGCACCATGCAATTTTTATTTACTTCCAATAATAAAGGATAAACTGTAAGGAATACAATTCACGGATGTCGAAGAAGCGGTAGCTGCTTTCGAAAAGATCGTGGAAGAGACGTTTAAGAAAGGACGGGTCAACTATTCTGTGGGTGGTTCCATCGAATGGAATGATGTATAGAATGCCACAAAGACAACTTAGTAAGGTTGTTGGTTTCATTTTTGTTTTTGTTGGAAAAACTATTAAAAAATAAACTGTATCGGATCTTCAACGCTAAGAATGGATAAAAAATCATAGATATTGAAAAAAATGAGTATCAAACTTGTTGACACATCATAAAACAGAGCAGCTTTTTAATGCATGTTCTCCTAACTATTGACGTACTGTTTTTACTTACTTCTTAATCACTTCCTCCGTTTCATATATTTAAGTTATCATGCCAAAAATTTTCATTTCAAAATGAGCCCAACCACGTGTGTGGTTAGGTTGCTTCAGCGACAAAAGGATGAAGGCTAATTTTGTTCAAAAATAAAAAAAAAATGTTTCTTACGTAAAACATTAAGCTTCACGTAAGAGAGAGTTCAGTATTTGCGTGATGGCTGGTTGGATTCTATATTTAGAAATGAAAAAAAATAAGCTCATTGCAAGAAAATCAGATTATACATAACACCTGTAGGTAATATGGCTGTTTGAACCTGATGGAGTTTTTTTTCTTCTTTCCACACAAATATACAACTGCAATCACCACTCTGAGAGACATAGGTTTAAATATTCACGTCGAATGATCATCAGGTATCAATTATTCAGTCATACTAAGTGTATTAGAATGCGCAGAAGTTGTGCTTTAATGTTGCTGGATGAAACTTTAGGGAAATTAAAAGAAATTGTTATGTATCAGTCAACCATTTCCGGAAACTGATGAGGATTTACCTAAAACGAGTTTGCCTTCTAAATAAGTTCATTTTTATGTTTATCATAATTAAAATTAATGTAGCACGTCACTGCTGGCGCTATCTTAATGTTTGTCATGCCGAAGTCGCGCCCGATCGGTTCCCACGGGTCGCTATCTTGCGCGATAAGGCGCGGCGGGTGCGGCATGCGGCTATGCGCGGAATGCTCGCCGCTCTCGAGCGTTCCGGGCACGCGGCTGTTTTACTTAGAGTCGCGGGTGTTAAGGTGGATTGCAGAAATATGAGAGCATGTTTCATCACGCCTGATTTATTCCTTTTACTAGCTTTGTGATGGTATTTTTAGTTGAAAATTTTCGCATTAAAATTGTTAATTGATTTTATAGGCTAAAAGCCTATAAAATCTATTAAAAATATATTCTTTGTTAAAATTAATTCTTTTTTTAAATTATTTATTTCAAGTAGCAGGGGTAAAGTAAGGGTTGAAATTATGCTGATTTTCATTAATTAGCGTATATATTGTAGGTAATATGGCCGGTGTTTGCATAACACTTTATAGATTTACATATTTTTTTACAAATTTACGGAAGTTGTTAGTAAAATTTAATACTTTTTTATAACGAATTTTGTAAATGTTGGAAAAAAATAGTAACATTTAAGTAATTTATTTATGATATACTTGCCGAAACGCTACGAGTGCATAACGATAAAATTTACATAAAATTTACGATAAAATACAGAAAAGAAGTGTTAAAAAGAATTCATTGTCGCTCAATATAAATACATAAAAGTACAAAAAATTTATGATTTATACGATCAAAGTGTAGTGCTGCCGATATGCTGTGGTTCGAATTTTTGTGTATCTAAGCATAAATCCACTAATTTTTTGATACTTGAACCTCTTTAATAATAAATAATTTTGATGTTTGATATTAGTTTTTCATCATATTGTATGAACGAATAAATCATTATGCTCACGCTCCGAAAGATGTCGCTAGTTTTGTAATTGCATCTTAACCGCAAAGTGTACAAAATAATACAGTTTTGGTTCTCGAACAACCTTATGTACTAGATGCATTTCTATAGATAGGCTACCTATCTTTCAGTTTTGTATTCCTAGTATGCTTTGTAATAAAGACTTTCAAAAAAGCAAACATGTTGTAAAGCTTTATCCCAACAAGATTTTTCAGAATTTATTCTTCAATTATTTAATTATTAGCGAATTAATCTATGAATACTGGCAAGAGTGATAATGCGTAGGTTGCTTAAATGAGTAGGTTGCTTAAAGATGTACTTACGTATATAAAAAGAAATAATAATTTTGAGGCTAATAATATTGACGTATTATTGGATTCAAAACAATAATGGGAATATTGTCATAAAATATTCCATGGATAAAGATAATGAATTTTGAATGGACTGAACGAAATTAAAAAAAACGATTAAATGTGAACAATGTTAATTTGTCGAAGGTCCTGTTGCCTGTATTTTTGATGCCTTTGTATTTTCAATACGATCTTTATATTCAGTATAATGGAAGCCAATAATATTGCTGTATTAGTGGACTTAAAATTATAACGGGAATATTGCCATAGATACAGAAAATAATTTCTATGTAAATAAAATAATTGATTGATAAAGATAACGGCCTTTGACCGGAAGACAAATTAAAAAAGCAACCAAACGGGAACGGTATTCATTTGTCAAAGGTTCTATTGCGCGTATATTTATTGCCTTTGTATTTTTAATATGATTTTTATATTCAGTATAGTGGAAGCCAATAGCCTTGCTGTATTATTGGATTTAAAAAAATAACGGAAATATTGCTATAGTTACGATATAGCATAAAGAAGAAAATAATTTCTATGTAAATAAAATAATTGATTGATAAAGATAACGGCCTTTGACCGGAAGACAAATTAAAAAGAAACCAAACGGGAACGGTATTCATTTGTCAAAGGTTCTATTGCTCGTATATTTATTGCCTTTGTATTTTTAATATGATTTTTATGTTCAGTATAATGGAAGCCAATAGCCTTGCTGTATTATTGGATTTAAAATAATGACGGAAATATTGCCATAGATACGGTAGCATAAAGAAAAAAAAAGAAAGGTATATTCATTAAATAAAACTAGCGTGACCTGTGCGAAGTCTTCGCATTATTTATTCCATTATGAAGCTCAGATGACAGATCAAACAAATATTTTACTAAAATTGACATATAGAGGCGCAAGTATCAAAAGCATTGAGCTAAAGCGCCACTTTATTTATACGTGAGTGGATTTGAAATTAAACAAAAATTTTACCGACCGTCAATCATATTGACGTTGGGCCGTTAGATGGCAGCATTGCAGTTTTGTGTATATAATTTTAATAATTAATTAATTTGCAAAAACAATAGCAATAATAAATTTTTTAGTTGTGGATGCCGGTAGAGCAAACAATTATCTATAAAATGATTTATAATTTATGTGGATTAGTTGTGAGGTTTTTTCTAAAAAGGTAGAGTAACATCTTAACCTTAGCGTATTAATATATATGATGATGATGATGATGATCGATGGATAAAGATAACGGCCTTTGAACGGAAAGTGAATTAAAAAAGCGACCAAACGGTAACGGTGTTCATTTTTCGAAGATTTTGTTGTCCGTAGTTTTGTTGCCATTGTATTTCCAGTATTATCTTTATCGGTATGGTTTTTAGGTATCAGATTAGAATAATAAACATTTAATATAGTGGATTGAATAGGTTGAATAATATGGAGGTGGAAAAATGAAGAAGATATAATGCACTCCTTTATCCCGACAGCCTCGGTGCTATCAAACTTTTCAGTCAACTCCTCGCCTACCAAAGTAAAAAGAGGAGATGATGCAGACATTATTGGTTCGATTGCATTCATCCCAAACTCAAGACAATAATAATTACGAGCCGGTTGAAAAACTGGACATTTTATACACTAAAAAAGATTAAAAAGAGGACCCATTTAAAAAGTCATGGCAAGGAAAATATTGTCATAAAATCCTTGTTAAATATTTTTAGGACAAACCAAATTTTCTAATTAATTATGAAGGGATAGTTAATAATTAAACAGTTAATAAACTATCTTAAATTTATCAAATTAACAAATACAAAATGTATGCGTTAACACGATATTATATGATTTTTCTCAATATCCAGGAACTCAAATGAAATATTGTAACTATAACATGCGGTAATTTCAATATTTAAAAAGAAATCAAAAGTTTTTTCTGTAACTAATGCTAATCATCATATCATATATATTAATACGCTAAGGTTTTAAGATGTTACACTCCCTTTTTAGAAAAAACCTCACATAAATTATATATCATTTTATAGATAATTGCTTGCTCTACCGGCATCCACAAATAAAAAATTGATTATTGCTATTGTTTTTGCAAATTAATTAATTATTAAAATTATATACACAAAACAGCATTGCTGCCATCTAACGGCTCAACGTCAATATGATTGACGGTCGGTAAAATTTTTGTTTAATTTCAAATCCACTCACGTATAAATAAAGTGGCGCTTTAGCTCAATTTTTGATACTTACAGCTTTTGATACTTGCGCCTCTATATGTCAATTTTAGTAAAATATTTGTTTGATCTGTCATCTGAGCTTCATAATGGAATAAATAATAATGCGAAGACTTCGCACGGGTCACGCTAGTTATTAATAATATAATATTGTAACTTTAATATGGGGTAATTTTAATATTAAAAAAATTAAAAACGTTCTTCTCTGACATTAGGCACAGAAAAATATTTTTGATTTCTTAAAATTATTATTATAACGATATATGCATTAATTATCTTCATGTGCAATAACTAAAATATTTTTAATAGAAAATTTGAATACTTTTTGAGATGACTGAAGTATCGATTTTTGCTAATGTGTAATTAGCAAAAATCGACTTACTTTATTAGATGATGTGAAGAGTACTTAATTTTGAAATAATCTGTTCACCGAGTATTAGTATTATCTTTCTCTCAAATGATTCTATAATGCATCATCAAACGATTGTTAACGACAAAAATCAGTCAATAGAGCCACATTGTGTTTTATATAGTACGTTAATTCCTTGAAATCCAGATAAGAGTTCTAGCATCAAACACTAAACAGTTTTCAATTCACAGTCATTTACGGCCTTCCGCGAGCAGTTAAACTGGGTTTAACTTTGTTCGCGATTAACTTTAACAACGCCACGAAGAGCATTTAACTAAATCACATTGACTTTGTAACTTATGAATGTCAAGTTAACGTCGTTTTACAAGAATTTGAAACAATTCAAGAGTTGGTTCTGGGAACAATTTACTGTGTGTAGCTGGTAGCAAGCTTTAACGTACGTTTTGTTTTCATTAAAATTATTTGAACGAAATTGATAGTTTGGTGTAATTGTTCGAGTTCGTTATGTGTTGTGTTATCATAGCTCTGAAGTGGAAATGGTGGCAAATGATTTTTATAATTTTCAATCTTAATCCGAAGATACGTCATTTATTTTAAATTAGTGAATGTATTAAGAGAAGCTAACTGCTCTCACCCTATTTTATAGTTCTGTCTTTGAGCGAAGAGTACAGGGAAATTGGGTTTGGTTTTAATGAACATTGTTCGTTAACATCACGAGGCACATGAAAAATGTATATCGATGCAAAAATGTTTTGTGTTACTTATTTAGTCGTTACTAATTGTTACTTATTTATTTAGTCGTTACTAATTGTTACTTATTTATTTAGTCGTTACTAATCGTTACTTATTTATTTAGTCGTTACTAATTGTTACTTATTTATTTAGTCGTTACTAATTGTTACTTATTTATTAGTCGTTACTAATTGTTACTTATTTATTTAGTCGTTACTAATCGTTACTTATTTATTTAGTCGTTACTAATTGTTACTTATTTATTTAGTCGTTACTAATTGTTACTTATTTATTTAGTCGTTACTAATTGTTTAACGATATTGATATTAAATGAAACATGAAAAATGCAAAAATGAACATTGTTCGTTAACATCACGAGGCACATGAAAAATGCAAAAATGTTTTGTGTTACTTATTTATTTAGTCGTTACTAATTGTTTAACGATATTGATATTAAATACCTAAAAACCTCGTTTCAAAATCGCCAAACAGTCGGTTGCCTCTCAAACGAAAATTAACAAATCCTCCCACAAAAAAGACAATAATCTAAATCCCATAAAGGCGCCGTCACACCAAACACAAATCGTATATTCAGGCAATAAATATAAAGAAACTAATTCTCGACATAATCACAAAGGAGCACCACAAAGGCGAGACTGATGCACAATGAGAACCCTTGTATAGACGAGGGCGAAGTGAGTTTAATAATAATATGATAAAATGGAATTTTTGTCAATCGGCAAGGGCTCTAAAGATCAGGGTCGACCGTGGAATCTGAGTAAATCCCTTGGAGTGTGCATTCTTCACGTAGGGAGCGATTTCGGTGTAATTGTGTGAGGTATTGGCGGTCGCCGATAGCCGGGGAAGATCGCACGGCCGCTTTTTTTATTTCCCCGTTTTTTTAAAGGAACTTGCGAGATATATACTGAAAGTTGGCAGAAACAATAAATTCCAACACGTGTGTTTTTATTCAATAAATAAATTAAATAAATTTTTTTCTTTTATAAAATTTTTAAATATTTAAAATTTTTTTCTTTTTTATAAAATTTTTAAATATTTAATATTTTTTTCGTATCATGATGAATTTGACACTAATTATTTTTCAAACCATGTTCCGAATTTATTAAAAGCTTACTAATTTGATTGTAGGAAAAACTTTATTGATCTCTCTATTTTATTAAACTTGTTGCTCTAATACTGTTTTAATTTTAATGATTTTTTTAGTAAAATATAGTTTTTATCAGTAAGTTGAAAAAAAACACAAGGGAAACTGTTCATAAAAGCCAATGAATAAAACAAGAGAAAACGTTTCCGCTATAAAACATGCCTATATATTTTTTTGAAATGATTTAAAATTATTTATTAAATTATTTACATTATTAATGTTATTGCAAAAAATTAAATATTATTGCTTCACGAATACTATTTAGTTATTTACTCGATTATAACAATGACCGTAGACTTTGCAAGCAAATGCAAAATTAGCCTGTGCCCATTCATTGATTCCATAGAAATGACCAACGAAAATGAAAATAAAAGTTTTTTCGTGGCAATTTGTAATAAATAATTTAGTCAGTTTATTTTTATTTCTCAACTTTATAATATTATTTGGAGATGATAGATATTTATTTTATTTCTGCTATATAAAATTAATAATTCTAATTAAATCCGTCCCGTAATTTTTGCGTGATGTGCCAACAAAAAAATCCTTTTAAAAGTATTTTTTTAAATACCTTCAAGACACTTACCTAACTAAACTTATTTAATTTTACAATTTTATTATACATACAAATTTTGTCTACATTTGTCTAAACTAGGGTACAAATTGGAGTTGTCTAAAATAGGAGTTCCAATATAATTTATTTATTTTATTTATTTATTTACAGGTTTTGATCTACACAATTGAAAAATACGACGGATGTACAAATTGGAGTTGTCTAAAATAGGGGTTCCAATATAATTTATTTATTTTATTTATTTATTTACAGGTTTTGATCTACACAACTGAAAAATACGACGGATGTACTACTATGAGAGCAATTTTTTAAAGCCAACCTGAACATCAGTCCAGCTCCACTCGATGAACACGAAGGAATCGAACCTGTGTTCTTGCGGTTGTCAACGGCCATAATCATGAGATTAACCGAATGCACCACAGATACCGGTTTAATTTTGATCTCTATGATTACTCTGTTACATTTGATGTACGAATTTGGCGCAGTACTTATAGAACCATAGGTTACCTTGACTCTTTAAAAGTTTAACCGATGGTTTAAAAATACACGTACGTCCGAGAAATAAGTAATGTGTATATAAATTAATACGACTATACCGATATACGTGTATATTTACATAAATGTATGAATGCGTACGTACAAAAATGGGTTTGTACGATTGTATATATCCGTATATAAAAATGTAGAAAGGTACGGTCCGCTCGACGCCGCATTGTGTAGACATGTAGACAGACTATTATACAAATACAATAAACACGTCCCCTCCCTTGGCGACAAAAAATACCTTTTTTTTACCACTTTTCTTTGGTATCGCATTTGGTTTATAATATGTTTATACGGTGAGATTACCTGCGCAGAACTTAAGTACAGTTGGTAAGAAGCATACGGAGATTTGGTCCGTTTGACGTATAGTTTTTGTTAACTGAAAATAATATTGGCAAAATATATTCGGTTTTCGTCGAAACAAGAATTGCATTGTTTTTTTTAGTATTGTGTTTATGTTTATACCAACATAATTAGCAGACCTTTTAAAAACTTTTTTAATTTATGTAATATCCGAAATTTTAGCTCAATTAATTTGGTATAATAAATTATAGATGCTAACAACTTAGATACAAATGTTTAATATTTAAAAGTGCTGGCTACTAATCCGTTTTAATCCATTAGAGTAAGATTGTTTTTTTTATATGTTTTTATATACAAGAGTAAGATTGTTTTTTTATATTACAAAGGATAATGAAAATGATACAAAGAGGATGCAACAAGGAATGTATCTATTATTCGTACAGGTGATTCTGTGCATAAAACTGAGTGGAAAATGTTAAAGAACTTTATGAACATTCTCAGGCGTTTCCGAAAAAAAAATCACTGTTGAATTTGTGATTTTAAAGAAAAAAAACATTTTGTTACCAAAATACTCATCCCATATACACAGTCTGATGCACAGAGTTTGATATATGAATAAATACTAGTTTCTTTTTACACTCTGTATGATATTTTTAAATAACTGATAATTAAAACTTTACGTTAGAATCTGGTTGCTTTTATATGTTAACCACTGCGTAAGTATATTGATTTTGTGTTGTATATTATTAAACTTTATGGCATAATATTATTAACAATGAAAGAATATTTAAAATTTCTTGTTTGATATATTTAATAAACATCAATATATATAGAATTTTATCACGAATCCATTTTATGCAAGAAATTCATTTTTTTAACAACTCGTTAGTCTCATTTGTATTATTTTATTAACAAGTTATTCGTTTCCATCTACTTATTTCTGAAAAAGTATATTAATCAAAAGAATACATGTTTCAAAATATCCACTATTTTCACCTATTTTCCTTCATTAATAAAATAATAATAAAGATAAAATCCTCTGTCGGATAAATTGGAAATCAGTATATTATATCCCTTCCCTATTCTTTTGTTTTAATACGTATTGTATTACTTAATATAAAAAAGGCGATTATTACGTTAACCATTTCTACATTAATCGGCTAAATTAAGAACGATGCCTATATTTAAGTGGATAAAAACAAAATGACAAAACAGAATAGAATTCAGACGAGACATCTTACGTACATCTTAAGTACTGAGCTAAGCTTCTTTGCACTATATCATTGACCCGAACATCTTAATTGAATTTGACCTTACCATCACCGAATAATATTTTTAGTCCGTTGACTTTGCCAAGAAGAAAATAATATTAGTGAAAATTCAAGTAAATTTTTTCACAGCTGAGGCGAAAACCACAATCAAGATTTTATCTGGAAAGTCTGGGCGATAATGTTAACGAGCTTGTTTTCGGCTAGCGGTTGTCAGATTAATATATGTAGGTACCGGATGAGGTTGTTTACGAGCAAAGTATTTTTTGATCTTGATTTTCATATATACATTTTAGAATAAGAAATTTCATCCAAATAAAGCTGTGATTTAAGAAAAATTTATCGGAAATTGAGAATTTAAAAAATGTGATTAGGTATTATACTAAAGAATATATGGTGATTTGTAACTTCCAAAATTACTAATGAGAACATGAAAATAAACCTTTGTTTACATACAGTACGAATCATTGGAACAGATAACCAAAACTTATAATAAAAACAAATGCAACAAAGTATTTTTTAATCATTTTTAATTTGGAATAGTGATAAGGGTTTAAACACTCTGTTTGACAAGTAAAAATTGAAAATTAAACATAATGAATCACACATATTAAGAAAAATCCAAAATGTAATCTAGAAGTAATTAATAAAATAAACTTATTTGTCTCAATTCAAAATACTTTTGCACCGACAATAAAAAACTTAATATGAATTTAGCATCGTAAAAAAATACTCTTAGATGACAGTTTTGGGTATTAAATTGAGTAACGTAATTGATGAAAGCTATTTAAATAGGATAAATATTTTTCGCTGAATTAAATATTTCTCGATATAATCATTTTTTTAAATAGTATTATTTTGTTTACGCTTAAAGGTATGCTAGGTAAATGGTATGCTATGTACTTTGAATTATGCTTATATTTACGATTTGATACAATTTTGAAAAAGTAGTTCGTATGTTGGAAATATTGTTAAAAAGTGTCTGTCAACCGTTTAAAGAACTTGAAACAATTTTTTTCTAAATTATCATTTTTATTAGATTCTACTTGAATAGCATAAAATACAAGAAAATATTAAATAATTACAATTGCACAAACTGAGTAGAAATAGTTGGTAAATATTTTACACTGTTCAATAAATGTATAAAGAAGGAAATAATCTCGAATCAGCGAACTCATCCTTGGACTTTCATTCCATCTCATGATACGGCGCGCTTCCCGTCGCAGCCTCGTCGGTCCCCCGGGTCCAATAATTATGCCGTCGGTATAATTGGAGCTGGTTCGCCGTCCGCGGACCCTTATTGTCGTTTTGCAACGCGCGCCGCTTCTTAAAAATTTTCCACCTATTACACGCAATTCAGTTTTATTTGTGGCAAACAAGCGCTGTTCAGGAGTTTTGAAAATGTAATAAAAAGAAATAAATATTTCGTAGTGCTTATCGTAAAAAAATTTATGATTTTATGAAAGTACGTGAGAAAAATTTGTGTGCTAAAATTTTTGAGAAAATTTCATGTTATGCAAAAGCAATTACGCGACTACCATTTTCTCGAATTTTTTGATAATGGATAAATGGAATTGAGATAAATGGAAATTTTAGGGGCCTAAGATATTTGTTTTATTCCCTTACTTTCTAGTTTTTGCCTAAGTCAAGTTTTGTGAAACCGTAATCGGAAATTTATTTTATTTAACTTTATTAAGTGTAACTGGAGGCTTATTTTATTTAAGTATATTAAGAGCTAGTTTAAGCTAAATAACTCTACCAATGACGATATATTTATACGAATGGTACGTTGGTCTTGATATGTAGATGCAAATTGATAAACGTGTATAAAAATCAATCAATATCATCAGTTTTGTATATATATATATATATATATATATATATATATATATATATATATATATATATATATGTATGTATATATATATATATATATATATATATATATGTATATATATTTTAATCCAAATGAAATTCATAATAGTTCCTAATACAGTGAAGTATAGCTTTATCCTTACGTATAAACACAGGTAAGTTTCACTATCTAAAGAAAATACACTTAGATAATTAATTTTACTACAATTTATATTACAAAAATTTAGTCCAACTAACATAATAATTTGTTTAAAAAACAAATATAATGACACATATTTACATAACGAAAGTAAAACGTCTGTCAGGTTTCAAATTTTGGACTTCCATTTGGAATGTATATTTTTGTCAGCACTGTACACAATAATCGTTGCAAGTTTGACCTCGTTCCTTTATATTATATTCGACGATTCGAATGCATCGACATGGAATAATGTGACATTATACTTCCCCGCATCTGAGAAAGAATATAGTACTGTACCCATTGTCGGTTTAGAGTACCGTGAACAATGTGGGTAATTGCAGATGATCAACTATTAACGTCAAGCGGTAGTCGATTGAACTGATGATTGAAAAATTATCTCAATGTGAAAAATGTTGGCATTATACATATATACAATGTATAATGCGAACATTTTTCTAATTCAGTAGTTTCGATGACAGTGTTAGACACATTAATAGATTGTGAAGAAATTTTACTGCATGTCTTTAGAAATTAGAACGGAATACCATTGTACCAAGTCAAGTAACTATCGATATATATTATGAAATAGTCCCCGGCCGCGTCTACCTGTATGTACGCGATTTTCTCAGTGACAGTTAAGCAGATTTTAATTATATTTTTATTAATATATAGAATGATTCAGAAGGAAAGTTTCAATATATAATTTATGCATATTTCGTTAAAATTAGCCGACCTTGAATGTTGATGAAGTCGGAAAAAAGCAGTCGTTGGAGAGATATCTTGGCCTGCTTGCTTTTTATCGTACCTAAGCCTTTTCCAATGAAATTGAGATTTTATTTACTGTTTTTCATCTTTAAAGTTGTTTATGTAAATATCATTGAGTAGATCTTTTACAAAGAAATTGAGGTTCTATTCACTATTTTTCATTTTTAAACTTGTTTGCGTAAATATAATGGAGAAGGTCTTTTGCAATTACTTTTAGGTTCTATTCACTATTTTTCATTTTTAATTTATTTACGTAAATATCTTTGAATACTTTTACAATGAAATTGAGGTTTTATTCTCTATATTTAATTTGTAAATAATAACTTCCTACTTTTTATGATTGTGATTAAATCAAAATAAAATAAAAGGAATATTTTTGGAAACGAAATATTCTTCTAGTTCAAGTATTGATGGGATGTAGAAACCTAAGTTGGTACTTCATTTCTTCCTCATACAAACACATCATAAAATAATTAAAATATAAAGAAAAATACTTCGGCCTAATAACTAAAACAGCGTTTAATATAAACGGGACCACCACAACAATAACATTAGCATACCACCTACCAGCCCCGTCCGACAATGGCGCTCTGTCTCTCGCCCCGCGCTCTGCGCCATCTAAATACAATACCACTATTTGTGTGATATTATGCTTTAAATAAAACATTTTTATAAACAATCATTGGTAGGTAGGTACGTTTAGAAGTGTGGTGCTCCATGGAAGATTGGGTTCGCGGACGACCAGTCCCAAAAGACCGGGTTCTCGGGCGAGGTCAGGAGACAAAATCGATCTCGGTGCATTTGATATACCGCTGAATTCCTCAGGAAAAGAATTATACAGGGACAGAATTATAATATATTGAATGTTTCAGAATATCGGTCAAATAAATTTACACTTGTCAGGTTGATATGGATCAAAATATACTTCTGGGCATCATTTATTGCTGTCTTCATTGTCAGCATTTATTCAAATTATATAAGATATGAGATAAATTTGTTTAAGGAAAATATACCAGGTCTGATTGCTACAGCTGCGTGAATAGACACCTTAAAATAATTACCTAAAAATTATTTATTTAATTTTTTAGGTAATTATTTTAAGGATTTTTTTATAAAATTTTTATTTATAGTGAACTTATTTTAATTTATTTATGATTTACTGCAGTGCCACGGTTAAAATATGTTATGTACTATTTCAGCAAATAGAATAATATAGCACACGAAACGGCCTTTGCGTTGTGTCGGATCAGATTCGGTAAATGCTCCACTCATCTAAACAGACAGTTTTCGGGACTGCGGCGGCGGCGTCGTCGCCTGTGGGCACACGTCGTCGGTTCGAGTCCCAGGATCATCATGATGACTCAGCGAATTGGCTGGTGCAGCTAAGTGACAGGTTTTAAGGTGCTAGTCGAGGTGATGGGAAGAAATGAACCAATTTGTAGTCAGGTTCAAAGTTCAAGCTGTCAAAAGTTTTGCATTGATAAATCGTTATTAAAAATCAGGGTTTGTCACGAAATGAAAGATAATTAGGAATTAATAAAAAACACAAATACGACATTTTATGTTTTTTTTTATTTATTTATGTTTTTTAATGTATTTTTCCTAGACCGGTTAGGCAGTGAAAATGGAACTCTGCAAATTACTATTCTGATACGCATAAAGACAAATCTGTTATTTTGTGTGTTCTCTTACTTCTCTGAAACACGTTCTGCTGTTTTAGCGTATATTTGATACAAGTAAATAAACTTAAAATTATATTCATGATCATAGTTTTTACAACATAGCTTTTTTGTTAATGAGCTTATTTCGATATAAGATAATTTGTTTTCAAACAGCTTATCAAACTATAATAGTATTTCATATACATTCAAAGTATTATTTAAACCAAAAGATAACAAAAATACGCCGAATGTCGAAAAATGGATACATAAATTGCGCACTTGGTTGAAAAATTTAAAACCCCTTAAGTATTTAATCGACTGACTTTCTAAATGCTTAAGTTAGTAAGTCGTAACAAGTGCTTGAATTGTCATTGTAATGATGCTTTCAAAGAAATATTTCGGAATTTTCTAAGCCCAAATTCCAATGTTACTATCAAGCATGACTACTATTACTAAGTAACTCTGTTCACTTGCGTCCTTCATTGAGCTTTCGCTATCCAGACAAAGCTCCAGGCAGATAAAGCTCGAAATGAGCTTACGTGAACGGGACGAACGCAGAGACGTGACACGACTAGCAAGTTCGTAACAGCGCCAACACCATAAACAATAATAATCGTCATAACAGACGCGCAAGACAATGGACAGGTGACGAGGCGTGAATTGTATACGAGGACAGCCAGATTTTGGGGGTCCCTTTTCGGGTATTGTCTCTGGAACATGTGGACTTGAATGGCTCGGCGTAAAAGATTAAATGTCACAATTTAAGGCGATTTGGATATTTCGCAAAGACGGACAAATTGAAACAATGACGCTTTTGTTTAAGATTGCAATTATGTGTTAAGGTTTAGAGCTTCGAGGAGAATTTATTTAGACCCTAGTTGATTTCGCTTTTAATTCCGGTGGTAAAATAATGAGATAGTCTTTTCATATAAATTTAAAGACGTAATTTCGGTATATAGATTTCATATGCAAGGTTTCTGTACATGTTTTTGGACTGATATTACGGATTTTAAATAGAAGATCTCTGGACTAGAGATATGGAATATCGGTGAAGAAATATCTTTAAGTGGAGTGCAAAATCATTTTTAAATTGATTTTTTTCTATGAAATGACAAGTATGTGGAGACTGTCAAAGCTTGCGTTTTAAACTTATTTTATCATGAGATTTATTTTGATAATTACAATATTTAAGCATTTTAATTTCCTTGTATTTCAAATAAATTATACATGTTTACATATGACATATTAAAATTAAGTTCAATTATAATAATTTGTAAGTTATGAATAATTAAAAACTTAAGTTTTTTTTTAAATATTACTTTTTTAATTATAAATATGAAGTAAGTAATTAAATATTATATCCACGTATCAAATCCCACTGATTTTATATAATGAAAATATGGGGCCCCAGTGGAATGATTTCAGGTTGTATTTAGATAGAGTTTTATATTTCATTTGTGTCTATAATAATTATATTGACATAAAATCATATAGGATTTCATACGTTACTTACAAATAAATGCATGACATAAAATGAATCATTGAACGTAAAATAAGTTGCTGCAAAAGTAGCATGTCGAAAGCTACTGTAAACAAAAAGACACAACACCCTCGCCGATCACCGGTAAACTTCAAACAACTCCTCTCGTGCATAGCTAAATTGAATCTCCCCCACAAAGGAATGCCAGCCAAACAATGAGACCTACAAATTGATACAAATTGGCGTCAACTAGCCACAGTGCCGAGCCGTCACAAAGGCAGGCGCGTACGCGTGAAGCCCATTCAGTCCTCGGCCATTATGTTACTTCACGCGGAGTAGAAAAGGTAATTATCGCTTATCAGTGGGCCGTGGCAAAAAATTACGCTCACGGATTGGCGAAACAAAGACGTCACGGAGGTGGTCGAAGGAGGCGGAATGTCGGCGTCGGACACCGTTTGATGTATGGCTGTCTAAATATATTTTGACCAAACCCGGTAGGTCTTTAGGAAAAAAGATACGCGAGTGGCACGACGTACGTATACACGTACACAGCTTGTTTGATTGAATATTCTGTTTTTTGCTTTGAGCGTAGCGCTAAAATACCATTGTAGTATATTCGATTCTTCGAGTTTGTTTGGTGTTTGTTATTGGGACGTGCAGAACTGTGTGGGCATAATTTTTTTTGGTCGTAGTCGGAATGCCGGCCAGTTTTGTTGTATTCGCGGCCCTGGGAATGCCTTTCTTAGTCACATGACTAAATTAAATACGTACGATTCATATTGATACTCTCCTAATTGTATCTTTATATCTATTATTACAACCGGAACAGAGGATTTATAAATACATATTCAAGTGGGAAAAGTTTCGTCTTGATACCATTTTTCTGCGTTCATCGAAACTGGTGCTAAATATAATAATGGCGAAGACCGAATTTCATCTTATGATAATTGTATTAAATTTAGTTTCGTAAATTGAAACTTTATTTAGGGACTAGTTGTGAAATGCAGAGTAGAATTATCTTAATTATGTTGCTCCTCCACACTCCACAATCACTAAACGCCAACATTTCGTTCACCAAACGACACCGACCGTCGGAGTCGAGGGTATATGAGCGGGAATATTCAGGACGATCCGTCAAAAAATAAGCCGATCGTTCTCTATATTGTACCACTTAAGCAGTGTTCTCTGACTTCCATTATATATTTTATTACTACTTTGCTTCTATAAACCATAGCGTACCGATAAATAGAGTACAATCTTCTTCAAAGTATGGGCTTTTAACACAAAAATAATTTTTGATATCGAACGGGTGGTTCTAGAGATTAGGGCAACCAAACACGTAAACAAACAAACTCGCTTTATACATTAATACAGATTATATGCATAGGTGTTATACATCGATAAGTCATATATCTAAACCCGTTTAGTTAACAGGATGGATCAATGTTAACAGAGTCCAAACGTAAAACTTAACCATTTTGATATAAAAGGTTTTCAAATCGTCCTTCAACATTATTTCTTTACAATATGATTTTGATAATATAGTTAACATTTGAATTTTGATACAAACTTGAATTGTATTCCAAAACTAATACCCCCCCGGTTAGGACGTGACATAAAGAATAAAAATGTTATTTCCATCTGATAAATAAACATAGTCAGATATCGTTGGTACTTTTTAAGTGTTCATGATTAAGTCGCGACTAATGAAAATAAAAACTTTAATGAGCAATATATAACAAAATAATTTGACATTGTGTTAACGCGATGTCAAGTTCATACACAAAAGCTCTGCGTGAACATTAAGCCTTTTATTCGACGCCGTATAACATAATTCTATATTAATTGCCTCACCGATTTCATGAAAAACCTTTTAGAAATTCACATATCCGCACCTTTTTATGTTTCCTAGATTTTATCTCCAGCACGAAGGACCAGTGGAAACTCGTTCGGAAGTTCACTGGCCCTTTATTAGAGGCCTTTACGAATCACGCTGTATAGTCAACTTGGAACACGCGCAACCTTCGTGTGTGCTTAAATTAATTGTGCACACGATAATTGGCAAATCAATTAAAAATGCCAACATGCAATTTTAGTTATCGTAATAAATATGGTAAAACGATTCATCAAATAAATACAGTGAAGCGCATGGCGGTGATGAATAGATGGTGCTTACTTTGAAGGTATCTATTGTGAATATTGTAATTATTTATGTCGTATGTATAATCTATCTCTACTAACAATAAACTAAAATAAGTAGAAATATGTACGAGAGGAGTTTGTTTTTTTGTTTGTTTTTTGTACTTAATCTCTGAAAACGTACGTTCGATTTTAAAATCTTTTATAAAACAAAAAGTCCATACTTTCTCACCACTTTTTTTTTTTTTTAATAGAAGTAATAAAAAAAATGTAACAGAAGTCGGAAATATAACTTAAATGGTGGTGAGAGAGAGTGAGAGAGAAAGATAGATCAACTTATTTATTATATTTATATCGTATTATCGCTGATAACCTGTTTCGTGAAGTCGCGGACAAAAACTAGTATTATATAAATTAGTACTTGTTTGAATCGGTATTGTCCGATATCACCACATAAAAGAAATAACAGGTATGACTTAAATGGATAAATCATCACGCAATAATACACAGAGGAATAGAAGTAATAAAAAAATGTAACAACATTCGGAAATATAACTTAAATGGTGGACAGAAGAGAGAGAGGTAGATCAACTTATATATTATATTTATATCGTATTATCGCCGATAATCTGTTTCGTGAAGACGCGGACAAAAACTATTATTATATAAATTACTACTTGTTTGAATCGGTATGACCACATAAAAGAAATAACAGGTATGACATAAATGGAAAAATTGGCTATTGTAAAAATAATGTGGCTATTTTCTATACACTGTCTATTAAATATTTCTTGTATATGTTTTCAATGCGTTATCTTCAGTTTAAATTTTACTGTATTGAATAATCTTTTTGTAAGTAATATTAGATAAGTAAAGTAACATTAGATATGAAAGGGACGCACGTTTATGCTAATACGAATATATACTTTACATATACAAAAGACTTCTTGTAGGTTTTTACCTTATTAAAACTTATATGTAGCTTGGGGTATTTTTATACATATCTTATATATTATGTAACTTAAGATATTTTTTATATAATTTTTTCTCTCAATAGTACTTCTATATGTTATTTTGATACAAGTTTGATATCTTAGGTAGTGGTAAGTGCAAAATACCATATTGTTCTATCTTCAATTTCTCTGCTTAAGTAAACTTTCTTTACTTTAACTACAATTATTGGGAATTTTTTAAAAAAGTGTAATGAAACATAACTTATGCCACTTAGTAGTCCAGGCATAATTTACTTTAAAAAGTTTAATCTTAACTTAATAAAGAAAAGGTTAAAATCAGACAATGAAACAAACATATTTTTCGTATATTTTTCTATTATTCAGTCTAGACCTTTTTATCAATAAGTGATAAAAAGGTCTAGACTGAATAGTATCAAATATACAAAGAATTAGATATAACTCATAGTTTCAAGAGCGTGTAATTCAATTTTTATGCAGTCATCAAAGAGAATGATATATTTATTTATAAACAACAAAAGTTAATGAACTGTATTTTTAATATTTTCCGGAGAGTACATTAAGGAGAAATGTGTTTTTGTTAAGGTTAAAGGAAATATTTTCTTCATATTTTTAATGTTCTGCGTTAAAACTGAAAATTTAAAACCAATTTAATATTTGCCTATCTGCCGGTCTTAGCCTTTTTTATTTAGAAGATACGAAATATTACAGATAACAACACGAAATCCTGAATTTTCGGATCATAGATTTACAATTGTTTTCATATCTCATCGCATAAATCTAAAAATATAACCTTTAATCATATAACGAAAACTTTCCAGAAAAAAATTCTGTAAAACCTTAAAAATCGCGATGAAAATCTTTGAAAAAAATGTGAAGAAATGAATATTACCAGCAGTGTCCAAAAAATTCAATCGATTTCAAATACGATGCAAGATACTAATAAATTCAACTTACACTTGTTCACTTGTTAATTAGGCGATAAAAAATCCAAATGCAATGCCTTTTCCCTGAGAAAATATTAATCTTGAATAAATAAATTTATTCTTCGAATAAATAAACAAAATTTCATATTAAAATAATTGCAATTCTATTTTTGCACTGACTTAGAATGTTCATATTTTTTTTTTGGAATTTTATGTCATATATTTTTTACGGAAATGTTACTGAACTATATTTATATTTCCCGATATATTCGGGAAATGTAAATAAATTATCTTAGCTCTGTAGTAATTTTCGGGAAATCGTCCGAATGAGCAGATAGAATATAGATGCACTTCATCAGAAGGTTTCCTTTTTTGGCAGAAGATTAACTCGTACTTCAAAAATCTTTGTTTAGCTTAAGCTGCTGTTGCGCCAATGAAAAAGAAAATAGTTTTTTAGTTGGAAGTTCATTCTCAGTTTTAGTACTTTGATTAAGTATAAAATTTACTATTCTAATATCTGTGGTGAAGGAAATATCTAGCTATAACCAATAGGCTCCTGTTAAGACCGTTTTAAATTCGGGACTCTTGAAAAGAAAAAAAGAAACTACTTAATCATATTTAATAGGGGGTCTCACCCCGAAAGGTCGTACATAAAGGTTCCACACGCAGCATAATAAGGCAGTTTTCGTGTCAATAAGCTCAGAACCAAAGCTGGCGTCGCCCGGGAGGTCACAGAGCACAATACATCAGTAACCTTCGACGGAAACTCACTGTTTGTCCACACCTATTCAGTTGTCAACGTCGCCTTGATAAATCTCTTACTTACTACGAGAGCTTTATGAGCTTTCGGTAGCCCCGAATCGATTTCAATGAGCTTTGATGTGCTCGCCGACGAATAAAATTTTGAGCGCTTTTGTCGCACGTAGAGCTATTTATTGCGTGCTATGTGCGGATATGTTTGGATATTACGTATCACTATTGTGATTATTACGTTAGGGTACTTTGAGTTGAGTTCGATTGAATTGAACTGACGGCTGAACTGAAGGAATGGCCTTGTCGGCAGAAGTGGAAGTCGTGTGTGGTAGATTTCGTGGATGGTAGCAAATCTATTTGGAATTAGATGGGAATGATATTCTTAGAATTACTGAGAAATGTTTTTTTTTACTTCAACTACAGTTTCGTTGTAAACAATAATTGTAAGTTAAATCAAAATATTCCTTTATAAAATTTTAAAAAATGAGTAAAACTTGTTACCATTTTAGAATTATTTGCTATATATATCACTATAATTAAAATAATATTTTTTCTTAAAATATTGCTTTCCAGATAGATTTCTTACAATAAATGTTTTCAGAATTATAAGTTTTATATTCTTTATGCAAGACCGTTATAACATTTAAATCTGACTCTATTTATAGCGTCTATTATTCTATTGTGATTCTACCATCATAACTATAGATTCTAGAAAGATTGTAAACGATCAATGAAGTTAAAATCAACACATTATATTCTTATAATACGAATAAATAACTAAGTAGCACTTACACGTGAAATAATGTGAAAGAGGGTTAAATAAATGACGTAAATAAAGGAAAGAGTTATATTTAAAACAAGACATTTAACCTGTTTCTGACGAATATTTTTAGAGTGCCAATGAACTCTATATTTAAGACAACGTCATTGTAGACGATAAAATTAAACGGTATATCGAAGTTAGCTCGTAGCAGTAGACGTTTTTCCCGTAGTCTACGGAGCTACGAGTAATTTGATTGTAGGTTACATACTAAAATTGCTAACTTTTATTTACATATTTTGACGGACTGCCCTACGAATGTTCGAAGTATTGTAGTATTTATGTAATTACCAGCCGTTACCCGTGACTTAGCCAGCGTCAGGATTGACGCCAATGTAGGGTAACGGCTGGTAATTGCATAAACACTACAATACTTAGAACATTCGTAGGACAATTAGTCATAATTTGTAAGGAAAAGTATTCGAAATAAAGACTTCGATTTTATGTAAATAAAATTTTGCTTCCATAATTCACCACCTTGTTACCATAATTCGTCTTTACTACTCCATTGGAGATGATCATTATAGTTTTCTTTTCTGGTGTCAGGGTAAGTGCTAAAGAGTATGCTGGTCTACAACTAGGTTAGTGGATGAGCTTAGACGTGCTTACTTTAAAGCAAGCTCGGTGAATTTACTTAAAAGGGACGGAATGTTATTAAATCTGTCATCCTTTTCATCCTCTTCGAGCGGAATTTCCAAAAAACTCTTTTTTAGTTGGTAACTACGACTTTATATTTTTTTACTCCTTCATTAATTGAGGCTACGCGTTAATATACAGTCATTACTCAGGTTAAATTTTTTTGGGAATTCGCAAGTGTAACAATTAACGTATCTAGTATTCATATAGGCGATTATGTGCATAAAACTGAATATATTTGAAAGATATTTCCGTAAATTTTTTTTTATTGATTAGTGATTTTTCTTTTTCGTTGGAGTCGCAACTTCAACAACGACTTTTTCGGCAAGAGCTGAGAATTGTTATATAGAATTTTCTACTCCCTTTGATGGACAGAAATGTCTATATTAATAATGGACCCCTTCTTTTTGATACCTGTCAATATTGATATAGATAAATAGATTACGGAAATTACGTGGTACTTTCATATATATTTATTGGAAATATTTACGTTATTTGTCTACGCTTTGCTGAGTATTGCTAAACGTTTAGCTCCAGTTTATGATATAAGATCATCAATAAAATTAACTGTACTTTTTTTGTTTTTGGCCTCTTTGCGTTTGGCTTGTTGCTCTACAAATTCATACAACCTTGTGTTGGACTTTTAATTTCACAACGTTAATAATAAGTCGTGAAGTAAATAAATACCATCGACCTGCAAAAGCAGATTTCATTAAAATTTTACTGCGAGAATTATATCAAAACACATTTACTCTCTCACTGTTGGAGCCTGGGTGGAGATTTTCAAGCGAGATATCTGACTGTGGTTTCGACATTCAATGTGCCGCGACAATGAGACCAATTTACCCTTGGGTGCGATAACAAAGGATACTGATATTTGTTTTAGATGGTAGGCGCTCTTCAACCTTTCCAATTATTTTTTTTAGTTTTCTTGTTTTATTAGTTAAATAAAATACAACAGTTTAAATGTAACACCTCCAATATTCCAACATACATAAGTGCAGTCATGATCACGTCGTAGGAACTGATTTTGTAAATAATGTATCTAAAAAAAGGGATTCTATGAATTATGAAATTTACTAGCACAGGCAGAGATGGATCATTCATTAAAGAATATACTATGTTTAGTAATAAGAAGTACATTCAAGTACATTCGAGTAATAAATAAATATTTGGAAGTCGTCTACTATACATCAACAATAAGTGGATGTTTTATTATGTAGATAAATGAATGAAGTTTTTTAACTATAATTAACTTGTTTAATGGGTCACTGATGTATATTCTATATATAACTTCCATAAAATATGGGTAATTTGTTGAAAGCTTTTAATTACAATAGAATTTATGGGAATGTTTTTTTGTATGGAAAATATTATAATTTGAATTAGTTTGAAGGTTGTTTTTACTTGCTTATAATATTTAGACTTGTTACATGATAATTAGGGCAAGAACCCTTAGCATATACTAAGAATGTAAGCAGATCATTCTTTACTTATCTATGGTTACACTTACTGAACTGCTGAACTTATCTTAATTTATCTATGGTTACACTGAATCATTCTAAACTTATCAGTGCACAAAAGGTAATTTATTAGAGGTACTTTATTAAATATATAGGTTAAAAAAATTCTAAATGCAAAATGAGAATAATATATTTTTTGAATAAAAAAAAACAGTAGATCTGTAATTTATTTACAACTTGCGGAAAAAGTATGATATTAAAGTAAATATCTCGAAATTGCGTATTATAGTAATTCGTATATTAAGAAATAGGACAAAGGTTGCATAATCTACACGGTCGCCTGCCATCGTAAAAAACTTTAAATTTTAAACAGAATCATCGATTTACGAAGTATACGTAAAAGTCAACAAGTGGTTGGTCAAAGAATAGATGGTGAATTTCTTCCATAAAATTTTATTTTGAGAAAATCTTCGGTTATTCTGGGGAGGGCTATTATGTAAGAAAATCTTCGGTTATTCTGGGGAGGGCTATTATGTAAGAAAATCTTCGGTTATTCTGCGGAGGGGATATTATGACAAATGAAGAAATATAAATAAATATTTTGTTTAGTTAAAAATATCAACTGTAATTACGCAACACCAACACCCGGTAAAACTCAATATTTTGATAAAGGTATGATGAAAAGTCAGTCGATTCTAGTAACTGTTTAAGAATTAATGAAAATCAGAAATTGTAAACAAACAAATATTTTTATCTTCATGCGGTATTTACGATAATCAGTATATTATTTTGAAACCTTTATAAATACATTTATTTCATTTAATTATTATTATTCGAAAATTGCAAGTAGAACTTAATTTGGGATTAATGAAATGGGAACGTGTATAGTAAGGTATTTAGCCATAGATATGTCATTCTTTTAGATGTTTTGGAAGATTCTTACAAAGTATATAGAAATAGTACTGAATAAACGTTTTTCCTTGAATTTTTACAGTAAGGTGAAATGCGACTAAGAAAAAGTTGCTTTTTTAGTAAAAATAAAACGAAAATTTCTTCTATTCAAGTGTAAGTCTACAAAAATTATTTGTAACAAATTTATAGACCAATACGCAATTAAAAAAAATAAAAGTGAAACCCGATATAAAATACAAATTAGTTAATAATATTTAAATTTTCGGCAAACGTCATTCACTGTATAAAAAGTTAAATCTATATTATATGTATAATATGCATTTTAAGAAAAACTCTACAATAATTTAAATGGTTGAAGTGAAAACTTCAACCATTTATGGATTGTGTTATAATTTGGGTCGCCTTCTTTGCGAACATTACTTTTTTTTTTATAATTTCTAAGTGTTATCTTCATTTTGATAATCTGGCTAATTTTTCATAAAACTCTTGAGTTAGCTGCGAAAAGTAAAGTTTTATTATAGTGTAAGCAATATATTTAGCAAACTTTTTATAAAGTTAATTATAATAAAATAAAGATAATGGAAGATCTATACTTTTAAGGACTCTTAAACTCTGAAGGATTTTAATTAGATATACATTTTCCCAAAAGTTCTCACCATTCTGGAGTGAAACTCTGGAGTTTAGAAATTCTGGAGTGCCCAACATGGTACCATGCCATTGAGATATATAGTCGTTTATATCAATAGGATAGTCGTTTATATCAATAGTTTATTCCTAAATTTGCTGTCTTTAGAAAATGTCATAAAAATATAGATTAATTAAAAAACAGTAGTGAAAAAATTATAAAAATCGATTAAAAAATGGCCATATTATGAGGTTTTTTAATGGTAGAGTGAGGATGTCTCCCTATCTCATTCACTCTCTCGTAAAATTCAGTGAGCATTACTAAAAGTGGTATCGCAAATGAGAATTGCTGTCCTTGTCTAACCATAAAGTTGAAATCTTGTATAAACTGGTCCACTTACTGGAAATTTTTTGAAAAATAAAATAATTGACGGAGTTTGAAAAACAACAAATTAATTAGTAAGACATAATTAATGGCCACGATTTTATAAGTAACAAATAACATTATAGCCAAATTACAACTTTGATTATTAATTAAAATGTTTAAAATAATTATTTTACTTTTATCGTAAAGATAATTATTTATCTTATAATTATCTTATTTATAATATTATCTTATTTATGTACGTAGCGTAAAATCAATTTACCGATGAAACTTTTAATTAAACTCTATTGATATTTTATAGTATTTTATAAGAATGGTATGTATGAAGAAGAAAGGTAATATGTCAAGCTTAATTAATTATTTAAAATGTTAGTAACAATATGTGTTTCCGGCAATATTATTGCTAAAGAGCAGGAAAGAAAAAGGGACGAAATTGATGTAAAAGATTAAAATAGGGAAAATTTTTTACACGACTTTCAAATACATAAATTTTCAGGAGCCATTTTATTCTACAGTAGCATATACGGTATAGGAATTTTAATTAATATATGCTTATTTATTTGGAAATAAATTTCTTATAGTTTCATATTGTTTTATTTAACTAAATACGGAGGTGTATCGACAAAGACGTTCTAATAACATCGACTTACGACTCGAGTATTCAACGAAATGTCAAAGAATGCAATGAAATATTTCCAAAGGAGAGCCGGTATTCTCGCTGATCAAAGATACCATTTCGCCCTCGACGAATAAATATATCGCCTAATTAAAAACCAATAACAATCTATGTATCCTTAATCAGAGGAATATTTGGGTCGTGGGGTCGGGCGGCGCCGCGGAATGCGCTATGGTTGTAGCGATTCGAGATGCGGTTAGAACTTGTTTTGTGTTCAAATTAACAAGTCGGGACTTAGTTTAGTGATGTGACCGCTTCAGTTATCGATTTAGTTTTTGTATCCGTGTGAAGTATTTGATGATTCACAATTAAATGAAACTATGTAATATAGTATTATTTCTACTTTCTTTAAGTTCTTTATGGTGCAGATACAGCAAAAATCTTTGCTAATAGCCCACCTGAAGATGTTGTAATGCAACGCAACCTAGGTCGTGGTGAAGAACTTAAAGAAAGTAGAAATAATATTACATCACGTAGTTTAATTTAATTGTAAATAATTAATTTCTACTAAATTATCGCCAAATATATGCAATATCAGTATTTTATGATATTTTTTATGTAGTACTAAAAGTGATATGTGAATAGAAAAATACCTATTATTAAAAAGAAATTTATATTTTGTTACAAAGAAGTTAAATTAACAAGTTGAAAAAAATGTTTTAATTATAGATAATGTTGCTACTGAAACTAGGTTTTTTAAAATTTAAGCTACTTTATTAGTTGCCAAACTTTAGGTTGGCAACTAATAGAGTAGCGACTTTCTTCCAGCAATTTCTGGAATAATATAGACAATTTTTGAATACCTCTAGTACCGTAAATCCGAACGCTGCCCGGATTTCTATTCACTTTGCAACTGAGATTTGACGAGTAAAATACAATATATAGAAATTTCACGAAGCCAACTTAGAGTACTTTGCTTCATAAATTCCGTTTAGGGCGACAAGCTTGCGAAGCAACACGCAATAAATGAACAATAATGGACGTAGTATACTCTTTTATGACACAGAAAAACATTCGCTCCAAAGATTCAAAGAACGAAATAGCGATCATTCTGATAATCTTAATTCAGAGCAATTTCCTACATCCTATTCAGAAAATATATAAAGTGTCATTTAGACTTTTTTTTTTTTAAATTTGAAACTTTGAAAATTTGAAACAATAGATATATCAAATAATTTATGTAATCCAATTAATAAAAATAGTAAATAGTAATCCAATTAATACAAATAGTAACAAATATCCTATGAGATCAGTGAAGATACTCTATTAACCAAAGTAAGTAAGCCATTAAAAATAATCACAAAATACAATGATAAATATTAATAACACAATGTATGCGTGGTACTTCAGTTGTTCATATATAATCGCTTGCGAAACAAGTCTAAGTTGTCAACCTATTGGTATTAACTACTATCAAAAAATCGTGCAAATATTAATTGTCACATGTTAATTATATAATAAAATTGAGAAATGGTAAATTGTGGTACTTATGTTTCCCCGTAATCGGTACTAAAGAATGGAACAAAATATAATGACGTCACTTTTGACCGGAACCAGTGGACTCGTGGTTTTTACGTGTGGCTCATAATCGATGTCAAGAAATAGACTCGTTGTTTTCAAATTTGGCCTATAATCGATTACTACGAGTCAGATTCGCGGAGAGAACAACGGAACAAAATATAGGAGTATGTCGAGTTTTTGTATTAATATAAATCGGTAAAATTTTATGTTTTCCAATTGCTTTCAATTTTTCTTCAGATAGCAGCACGATGGTGTAAATAAATAGATTTAAATAAATAGATAGACGTAAATAATTAATATTTCATTTAGTGCAGATTTAATTTCTGAATGAGGATAAAAGTCGACGAACGTAAAAATAATTTTATTTTTTAAGCTATTGCATAGCTTTTATCTCGGGCTTTGAGCGCGCCGACGGAATCAAGAAATTCCGTAACGAAAATAAACCTAACACCCCCCACTCCGACCGGCACGGCGGTGCGGCGTTGAAAGCCGTGCATCGTCTAACGTCGTTTCAGTTCGGCAGACTTCGGCACGGTGTTTGTGTGCCTGCGACTAGACGTATGCGTGTAGACTGTACGAAGCTCGCACGGATCGACACGAGCTGCTCCGAAATCGGACGAATACGTAAGCAGCTGTTTGTGAGAAAGTATATAGGTGTATAGGTATCTGTCATCTATGTACAACAGTGAATAGCTGTACGCGTAAAATTTGTGTATAAAGTGTTTTAAATATGAATAAACAAAGTGCATTTTTATTAAAGAAGAAAGTGATGAAAAATATTATAATTGCATAAATTGATAAAAAATGCTACGCAATAGCTTTACCGCGGCAGTCCCCGAGTGCCATACGTATTTTTTATCTATATTAACATGTTTAGCTTAACCTAAAAATATAAATCAAATGAAAAAGTTATAAGTGCGCAATGGCAACAATCAAGAAATGAAGATGGTAAAAGATACGTACCAAATTGCATCTTGTAGCGAAATACAAGTATAGTAGTGTCTCTTAAAAAAAGAAAGATTTGTGTCTTTAAGAAAAGAATTTGGTAATATACGTACTTTTCACCGATTTTCTTATATGGGCTATTGACATGTAGACACTGTCTTGGTTGAATCGAGAAATAAAATAAAAAAAATGTGGAAAAAATACAATGAAAAGAACTAAAAGAATAAACATTTTAAAATGTAAGAAAAATAAATAATTATTATCACATAATTTACGCCCGCAATTTCGCTTTCTTAAAAGACAAAGATTACATTCATCGTGAATGGAATAATTAAGCGAGTTTAGTTTTTAATCACCATGATTCAATTAAATGAATAAAAAAAACGATAGATGAACCGATGGGTGAAGGAGAATTCCTAAAAACTACAAATATCGTTTACAGAATCTGATTTTGCACCGCGAGCAAAGTCGTGGACTAGTACTACCTAGGGCTTTGCTTGTATGAAATTAGCAATTTTGGAAAGAAGAAATATACTTTATACTTATTTCTATAATAAATGTTATATACTTGCTAAATTTTATAAAGATCGTTTGAATAGTTGAATAATGAAAATGGAACAAACAAACATACAAACGGATGAACAAACTCTTTGTCGTTGTTATTATATTTGTTAGGATTTACTACATAAAGACGAGCGTTTATAATAAAAAGGCAGACAGATAAACGGTTCTAAAATAGTCTAGACCATTCTAGAGTTTGCTTATAATTTTCCAAAGTTATTTTCTTTTTAATTATTTTTAATAAGCAGATTGTTTTTGAATCTACGATTTTATTCCATGTATAGAATAAATTTGAAAACAATCGTTTTACAAACATTAAATTTGAATCGGCTCACCAACTCGATATCGAAACCGATCCAAGTGCCCACCCTACATATATCGTCCACTTGCGTGCCCCATTCTTTACTCTCCCACCGCGTCATTCGCCTCCAGCCTCTTATCTCGAACTCCATCGATTGCTTAATCGAATAGCTGGATAGTCGCGCGGGCCGGCGCCGAGCGGCCGCCGCCGTAAATAAGGACCGACTACCAGATTTGTGGACCTTTAGGACCTCTAGGTAGGAATTGAGGTGTCCTTGCTGGAGTTAGGGTACGGCTATTGGAGAGCAGAGTTGCGTAGAGGGTAGAAAAATAAGATAAAACATCTCGCATGTCAATATGGCTAGGATGATATTTGAATGTTTTGACAAATTTAAGTATGTGAAGCATTTCAGTAATAATGAGAATGCAACATTGAAGATAGTGTGATTATGAAGATAAAAATGTGGAAATAGTTTTCTTCAGCGACTGATTAGGTTGAGTCCTTTTGAGTGCATGAAAAGCAAATTTGAGCAGATGAAAAACGCATTGATGGCATATATTGAACATATGAAAAGCGTATTGAGGGTATATATTGAGTACATGAAAAGCGCAATGAGGATATGTATTGAGCACATAAAAAGTGCATTAATGGTATATATTGAACATTTGAACAGCTAACAAACAAGTTGATCAAGTTATGAAAAAAATGGTAAAAAAGAGAATATAAAAAAAGACGGAAAATTAAGAAAATACGCGAAGAACATAATATAAAAAGTTATAAATAAAATAGCCTACATAAAAGCATTTGTGCGAATGAGTGAAGTGAAATAATACATATATCAGAATGGAGTTCTACAACGTTGTATCATCTCTCTTTAGCTAAGAGATTACATATGACATATGGTATAAATAGCTGATTAAGCAGCAATATTTTTATGAAAAGAGCTAGAAGTTGTAAAAAAGACCAACAATAGAACTTAAATTTTAATTTGATATACTATTCCCTGCAAAAAGTCTATTAATGTAACATTTCGTAGAATTTCTCATCTTGTTTTCAAGCAACTATTACATGAATGATTGTATTACAAGTGGTCGTAATGGAACCTATAGCATTTAGCATTATAATTAGTACTATCTGGCTAGTCTAGTGGTCTGCCTATCAGGTGGGCCATTAGCAAAGATTGGGACTATCTTTGCTAATAGCCCACCTGATGATGTTGTAATACAACGAAACCTAGGTCGTGGTAAAGAATTTAAAAAAAGTAAAAATAATACTACATCACGTAGTTTCATTTAATTGCGTATGCAAATAGTACCAGAAATATGCAAAAATATAGTATCTAAAAAGTTTTAAAATATATTTATGGAGTAGAATATGTATGGCAGTGAATAATACAATGGAGCATATCTAATTATCATTCAATATTTAAAAATATATAAACAATATTTAAAAACATATTATCATGCCACTAGGTATGATATGATGTTTTTAAATATTGTATTCAAGGTCAAGATTTTATCTATAAGTAGAATATTGTATCTATTTCGAAACTTAGTTACACAAAAGAATATTCTTCACTACTTTTCCACGAGTAATTAATCTTAAACTTTTAACGAGTTTTAACGTAGATTAATATTAATTAATGGGTTGTCCATCTAAGTACACTTAGGCATAATTTACACGCCTTAATTTACGGTGCCTGGAAATTCACGTCTATCGGTAATTTGCCAAATTATGTTTACCTGTAAGAAAAACTGTAGAAAACTTTATAAGATGACGCAATTATTGATAAAACTATAAATTTTTTTATTAATTAGATTAAAAGGATTTTTCCTCTATTGCTGCGCTGGAAAACTTAATATAGCTTTTAATCTTCAAACTCGATATGAAAACAAACGACACTCCTTAAAGCATCTCGTCACAGTGTAACCTTATTCCGTGTTTTTCATATTAAATATATTGCTCCGTGTCTTCCCCTGAGTCGGTATAAGTGGACACACGCTGTTGGTGCTGCATCTAGGTTTAAATTTTATTTTAAATTCCACACCCTTTTTTCCCAACCAAACTAAATGCATTGCTCTTGTCTTATCGATACAAAAGTCTTAGGAATGTTTGGGACTTGATTTTTCTTATTCAATTTGTATTATTTACATCGTGTGAAGTAGTCGGCGTTAAAGCTGGCCTGTATTATAGAGCGACTTAATTATGTTATTATACATATGCATCAGTTACGTAAATAAGCTTAATGATATTACTAAAATCTTTAAATTGAAGCTAACAATATTATTTTAATTAGTACTACAAAAGAATAAAGAACGTTATTGATTATCTAATATATATATATATATATATATATATATATATATATATATATATATATACACTAACGGCGGGTATATTATTAATAAGTGACTAAATATAAAATTTATTAATAAAAACAGTTAATTAATTTCCAAAAATATCGTTATTTACGAGTATAATGTTAATGAATCGAATCAAATAAGATAAAATAACCTAACTTTTATGACCAAGACAATGTACATACAAAGACCATATTTTTGTATTGAATCTGACAATTGTTAAAAATAATCACATTTAAAAACCAAAACAAACAACAAAAAACAAAGATCAATTATGCGACAAATATAATGGTTATAAAAAAGAAAATATATTTTACGAGAACATCATCGCTTTTGCGACTGGTCGTTACGGACAGAGATAAGTATTTAAAAAACAAACGATACGTCCAAAACAAAAACAAAAACCCAAAATCAATATTCAAAAAACTGTAAACAAAAGCTCCCCTCATCCCAACAACAGGTAGAAACAAAACGAAAAACAAGGTCGTAAATTAAATGCCAATTTGAAAGTGTCTCGCTGATTTAATACAATCACTTAGTTATCATATCTGTTGGCGGCCGACGCCAAAACTGTTTGTCTTATCTGTGCCTTGACGAGGGTCGCGTAGCGTGACCGCCGGCCTTTATTAAGCTCGCCTGAGCTTAATTCACAACTAACACTAGAGCTTACGTAAGCTAAAGGCCAGCGTAACAATCGTGTTCATTGATAAAGTTACAGATCGTTATCGTTACTTATGTTACTTATGATGTTGGATGGTTTTAGCACTTAAATGGTTTAATTATCCGAGTGTTAGCGCGGCGCTAATGAACTTGCCAGTACGCACAATGTTTATAGATTACTTCATTAACGTACGTACTTGACCTTTTGTCGGATACTATTTGAAATATCTAAACTTTTACATCAACGAATTAAAGCAAGTACACCACTTTGTTAAAGCTATAATATTTGTATATTTACTAACGAATTATATATTTGTTCAGGTCACAACGTTTTCCGCTTTTTACAAATATTATTTGAAATTTTTACTGTAAAACAAGTATGCTTCTTTTAAAGGAAAAATGTTGGTTTTATCTTATATTATTGACGTGAAGTTTATACTTATTTTAATAACATCGATCAGTTGTGACGTATACTATAGAACAAGAGCGTTATGAAAAAAGCGTTACAACTTTTGGGTTCACTTATAGTTACATAATTGTCCGCAAACTAAAAATACCTTTATATTTTGTCTGTATAAATGTGATAAAATATTCCACACTTTTTTATTTGAATCTTTTTATTTAAATGTTTAAAATAATTTTAGCAATTTTTGGACAATTATGTCCATTGACATTTTGTTACCTTTTTATTATGATCATTGAAAGTAATGGAATCTTGTTTGTAATTGAATTGTGGAATATTTTATTAGGATGGAAGGTACACTAATAAAGTTAGAAGTTATTTACGACATTTTTATTTTAAAATGTGAAACGAACAACAAAAACGAAGCTGATATAAATTATTCAGCATCTAAAACCGATGTGAACATTAAAACGTTCTTGAAAATTAATATACCCAATTCGAAATAAAATAAAATAAAATTAACAATTAAGGGTATGTGTGAACGCAGCGTAGGGTCTTATAAACAATTGCCGCGCGGAGCTATCTCAGCGGGTTGTCAACGCCAATTGACTACCTCACAGTTTTAATACCTGGCGCCTGTATCAACAACCCGATCGGACGTGTATTTATGACGATAATTAAATTGACGTTAGTTTTAACAACGCACTTGATTATCGATACTTTCAACAGTTTCTTTAATACAATTCATCTGTATCTTATTATGATACTTTTACGAATTGAGAGATTACCATAATTTTTATTAGTGTTAATCATGACCTTAAATGGGTTAATTAGTCATGTGACACAGTTTAGCACAGTATTTTAAAACGAGTTTCACCAAATACGAAGAGTTTCAAAATTTGTTCCGTAGGTAAACTGCGATTTCTTTTATAACATGGTCATATTCATTCGTCTGTCTGTCTCAACCTAACTGTTTTTACGGTTTTAGACTTACGTTCATAAAATTTTGCAAGTAGATGGCCCATACAGAAATTTGAATAAATTTGCAGTAAAATATTACGAACATTGAACGTACCTCCTCCCATACGTGTGACAAAACTTTTTTTTGTACATCCCTTAAGTAGGATGGGTCTTGGACAGATCATTTGGTAGGTTATTTCAAATGAAATTGAGGATTTATTTACTATTTTAAATTTTTCTAAAATATTAAGCTTCTAAATTACGTGCAACGTGAGATACATTGTCTTCCCTTAATTTTAATTTTCAATCGTGTATTTTAAAAAATTCGCATTTAATTAGAATTTTCAATTAAAATTATTTTAGTTAACTTGCATCGTTACGAAGCCTTGTTTTATACTTTTTCTAGTACATCAGATTTTAGACTCCTTTTGGTGGTTTTTTCTATTTCATGGTGCATTTTTCTCAATTTTTAGTCAATTATCTGAAGGAAAAGTTTACTATTATTACTGTTATGTTTTATATTTATTATAAAAAAAGCAATAATTAATATAATTATTGTTAAATGTCCGTGGTGGAATTAATCACAAAAATTTCATCTGGTATCAAAATGCTACATCTTTGAATGTAAGTAACATAGCTCGGTATAAAATAAAATTATGAAGTCATGAATATAAGGGAATGAAAACTTAACTAGATAATTATGGGTAATTTATTTTAATGGCATAAATATTTAGAAAGTGATCTTATTAAAATTTAAATTTTCACTAATGGGAGGAAAATACTTTTTGAGTGGCTATCATTTTTTTCTTTAAATCAAATAATAATTACTAAATTAGACGTCTTAGCTTTTAGATTTAATCATTAGCTCTCAAAGTGTATTGCAGAATATAAGGAAATTTAAAATAGGCCATCATTTTAATAGTATAAAAAACTACCCTATTTATACAGTTAGAAATTCGTGTATAATGATCTAAAGACATTTTTGGACCGATGACGTGGTGCGAATTTATTATCAATAATTTCTTACCAGACCAGATTTGATATGAAAATTAAAACGTGAGAAATAAGTCGTGAATGACGTTTTTGTTCGCTTGAAAATTCTTAAATAATATACACGGATGTCCGGAAATAAGTGTGGGACAAAGAAAGACGCTATTCGTTGGCTATAAAGGAATAAATTGTCAATGAAATAAAACGTAAAACACGCCTTTTTTCTAATTGAGTACAAAAAAAATATTACACTTTTTAATACACCCAATACTTGCCTGGTGCGCAGTGCTTACCCGGGCAGCTACATGCCTTCGCAGCTATTCGCGGGTTATTCATCTGAGCGGTGCTGAATAATGTGCCCAAATATCGTGTGTACGAAAAAGATGACAAATAATTATGAATAATATTTTCAATTTTCTGAAAAAAAGTTATATTTTAAATTTGATTTCAACAACAATCAACTATTTTTCAGTCAACGAATAACGTCTTTCTTTGTCCCGTATATAAACACCGTGTATATTTAATCATTTATTTGTTTACTTTATATATTATATTTTCTAATCTTTGTATATGCTTATTTTATTCTTTTAAACTCTTATTCAATTAATTTTAATTTTTTAATATGTCTAATGTTTTTAATTACTTTTTATAAAGCAAAATGAAACTATCGCAGAAGTTCATTCTACTTCTACCCTGTGGTTTTCTTCAAAATGTATTCCGATTGATTCTGTAGAGATTATATTATGTGCATGGTCGATTGTAATCCTATGTTACGCGATATTTGCTTTCGATCTTATATATTTTCTTAGGTTATTTGTAATAATATTGATAGTTCATCAGATTTTGGGTTTAAGGACATTTTATTGCAACGGCATTGACGTTCTTTGATCTTTCCTTCGCGGTCTCTAATTTCGCTGTGTAAACTTGCAATGAAATGAAGATCTTGCCGGTGTGTACTGTACATATTATCGACTAGTAGTTCAGCCTCGAGTTTTGACCAATAAAAGTAATTATGACTGGGGTAATTTTATAAGTAATTAGCTTATTATATTTCTTGTTCGGAAAGAGGAAATCTTTCTCTAAAAACGATACTATTTTTTAATTTTTCGAAATAATTGGAAAAATTATGTTGGAAATCTCCGTCCGTTAGGCTGAACGTGTATATTACAGTTTGCATTTCTTGATTGGTTTTGATGATTCAATTTTCAATCGATCGATTAACTGTTAGAATGGATGCTTCTTGATTTCTTAAATGGTTTATTTTTTATAAACGATTTTGAACAAAAAACCTTTTCTTTTTGCCTTCCATTTTGTGCGGATTTTTTTGGCACTTCTCTCTGCTATCTGCTATCTTTAACTTTTTTTTATTTAAATTTTTCTTATAATTGTTTATTTTACATATATTAAAAAACAATAAGCATGTACATTTGGTTTACCAACGGTTTTAATATTCCCTACGATTAATTCGCTCAATGATGCAATAGGATCCATCTACGACTATTGCAAGTTTCTAATTATAGCACTCATTTTTAATTTTTCACTTGGTGATATAGAAACTTTTTAATATCACTGCAGATTAACTAGATAATTGAAAATATGTTAAAAGACCTATAATTGATTGATGTTATAAAAGGCTCTCATAAATGGTATATTGCTGATAGATTTATATAACATAAATGCATTATATCTAAGATATTACTTATCTGTGATTAATTTTTAAAAGAAAAAGATGGGTTTAGTACAGAGAAAATAGAACTCAAACAAAGAAATTTTTTTTTCTAGAACGCTGTAATTTTCAATTAATGACTTAATTCAGAACAAAATTCATTATATAAATATTGTCATGAGTTAGATTGGAAGGAGGTACAGGAGCGCAGAAGGACCAAATAGGTTTAGGAGATGTAAAACTTTTTAACTGGATCCATGGATATTTTTTCCTGTTGTCAGGGACCAGTCATTCTAAATTTTTGCTACTTTTACAAAAAAGATTTTTTTGTATGTTTGGGAATATTTGGAAATACGCAGATGAGTAAGCTTTCATAACATTACCTAGAGCTATGAGCAGATAAATCTTTAAGTCGACCAATGAGATAATTTGAGCTTTTTTTAATATATTAAAGAAAAGCGTAAGTACGTGAAGTTGGCGTCAACCGCTGAACTTCAACCATTTGAAACGTAATCTACACTCAGAATCATTGCATATTTAAATTAATAATCATATCACATTACATCGCTTTCCATAGGATGATATCATTAGCACCATTACGTCCATTAATCAATCACGATTGACTCGAGAGGAGGCAGATCTCGTTCCAAGCCTCGCGCCCTCACCACCAATTGAGAGTACGTAGGTCGGTCGGCCGCGGACTAGGCGACGAGTTGCAAGTATTGGGATCAAGGACGGCGGAGTTCCTCTCAATTGGTTTCAGCGCGCGCGGCACGCTCGTTAGCGAAGACGGCGCCTTAACACCTATAGCAAGAATAAAGGATCTGGAAATGTTGTACTTTTGTGTTATTATAGTTGTTCTAAAAAATTATTTAATTGTAATCAATAGACTTGATATAAAATTATTTCTTTATGAAGAGGTTTTAAAAAAAGAGTAAAATAAAAAGTTTTTGTTAAAGCCATTGTGCTATTTATTATGTATCCATTTTTTTACACATATTTTATTCTCCATTGTTTTGAAGAAAGTAGCGAAAATTTGATTGCCGATGACCTTTTATGTAAAAATTCATTTTTTTGACGAATTTATATAGTAAAAGTTACACAACTTTTCCTGCTAATATAATATTTCCTTACAATTTTACATAAATCTCGGTAAAAATAAAAATAAAAACTTTAAGGAACAATACAACTTATAACGTTTTAAATTATCTTCCTTAAATATACTAAACTTAATCAAAAAGTGGCAAAATGGAAGAAAATTTGTTACGATAAATAAATAAATGATCATGCATTTTAATTGTAGGGACAAATATATAGGGGTTGAAGTATATAGTAAATAAGAGCATATAGGGAGTAGATAAAAAAAACGAAAACAATATAAACGTCATGAAAAAGAAATATTTGGGGGATGTGTGTGAAAAGACAGTATAAAAATGAAAATATATAGTATATTTTAATTTTTACATGAAAATATACTATATATTAATTTTCATGGGAATATTAGAGAGTTTGTTAAAACCGTCCGAATCGCTACATTGTTATTATTATTTATTTCGCTACCTTTGTAGATGGAATGATGGCGTAATGTAGATTTCCTTGGATTATCAACTTCATCATTTAAAAATAAACTTATTGAGATTGATAGAGACAGGTAACTTCTACTTGTAACAAAGTGATATTTAGTGTATTGTTATGCTTATACTCAAAATAATTCAACTTTATTTATTAACTTTATTTCTTTTGTCCTAAACTTATTTGACTCTATGTTTTATTAATTAATTCCATTATTAAATGTTATTTAATTCACTATAATTAATTTAAAATTTGACTATACATTTTATTGATCAACTCCATTATTTATAATTTTTTGAAGTTAAATGAAATGTTTCTTGTTCGGAATAATGTTATATGTTAATAGTAACACCAAATTAATCACGCTGTGCCCATTGATTCTGGTGTTGTCACAAGAAAATTATACATACATACATATATATATATATATATATATATATATATATATATATATATATATAAATATATATATATATGTATATATATAAATAAATATATATATATATATAGAAATATATATATATATATATATATATATATATATACACACACAATTATGTGTTCTCGAATTAAATTGTTAGAATTGTGATAAAACGGTTTGTGTGCCAATAATAAATAAAAAATAAATAATCGACTTATTAAGTGTTGAAGAGGGCGCAAAGTTCTGTTTAACTGAAACAATTGTACATAAACACACTGTTTAACTGAAACAATTGTTCGTGAACACATAAGAGAAAAATGGCTATAAAATAATAAAGTATTCAGTTGGAAATAAAGCTAAATAAATACAATGTTCACAATGATTTCATAGATACATCTACTTCAACATTGGTTCAAATTAAACGATATTAAATTAAAGCGTCATGAATTTTTAAACTAAGAATTTAGTATTAAACTAATGTATTAAAATAAAATAAGATACATCACCATCCGTAGTTTGATTGATTGTTTCATTACGTCTAATTTAAAATTAATATAGTATTTGAGTCCATCCCTAGATGAAATCAATCTTTGCGAGGATCATTTTTCAATTAAAAATGTTAAAAATTTTAACAACCATTGTTAGATTATATCTTCAATAACTAGTTTACAACAAATTAAAATGACAATTTTTATCAGTTAATAATTTTTTATCCTAATAACTGTTAATAAATAAATCTAAAACTTTCCACATCAGCTTTCTAATTACCACGGATATTTTCCATTTATTTGCGTATTTTTATTCCGTTTTCAAAACATTACCTGGAAAATTGTAGTTAATTAAATATTAAGTAGTTAAATATTTACTTACGGCTGTCTTTTATTTGTTTTTTTTCTTGCTTATTAATAAAATATATTACTAGAGTAATAACAACTTTATTACTACAGGTAATCAGTGAGAAAAAACATAAAATAAAAACTTTAATTGTTGCATGAAATTTTTATTTTTGTCCGACAAATGTTATCATTATGCTTCAGCTGTATGCAATTTTCATTTTATAAATGTAGATATTATTTGGATTAGTCTGCAACATATATATTTATTGAAAATATTTAAAATTTATATTATATAGCAATCTAAAAAGCTAAAGATTTAATGAACGCAATTTAATCTTTATAATTCAAATTATATCAAAGCAATGGATCAACATCGTCCGGTAACGCTCGGTGTTCGGCCGTGCCACACACGCAGCGCAATCGATAACGAGTCCGGCGCTAAGCGGAATCGATATATTCCCGGGCGGCCATCGAGCGTGAAGCCCTTCTCCCGATTCGGCACATCCCTATCGGGCGGGACGGTATGTGCTAACGACACTGTTATTTTACGAGTTTGTTATATTTTTGTATCTAAAGAATTTTTAGGAGAATGACTTTTAGAGGTTTGAGTTATTTTTATAATTACTAATACATTATCACACTTGTATATAAATGTATTGTGGCAGGAGATATGACAACAAGTGAGTTAAGGAATGTAGTTAAGAATAATAGATTAACGTGAGTAGCATTACGTAGTATGTTTTAGATATAATCGGTAGCATTACCGCAATGTAGAAACAAATATGACGTTTTTAAATAAGCGTTGAATATGGGTTTAAATTTCATTTATTTTAATTTAACCTTTTCAACTGAATTTTTTAGTTAATAAATTAAGACAGATTGAGTTATTAATGAATTTTTCATAAATTTATTATAATAATAAGAAATATGGAAGATAATTGACCGACGAAACAAACAAGAAAGGAAACAAGATATTAATAAATACAAATTATATATGTAAATGTATCGCAAGAAGTTGCATAGCTGACTGAGAAAGATATAAAAATACGAATATTATTAGTATAGTATAAAAAATACGATTTATATATGTAAATGTATCGCAAGATGTTAGATAGCTGACTGAGAAATATATAACAATAAGTATATTATTAGTATAGTATAAAAAATACAATATTAATAAATACGATTTATATTTGTAAATGTATCGCAACAAGTTAGATAGTTGACTGAGAAATACATAAAACATACCTATAGCGAATGAGGAATATCTTAAAAAAACATGATAGTTTAGCGTCACTTTTAAATAGTCAAATGTTGAAATTGGTTTATATTTTACTTGTTTTTTAGAATACCGTGCCTTTTGTTAGATTACACGAGTCACTCTGTCCGTCTGTCCGTCTGTCAGAGGCGTTTTCTCAGATATTTTTTGATATAGATACTCGATTTTTTTGACGCAGTGACAAAATATTTTGACTATATATATATTTCAATAGTTAACATTGTGTTTGAGTGTTAAAAATATTTACGTATACATTTTAGAGGTGGTAAGTAAAGTAATAGAATTTTTTTTAATTCATTTCATATAATTTTTGGTTTAGGAATAAGTTATAAGCATTTTCAAATTCCTTTTTTAGATTTTTTGTAAGGTATTTCAAGCGAAATGTTGACAAAAATACTTTCCATTGGGAAAAAAGCGTTACTAGAAGTTTACCGCAAAACTATTGTAACTTTCCTAAATCTAATTGATTTTCAAAAATTCCTTATATTACGAGTATTACGTCCTTGAAAGATAGTAGGTGAAGAATAATATGACTTTTAAATAGTTTAAAGATAATATTATGTGTAAGGTTCCCTCGTGGAATGAGTTCTATATTTACTTGATAAGTTTATTTTTTGTTATAAAGTTTCTTTAAAAGAAAATTTTTTCACCACATCGACCAACGGTTAATATTTTTTTTCTTTAATTTAATACGTTGTAAATAGTCTACAGCCGTTATATAATGAATTATTTCGTATGAAGGCAGAAATGTTAATATTGATTGAAAGGAAAGTTTTAGAAAAAAATAAAAGTATCCTCGTTAATGTTTTTATTTGGCAACTTTTTTATTTGTTTTTAATTTTTTTTCCCCTAAGTTTGAAGTAGGCTGAAGAAGAAAGCATATAATAAAGGTTTTTTACTCTTTTCCTTATAGGTGCAAGTTTCTTACAGGCACCCTTTGAAGGGTTAAAAGAACACATGTTTCAGATCAAATTTGTGTTATTTGTTTCGTAACTTCTTACGATTTCTGTTTGTTTTTTTCCATCAATTATGTGCAAATATATTTTTTAAGAAAAAGTATTATTAAATGACATCATTCGTTTTTTTAATCAATAACAAACTTTTATCTGAAGCCATAGTATTAGCTTATAATATTTTTATTTTTTAGACTTCAAATTTGCAGTACAATTTAACACAACATAATTAAACAAAAATTCGATATTTACTAAAACTATGAAGAACTGTGTGTTAAATTATTATTTAATTTGTTATTCAGAAACAGTCAATTCAAAAACAGTCTGTTTGTGAGACGGTTTATGTCTGTTTGTGATGCTTTGAAATCATAGGTTCAAATTCAGGAAAAGACTAACAAAAAGGCAGTTGATTGCAATATTTAAACACTCGTCAGTAAGTTGAAAAAAGCAACTAAATCAGTATTTAATTATATAATAGTAACAACCATGCGAGCGAAATCCTAACCGAAAAAGTAATAAATAAGGTAAATAAATTATGCAGAATACCGATTTTCCCAAATAAATCACATAAACAAGTCATGAAATAAATCTATTAGTAGAGCGCTTTTGTCATATACAGACAAACCGTAATACTAGTGGTCCAACATCATATATATATATATATATATATATATATATATATATGTACATTTTAATGCTATGAAACCATAGGTTCAAACTAAAGGAGAGATCAACAAAAAGGTCAGTTGATTGCAATATTTAAACACTCGTCAGTAAGTTGAAAAAAGCAACAAAATCAGTATTTAATTATATAATAGTAACAACCATGCGAGCGAAATCCTAACCGAAAAAGTAATAAATAAGGTAAATAAATTATGCAGAATACCGATTTCCCCAAATAAATCACATAAACAAGTCATGAAATAAATCTATTAGTAAAGCGCTTTTGTCATATACAGACAAACCGTAATACTAGTGGTCCAACATCATATATATATATATATATATATATATATATATATGTACATTTTAATGCTATGAAACCATAGGCTCAAATTCAAGGAGAGATCAACAAAAAGGTCAGTTGATTGCAATATTTAAACACTCGTCAGTAAGTTGAAAAAAGCAACAAAATCAGTATTTAATTATATAATAGTAACAACCATGCGAGCGAAATCCTAACCGAAAAAGTAATAAGTAAATAAATTATGTAAAATACCGATTTTCCCAAATAAATCACATAAACAAGTCATGAAATAAATCTATTAGTAGAGCGCTTTTGTCATATACAGACAAACAGTAATACTGGTGGTCCAATATTTTTCAACAAAGCTACGTTCATCCCAAAGCTTATTTTCTCAAAACTTCAACAATAATAACACACCTAATCGATTGACACAAACATATCGACAATGTAGATTAAAAGATTTCGCTTTACACTAAACGACAAAACGAGGCCAGAGTATTTCACAAGCTTACCACCCGAGAGATAATAACAGCTTATCTCTGTAATTACTTTTGTTGTTGTAAACACTTTGAAAGTTTCGAATGGAGATTAAAAAGAACCAGAGCTGTCGGGGACTTAAGATATGGACGCAGCCCGCCCCTTTTTGTTCGTGGAATGCGAAGCGTTTAAAAAAATAATTTATTCCCACCTTCGTCTCCAGTCGGTGATCTCAAAAGTTAACTGAGAGTCTGGTTTCTCAGAGCCGGGTCAGCTTACGGCTTCGCGATGGTTCTCGTTTTATGATCGAAATTGATTTTATTGCAATTGAAAATATTTAAATGGAATCCTCAGAAGTATTTGATGTGAAGTTGTTGTGCGATATTATTGCGTTAATATATTTTTTAGTTATTCAACTTTTACGTGAGTTTAAGTGTATTATATATATATATATATATATATATATATATATATATATATATATATATTATATATATATATATATATATATATATATATAATATATACATATATATGGATGATATATGAATATCGGTACTCACATCACCACAGAAAACATTTCATGTAAATCCGTTATTTTAATCTGCCAAACAGAAAAACACACAAGAACTTATACCCGTATATTTCCATCAATCAATAGTGTTACTAATAAAGATTAAATTTTACAAAGCAATGATCTGACAATAAGCATGCTGTATTGAAATAAAATTAACTCTATATCTGTTATTGAAAAATACAATAATATCTGGACTGAAAAATACAATAATAAACGTTCCATTCAGAAATATTTTGTGATTTTTAAATGAAATAAACAAATAAATACGAAATAAAAACAATCTAAAAATGCTTGGTTTTTTTGGAGTAGTTTTCTTGGTAGTTTCTTCGTAATAATTTCCATTACTTTTCGATTTGCAGACGTAGCTTTTATTATTTTGTGATATAAATAGATAAGATATCTAAGTAAAATATTATTCAATAGATATTACATACATCTAAACGTAATTTTAATCAATGTTTCTTTTTACATTTGCTTTTTAATATATGTGTATATTTGAAAAAAATATTTTACAATACAAGGTATGAGGTTATATTTAACATCTATATAAATTTGTAATTTCCAAGTGAAAAAGGTTTTGCTTTCCTTATTCTCTTTAAACTCAGTTTCCCTGCCAATGTAATAAAAGTGAACGTACTGTTTATTTGTTGAATTTCAATGATGTTATGTACGTAGATAATAGATCATATATAATTAAATAAATAGATCATAAATAATTGTCATATTATATCCAGGAGGAAAGCAGTCACACAGACCCTTAAAATAATAGTGATTGTGCACAAATATTGAATGCGTTGTTATTAATTTAATCTTTAAAAGAACTGGGACATGTTCCATTTAACGTGTTAAATTTATTGCTTGGCTTTTTGATCCCGATAAATATCACCTAACTTATAAATTATAAAAAATAATAAATAATGCGCGACCGATGCGCCTTATTGCATCACGACAAATATTTAGTCAGGCTTGGCAAACTATTTTTAAAATAGCACTCTGTAATTTATATACGAGGTACTGGCCTCATTGAAATCTATATCTATATCTTTTTTTAAATTTTCCTAGAACCTAATATCAAGTAGGTGCAGCCGCGGGTAAAGCTACTGCTTATGAACCGAAAATTATTCAATGCTTTTTAAATAGAATACTAATATTTGTAGGTTTCCCGTTATCTTTTTACCTAATGTATCTAATCTACATATATGTTGCCTTTTATTTTCCTTAATCGTTCTACAATAAATGACCAAAAATTATTTTTCATTGTTTCTTTCCTTAAATTTCTTCTCATATATTTCACTAAAATTTTCATTATATTTATTCCAAGTAGAATTATGTAGAAACATTGATAACTGTTAAGGAAAAAAGACAGAGTACTCTATATATTTTTCAAGAAAATGTATTTAAGGGTTGGAAAAGCTATATAACGAAAAGCTATGGTTTTTGGAATCTGTTAAATGGATTTAAAAATATTTTTCACTGTTGGATTCCTTAAATATTAAGGAAGGATATGAAGTATTCAGCGTTTCTGTCCATTGGTCTATCTGTCAGCATACTTTATTTGTTTGGTTCGTACCCAATTAAAAGTTACAAAGCCAATTTAAACGTAATTTTTCAGTTGTTTTTGTCAAAGTTTAAGAAAATTTCGTTTCATTTACATGCAATCATGCTATCAATATAAAACTACTTTACCACTACAAATTAAATAACTTAATACATTATAAATTGATTCAATATAAAAATATTTTTTTTGGAAAAGGAATTAAAAAATAAAAGAAACTTAAATTTAAAAATAACAAAAAGGCGATTAAAACTTATGTCAAAGTCGTATCCAACTTTAATCTAACAAATTTTCGCAAAAGTCAACATGGCGAATGACGATCGTGGCCAAGTATTTGAATTTAGTATATTCTAGAAAAAATAAGCTTTATTTTCACACGAAATAATTAGGTAATATATCAAAAAAAGATTTCTAACCTATTTAAAATGTCAGGAATTTAAGACGGGAGACGGAATTATCGTCATAATAGTAAGTGGTGACAAGTGCCAGTTCGCATTCTTTTGTCATTATCAATAGAGAATTCATGTTATGTACCATATTCTTCTGGTATTTTGAACCACTTTCTGTTTTTTGCTAATTATTAATTGCTGTAAAATAGAACTGCTTATAAACTTAATTAATATAAACGAAAAATACGCGAGCACAACCGCCGACAGGTCGCTAGTATTGCAATAATAACTTATGTCTTTACTGATAACGATTTTTTTTTCTTTCAGTAAAACTCAGAAATGTAATAGTAAGCTGAAGCTAATTTATCTCGTCTTTACAAATAAAATGTTAGATTTAAACCCCAGTGTGTAACTCAGCGATACCCAGGTTGTCAACTTAGGAAGTGAGCTTAATACAGAGATAAATAGTGCGCAATCAGGGCGCGAGGCCTTCGCCGGGTTGGAATCGCTGATTGGGCCCGAGTCTCTCTCGACGGGGGTTCCCAGCAAGAATACTGTCACATTGAACTCATCTTTAAGTGTTGAGAAAAATATGTTTATGGAATAAGGTCGTAGTTACAGTCTATTGAATGTTTTTTCTTTTATTTTAATTTAAAGAAACGTAGTACAGCGTCTTCGTCTTCTTACCCTATTTAGTAATGTATAAAACTACAAATAATGTTCGAAATGCATTGAAAAATAAGTCATCTTACAGCGAGGTATTAAACATGACATAAAGAATAGTACCGCATAGGTCGGACTACTGGTTTAATTTCTTTAAAATCAACCTTGTATTAAGTCTATGTTTAAAGTTTATACTGTATAACTATGATTTCTTTATTAATATTCCGAATCTCGAGAACATTGTTAGGTATATATTAAATTTAATTTTTAAGTTACATTCATGAAATATGGGGTCGAAAATTTTAGTTGGAAATGTACATCTTATTAAAATTTTTGCTTGTGGTATATTTAAATACAGGGATTTTTAGGGGTACCTATTTTAAATAAATTAATCATAGCGTGAATGTCTTAGGTACTTATATATTTCTGAATTGAAACGTCTCTATGATCGATTGTTGTTGTTAAATGATGGAAATAAAACTATAACCTAACGTCACGATACGACACGTTACGCCATCCAAAAAGCTATTCATAGTTCATTAATATATAGTCTCTTTGATTATGGACAAAACAAATTCGTTACTTGTTTTTCATAAAATTATCCTCTCAAAGTTGATCTGAATAAATTCGAAGTCTTTCACATGCAAGGCTTTCAGTAAATTCTGAAAGTCTCAAATACGCGATCACATTTCCAATAACACTATTCGATCTGTCTGTCAAAATCAACCGACCATCGAGCAGCGAATTCAACAACGTCATCTAAGATAGTCTTGACAAGAGCGGCGTATGATCGAGTCTCGTCTTTCTTACCAGCTTTTTTGGAGAATTCGACCTGATTAGGGGAAAACCTAGCGAGATACGCCAAAGGAAACAAATTAAGGTAGACCTAAGAAACCAAAAACTAGATTTACATAAAGTAAAAATAGCGGCTACTGACCAGGAGAAAAAAGTCATAGAGGGATCTCGTGAACCAGAAGCACTCATAGCACAGCATATTGGTTTCGAGGTCGCCCTCAACATGGTGCCCGTTAAGGGCTAAATAGTAATATAACTAATATAATAGTTTCAGTTTCACTAAAATTTTCGACTTTTAAATATATTGATAAATAAGAAATGTCTCATCACACAATAAAGTAGTAGAATAGATATCGCATCATTTCATAAACTAATAAAATTTTCCTAAGGCTGCTAACAAAAAAACAGAGACTACAGTAGAAAGAAGAGAAAACAGAGACTACTGTAGTTATACAGAAATATTAGTATTTTTTTAAATTGTTCACGTAAAATATTTTTAAATTTTTAGAATAATATTATTTATTTAATAATTTCTGATATTTTTTCCGAAGTATGGATGTATGTACGTAATAGTGTGGTGGTGAGGCCCGTGATAGGCGCAGGTTGTTGATAATATTTTAGTCGTTTTCCTTGGAAATTGATAAATAACTCAATATTTAATTAATGGCTTGCTGCAGTATTTAAACAGCCTGTATCGAGTCGCTTCTGGTGGGTAATTTAGGTATTTTAACAAGTTTCATCGTGAATTTCACATGGTTTCTTTTTAGTATCAATGAGTAATTATACAATTACTATCATAATTATAGTTATAGCTTCGCCTATTGTCATAAGCGAAGCTCTAAATGTAGTTACAGACTTTAAATTTTAGTAAAATTTATTAAATGTTTGTTTTGTATAGAAGTCATGGGTTCCGTACTTTAAAATAAATAAAATTCAACATTTATAAATAGGTTGCGTATTCGTTCGTCTCTCCGTCTGTTACAGTCGTTTCTCTCATAAACCGTTTGACGTAATCATTGAAGACTAACCTGCATGTATTGCATTTAGTTATTACTTAAAAATATTTATATAGTAACTTTAGAGAGCAAATGAAATAATATGTTTTTTTTGAGTATAAAAACAAGTTATAACGATTTTGAAGTTATTTTTTTAATGATTTCATATAAAAGAGTTCAAGAGATAGATTTGAAAATGTCCAAAAGAAACGTGTTCCCTTTTTATTTAAAAAATAAAAATTATGAAGCAAAATAGCGTTACGAGAAATTTACTTAAAGTTACTGGAAAGCTACGGAAATGATTTTAAATTTCAGAGTTTTTGAAATATTCCCGATATTTTATGCCTGAGAAAGATATAGTTACCTGGTGAAAATAATTCAAGAGAAATACTATTTACCCATAAATGTTTATATGTACTTAAGCACGTAAGAAACCCTCGTGCTGTGGGATTCTACTCGTACTTGACACGCTTATCTTAATTCTGATGGAAGTAAATTGACCACGAATTTCATCATGTCGTATTTTGGTTATAAGTGAATTTAGTCACTGATTGTTGACAAAAGTTCTTTGATTAAGTGTTGTTCTTTGACTCTTTATATTATGTAATGACTCGAAATTATGTCAAAATATCGAAATCGATTCTTTTTTAACGTTTAATATATTTTCTATTGGTATTTATAAACTTTTCCTACATATTAGATGAAATGTAAAGTACCTTTGCATTATATGATATCTATGGTATTATGTTTGTTGCATTACCCTTATTCATAAATAAAAGTTAATATTTCCTTCGAAAACTGAAATCATTACAATACAATTTTATTATTCCCATAAAAAAATTTTTCCATCGATCACATTTAGTGTAACTGTGCCTCAAAGAAGGGCTCACGCCGTGGGCGGGCGGCTACGCGGCAGGCGGCCCGTACTACGCACGCTGTACTACGCCGGCCGCCGTAGCTACCGTCTACGCAGCTCTTCGTCGGTACCTACTGCCTGCCAAGGACGAATCGCCTTACCTTCAGGATGATTGCCCGCGATTGTGTTTGCGCTGGTTAGTTTGATGTTCTTTTTAATGTTTACAGGAATGTTCATCTGCTTATCGGTTTCTAGGAGGATAGAATCACGCAGATTTCTAAGAAAACTCTGAATGAGGATCGTAATTTGCTTATAAGTGAGTGTAGTCAGCGGGATTATTGCCATTGGATCTTTGATTAATTTTTGTTCTTTGATAGAACTGTTTATATCAACTTCCTGTTGAAATTTTCCTCCACTTTCTCAACAAACATGAGAATACATCAAGAAAATTTGACGCCTACACAAGCTAATTATACAACTCACTTAATATATATTTCGTCGTTTGATTACTTGTTTCTGTGTTATCTCACTTATTGCGTATCAGAGTATGTATTTGTTAATATGTAATAATTAACGAAAAGGCTATTTATTGAACTGGGAAAAAATTAAAATTTTAATTAATAAATTATGTAAAATACGAAAGGTATTAAAATTTAAAACGGTAATAATATTTCTGTCATTACTGAGGCATTAATTATTTTTTGTTATTTCACTCATATGGTTTAAAGTATTTTATTTAAACATAGTAGTATCTTACACATTTTTGAAACCATCACTTTAGTCTTGTTACTTCATTCTCGCTTTTGATAAGACAAAACACTTTTTATTGAACTTTATTGATTATATTAACACTATTATATATTAGATAGTGAAGACCATTTCTTTCATATTTACGTTATATAACAAAATTAGTTATATAAAGTTGTTAATCGAAATATATTCCTCAGCGTGCTATTTGTGGGTGAAGGTCAGTGGTCGAATTTTCATCAATTTAGAGTATACGTTAAGAGGCGTGCACCATTGTTTAAATATCTTCTATCTCAGACAGCGTGTGTTCATTCCTATGTTATGTTCTTTTTTCCGTTACGTATTGTGCGAATCGGTGAGAGTCGGCCGAGTCAGTCCGATTTTTTGGTAGACCGATTTTTGTAGGACATGTTCGTTTAACGACGAGTTGTTTTTTTAAAATAATTAGTTAAAGTAGGAATGTGGCAGAAAAGAATAATTATTTAAGATTAACATAAAAAATGGGCATTGAGGTAAGCTGGGAAAGTACGTCTAAATTATGACATATGGTATGTGGTTATAGCTTTCAAATGTTACAAATTGCCGGTTACTTCCAATGTTAACAAATTATAAAGTGAATTAATTTTATTTTTTAACAGCTTTGGATATATAATATTTAAATATTAAAAAGAACATAACACAAGCGCAAGTGTTTTACATTTTTAAACAGTAGAAATTAACTGGATAGTGCATTTTAAATTTTTTTTGGATTCTTTGCGACGAATATATTTAATGTATCCTGGACTGTTAAGCATTATGTGGTTGGAATAAAACACGTACCAATTTCATCGATTAATATGGACTGCTTTATCTTAGTTACAGCACAAGTAAGAACATACATATATGATCGGTTCTAGTCTTGTGTGCGGTTATCTTTAGAGTTTTAGAAGGCGAAGTAAGATAAAGATTGTTGATGAGATGATAACTGATTATGAGATTATTTTAAATTAAGCATTTATTCGTGTGTGTCTTCCTCCGTTAACATCTAAGTGACGGACAATTCGTAGCGTTTAACAGCAGACACATAAATGAGGATCCACTTGTAACTTGTTGACATTGATGCTGCGATAAAGATTATCAAAGTGATTGCGAACATTATCAAATTGTCTTTGCAAGAAGGCGCCTAAGTTTATTGTTTGCACTTAATCTAAGTGGATTATGATTGTATAGTGTTAGTGTCTTGTTACTCTGTTACGTTTATTCTAGTTACTTATATATACTAGAAATGTATTTCAATGTACCCGTGTATGAGTTTTTTAACTTATTTTTAATAAAAAATAAGTTAAAGGACCCATATAATTCAACAATAAATATTCAGTTTCTATTAGCTGAAATTTTTAATTTTTGATGAAAACGGCACCACGAGGATTTGTATAAGAACATAGTTACTCGTATATTAACGAAATTTATTTCAATGTACCCATGTTTGGGACTTTTACCTTATTTTGTTATTAGAGTTCAGTTGAATTTTATTGAGTTCAACAAATATTTGATATCTTTATTTATTATCGAGACATAAAGATACTCGTGTATACAAGAAAGTTATTTCAACCTATTTGTGTGTGGGTCTTTTATCTTATTTTGTTATTAAAGTTCAGTTAAGTTTTATTGAGTTAGGTGAAAACTGATCTTTTTTGTTTGTGACCAAAACCGTGTCACAAGGTCTCGCATAAGTACTTAGTTATTCATGTGTACAATAAATATATTTCAACGTATCTCTGTGTTGGTATTTTATCTTATTTCATTCCTAAAGTTCATTTGAACTTAATTGAATCTAATAAACGTTGAAAATCGTTTTTCACTTTTTCTAAATTTGTCGTAAGATAAGGCGACAGTTCTAGGAAAAGTGAAAAACTATTATAAGTGTCTGAATTATAGTTTAGTAATTAGCAGGATTTATTACATATACAAATGGCTACAGGTAGCACGATACGCAATAAACAAATGATATGTTTACGGAAATCAAAAAAGATATGTTGGGAATACTTAACAGACAGATGTACTCTGTTTATTTTTTAGTAACGAAACTTAGATTTTATAACAAGGGAATGCTATTTACATCATTAAATACAGTAGAGCTAAAATAATTCAAGGGAAGCGGAAGTTTAATGGGGAGTTTTTCATGAATAGGCCAAACTTATTTCATCCGCATTATGGTGACGAGAAATGAGATGTCGCAGAAAATGTGATGAATATCTAGAAGAGAATGTTGTCATTGTTTAGCAGTGTTAGAACTTGTATAGAAGTACACTGAATATTTAAAAACATACCGGTACGTATAGAAGATATACGAAAAAGTTAGCATAAACAAAATACGATCGAATCGTTTAGAGGAAATTTTGAAATAACGAAATGTAAATCGAAAGAATGTAAATCGTAAAAATAAGTTTTATGAAGGCGTAGTAAAATAAATATGTCAAGATGTAAATGTTTATTAATGTTTTCGATTCATAATCACTCGACGTATTTGGTTTAATTATTTTCCTAATCCGTTAAATGTGGAATAGTGACTAATATCCACACAATACTGCATATAAATGCATCATTTGTAATTACGGACCGCTAATGACTTCATTATCTAAATTTATATACAAAATAGAAGTGTATACTTGACGTTTAGACATTAGTGCAAGGTATTATTAGCAGTTATGATGAAGAACTTGTATCAAAACTGATTGAAGAATTAATTGCATATCATGAACTAAATGTTTTTTTATTAAATCTTCTCTACTGATACGGATACTGCTAGTCACGATTCAATGAACTGTCAAAACTTGGTGCCATCTTTTTCAAGTCAACAGATAAGCGTTCCTAAGTATCAATTACTCATAGGTACTTACTGCTTTAAATACTAATCGCGTAAATTTTAAATATGGCGTCCCATTACAATAGGAAAAGGTAATCGAATAAAAACATTGAAAAATTTAGTATAAAAACATTTATTCATTAAAAACCTTGAGCCTGAGCCTCGGCTCACGGATGAAGAAAAAAAAATTCCGTAACCCTTCATGTTAGTCAATACTTTATAATAAACTTTTTGACATTCTCGACCGCCATATTGTTAGCATTCAGCCGATTCCGTCGTTGGTCGGATACCTTCGGCATATGTTTTCTCAAGCGTTACACAATTTTAACGTGACACGATGACTCATATATCGCTGAAGAAGTTTTATTTTCATCAACGTTTGCCATTCACATGTTGTTGTTAAGTTATGTTTCTTTTAAATTACGTTTCTTTTTAAAATTATGTTTCTTTTTTCTCCAGACTTTCTCCGTTCTGAAAAATATGCAAGATGGTCGTATACCGGCTTAGAATTTTATGCTTCTGGTGAAAATTTAACTAAACTCGTGTCTTAAAGTGAGAAATTAAATCTTGTAAGATAATGTTTTGAAATTTATAAGAGAATGACGGCTCATTTTCATGTTCAAATTACTGAAAATTTCCTCATTGCTTCGACCTTCCCGCTGTTTGTGGGTGAGCATTCGCGGGATAAATAAAGCAATGATTCAAAGAGACTCGTATAGCGACAGTGTATTTAGGAGCGGGCCGAGCGCGCGGCACGCAGACGACTCGTCTCGAATTAGCGGCGTGCGTGAAGGACGGCCGCCGCGCGCTCAACAAGACAACCGCTTCCGCCTGCAATTGGCCGCATCCTTCCAGAGCGAGCGTGCGTCACGTCAGTGGCGCCGTCGGGCTGCGCCACTCGGACGGATCGACATACTGATTAAGTTACAACATACTGATTTTATAAATATTAAATTTTGAAGTATTTATTGATCGATTTTTAAAAAAAGTCACTATTGACGTACCATTATGTACTGATAATGTTTAATACGTAATCTTTAAATTTATTTAAATACGTTATCATTAACCACCATTTATGGCATCTAGTGATAATAATTTTGACAGGATAATATCTCACTCTTCAAAGTAGGATTGCTCGTTTAAAATGTTACGAAAATTAGTGGGTTTGTTCTCGGCTGTTTCTGACAAATTATATACTCGAGATCATGTTGTCATTCGCTAATTCAAGATCTTAGCTTAATGCCAAACATTTAAGCTAATTTTATTTTTGTTCTTAAATAGTTATCGTTTTTTTAAATACTTTATCATTAACCACCATTTACGGTAACTAAGCATCAAGTGATAATAATTTTGACATTATAATATCTCATTCCTCAGAGTAGGAATGTGTGAATAAAATGTTAACGTTACGAAAATTAGTTGGTCTGTTCTCGGCTGTTTCTGACAATTTATTAAGTTATATATTCGAAATCATGTTGTCATTCGCTAATTCAAGATCTTAGCTTAATGCCAAACATCTAAGCTAATGGTATTTTTGTTCTTAAATAATAATCATCAGTAAATGTACAATTAAAAATAAGAGCAGAAACTCTTAAATTTAAATCATATGTTTCAATAACAAATTAAATTGTTTTCAAATTTTATAACTAAGTGTATGTTTTCAATTTCATTCACCACAGGCAGACGATGTCAGGCCCAAAAGAAGATACGCCTACCACGTTTTTTTATATTTTAGATCGATAACAGGAATTATGAAGGAAGTATGGTAATCATAGATAAATCGAACCGAGATATGATGAATATCGATTCAAAAGGGTTGTCTATATTCATCACATCGATTTGAATGAAAATTGTTTTTTTAAAGTATTTCACAAATATCTATATATCTAAAAAAATTCAAGTTTCAGAATTTATATATTTGTATCATGATTGGCCACAAATATTTCAAAATTCTGTTCTGTAAGTGGTATGATTGCTAAGGCAGGAGTCATGTAGTTAGTTGTACGAGTGTTCCGCTTTTACGGCGAGTTTCGGCGTGAAAACAAATATAGGAAATATACTAGCGAGACGATCGAGCGTCCCGACATACCTACACTGGTCGGACGTCTCCGCGTGCCTTCGGTTGTTTCAGCCTCATTCTTACCTTATGCCTTTATCAACGCTACTCAAAATATATTTTACTCGCCCGATTTGACAGTTTTGAATTTAGAATATTTTGAATTATTTATATATTTTTAATATTTTGGATTTAGGATATTTTGAATTATTGATTCATAATTCGAATTTATTAGTTTATTTCTCCGTATTAGTCAGTTATTTTATTACTTGCTCTTTAAGAATATTATATTTCAGATTTTGTTTAAAAATAAAAGGTTTTTCAGCCATTTCTTAAAATTATCCAAAAGTACTAAATTAATAAACCTAAGTGTACTCTTTGCTTTGAGGTACATCTTCGATATTTATATCGCATTTATTTGCAATTTTTTCTCGGTTTTTAATGTTAAACATCTAATGGCGCGTTTCGATGGGAGTTAGAAAGTTCTAATCGCGATGTGCCATTCGGCTAGCTTCGCATCTTGTCGGCTCTTTCCGACTTAATTCGGCCAGTTTCGCATCTTGTCAGCTAGCAGTATTATAAAATTTAAAATACATTTTAAATAGATTGTTAAGAAATATTTCTGTGATAAATTATTTCATAAAAAATATTGTGCGTGCCAGCTCCGACGCGCCACTGGAGTTTACTCCTTAATTATGATTGTCTTGGAATGTATAAAATAGGTAACACTGTATATAAATATAAATATGAATGTCATCTATCAATATATCTCTCACCGTTAAGGCAGCGTTCATAAGAAACGCATTCGCTCGACTCGTTGTTTCGTTGACTAATGTGCAAAACTGGTTTTTATGAAAAAAATTTTTATAGGAAAATGTACAACCTATGTCCATCCTGAAGGTTCTTTTAAAATATTGGTGAAAGAATTTTTGAAACCGAGTTAGTTATTTTGGAGATTACCTCCTATATTCAAACTTACAAAATTTAACTTTTTATTAAATATGAATATATTTGATAATATATAACCTGTGTCCATCTTGAAGGTCCTTTCTAAATATTAGTGAAAGAATTTTTTAAATTGGATGAGTAGTTTTGGAGATTACCTCCTACATCAAAACTTACAAAATTTAATTTTTTTATAGTATATGAACATTTTTTTAACGGGATAATATACAAACTATGTCCATTCTGAAGGTTCTTTCTAAACATTGGTGAAATAATTTTTGAAATCAAATGAGTACTTTCGGAGATTACTTTCTACATCCAAACTTACAAATTGTTACACTTTTTTTAACGCTCTGAACTTCTGACTTTACTACTCATAAAAGTTCGCTAATGAAAATCGTTTCTTAAGGAGTAAACTCAAAAAAATAATATAATTGAATTTTTACCAAAAGTGTTTCCATTTTTCTTTTTATTTTTTTTAGTAAAATTCATCCCATAATCATGTTTTAAGCGAAAGATAATACAAACAAACAGACATCCAAATGATGTATTCTACATGGGTTTCGCTTTTACAAAGATATTAATTTTTCAGTTAAAATGAATATGTAATTTCTATATTATTTTTGTTTACGTATTTTAATGTATACGATTAATACATATGGCGGACTTATTACTATGATAGCAATCTCTTACATTCAACCATAACACCAGTCCAGTCCAGTTCTATGGGCGGCCGGAAATCAAACCTAGGTCCTGCGCTGCGTTGAATGGTTAAAGAAACTACGCCCCGTCATCAAACCAATACACCACGATGACAACAATCTATATTACATAGAAACTTATTTGTAGCAATTGTGGCATTTACACATCAATTTTCATTACTCTGCCTTCGAGTAACCAAAGAAAATTACTTTGTAACCAAAGAAAATTACTTAGTCCTTGATGTCATACGATGTACAACCTCAATTACTGGTTATTGTAGGAAATACGGTTGCACGGACTCGATCGTCTACCTAATGAAGTGATCAAATTAAAGATTTTTCCAGTTACGTCTGCGAGTAACTTTTTGTGTTATATGATGTGGAAAAACTAGTTTAAAATAGGCTTTAAGGATCAAAAAGATATTCCGTACAGTTCTAATGTCTATTGTCAAACTTTCCAAAACACTTTTCTATTATAAACTTTTGGCACCGATATTTACGACCCGAAATCGCTTACCCAAAACAACAAAGTTAAATCTTAAATGGGTCATTAATTGAGAGGAGCATCGCCAGGTCCCGCTGCCCACGGTCGTCTCGGTTACGCCACATCCTGCCCGATAGAGGCGACCAGTTAATTGGAAGAACAACGAGACCAACTTCGTTTAATATCACGTCTACGGTACACTTGTAAATTTTACAAGTAGCATAATAAGCTTGATGACTAAAATATTGCATAATTAATTAGGGCGAAATAAATTTAGAACTGAATGTTTACTCGTATATGGCATAGGTTTGGTTAGGAAACAATAAGTACACTTATAAACAACGTTTAGATCTTTAAAATCATACTCGGACGTTAATAATTTAAAATGTCAACAGAAAAGCATCCTATTATATTTGGTGAAGAAAATATGCTATTAAATTTTGTATAGTTTCCTTATCGACACACGTTTGTCTCGTTTTGAGAAGGGAAGGGGACCTATATCTATTAAGGATAGTAATTGTTTTACATTGGTGCTCAGATCATAACTGTTTTGTAAAGATTTTGTAATCAACGTTTAGAACTGACACTTATAAGCTACGTTTAGAAATCTGAAATCATACCCGGATGTTAAAAATTTAAAATGTGAACAGAAAAGCATCCTGTTATATTTAGTGAAGAAAGAATTCTCTTAAATTTTATATAGTTTCCTTATCGACGCATTTTTGTCTCGTTTTAAGAAGGGAAATAGAGCTGTATTTATTAAAGATATTAATTGTTTATATTGGTGCTAAGATCATTGTCTTGTAAAGATCTTACAAACAACGTTTAGAACTGACTTTTATAAAGAATGTTTAGAAATCTGAAATCATACCCGGATGTTAATAATTTAAAATGTCAACAGAAATGTAACCTGTTATATTTAGTGAAGAAAAAATGCTCTTTTATATAGTTTCCTTATCGATAAATGTTTGACTCGTGTTAAGACGAGAACTGGACCTGGCTTTATCAAGAATATTATTTTTTTACATTGGTGCTAAGATCATTGATGTCTTGTAAATATCGATGAAAAGAGGATTAATGTTATAGCAATAGGATATTACAAGATATTAGGATTTTAAAAAAAGCAGATATTTTTCAGAGTAGAAAAAAAAATATTTAGCGATGAACAATCAGGAGAGGGCCAAAAATTAAAATTTGAGCTCACAATCCAAAACAAAGGTTATCTTAAATGGATTAGTATGCTGAAAATATGCACCGTGGATATAACAGGACATATTATGTTTTGTTGCATATTATCTTTTGTTTTGTCGACAAAAGAAATATCATTTTTAAGGGATTTATATACATATATATATATATATATATATATATATATATATATATATATATATACATTTTATTTTCTCTACATAAGGTGTAATTTTTGATCTTGTGACCCCTGGAGCCAATACTATAGTGAGTTTTACCGATGTCTTTTGTTCGGAAGTGTTATTCGCTGGCACGGAGACATTTATTATTTAATGTACTATATGCACATGCTAACATTCATTTGCAATTCCCGACAGCTCACCCGCTGAATTTGCTGCACTTTGCCTTGTTCTGCTGTTTACAGGGTTTGACATGTTGTGTGTTAGTTGAATCTATTTTTTTCATATGATCATTTTTAATGCATAAGCACCACGTTATTGTAAGAAATAAATTTGAAATAAAATTACTTTGTTTTAACATATGATAATTAATAATTGTTTGCTTATTGGTGGTGTTTGTGTATGTATGTATATATATATATATATATATATATATATATATATATATATATATATATATATATATACACGAATAACTTAAATATAAAACGCAGAAATTTAAAGATCGTATTATCATTTGACAATAGTCTCAATCACGAATTTAAGCCATGATCAATTTTTAATAATTATTACACGATGGAACCAGTTATAAGAAATATGATGCAAATAAGCGTTTATAAAAATAACTTTAAAAATTAAAATGCAAATCCTTCCGAAACACCCTCCCCTTTCGTGTCCCAGGTAGGTGCAGTCGACTACCGTTCTCTTCATCAAAATAATAATAAAACCATCCAACCACCCTGCAGGTCATTAATCTTGACACGATTAGGGCGCTTTAAATGCACCCCTTCACGTTTGTGAGATTTGGGCCGAGGTGTTATTGTGGAGCGAACGTGGGGTGCTAAGGCGAAAGGGTTGAGGATTAAACACACTTGTCGTGTTGAGCGCAGACTTGGAGTTAAAAAAATTTCTAATCCACATGAGTGCAGAGATTTGCTTGAAAATTTGTTTGCTTGTCAACATCAGGAAAAAAATTATTGACGTTGGTATTTTTAGTCTCTTTTTTTCAATTCTAATAATGGAAATAAATTTTCACATTTATGGAAAAGTTGCATTTTTTTATCGGAAGCTAACAACCAGAAACTAACTAAAACTAACGTAAATAAAATTACGCCTAACTTCAGTTAAGTTTTGTTTAACAACGGATAATTAGGTGAATGTGACAGCTAATCGAACAAAATTTGGGACAAGGTAACCCAATAAATGCACCCTAAAAATCTAAAAATTAATATCTGGAAAAGGCACGTTTTTTCTGTATTATGCATTTAAGTCTTTTTCTTCTGAGAAGAGTAAGAGAAGTAATGGAGAACTTAACCTTCATTTTATAATGAACCTTTTCTTAGGACTTATTCATTGTGTTTGGTATAATATTACAGTAAGCAAACTTAAGCTATATTCTTACCATGCTTATGTATCATATACCAGAGAAAAACGTGATTAAAAATCGTGATGACCAAAAGGATAAAGACTAAGTCGTGTGAGGCGCTCTTTATCGCTGATTCGGCCCATTAAAACTAAAATAATAAATACTAACACGTCATCAGGGATTCCATACGTGAGCGGAACGGTACCTGGCATATAATTTCCTTTCAACGCCAACTTGAAGTAGTTCCTGGTATTAAAAAAAAACAACCTTACGCGTTTCAGTTAATACTCCAGTTAACTTAACCGTGAATGGTGTTGGTTTTGTAGTGTGATCTACGCTCGTTATTTAATTCCAGTACCTTACATATTTTGAACTTCGCAAAAGATTAATTAAGCTCTTAAGGATTCCGTACCTTAAAAAGTGAAGAATAGAGGCATTTAGGATTAACAGTTTGTCAATTTGTTCAAAAGGTGTCTTTGTTCAAATTTAAGTTGATTGAAACAATTGTATTATTTTTAAAAGGTTTTGAAAAATAAGTTATTAAATTTTAAATAACGTTATGATATAGGGAAATATAAAAAGATTTCCGGAAAATGTGTAAATTTTCATTATTTTACCTAAACATTATTCTGGAAGTATTCTGGAACAAATTTGAGACATTCAAAACGCATTGTCCATTTACATTTTCCGAAGTCCTTTAAAAAGTTTTTCCTTCGTTACCTACCTTATCCATCATCTCTTGTCTTGTTATACATATTCCTCTTTCCCATTCATGTTAACAATTAAACTACTGATTGGTCATTCATATTGGTAAAATACACGGATCGCTAATCTGTTCACAAACGCCACGGCTTATTAGTCGATGAATACATTTCTTATTTATTATTTTAAAAAACTTGTAAGCTCTTGACCTATTTCAGCCCCTGGTTAAACAAACGACCTCGTCGTTTTCTGTACCTCAAATGTAGCCCTTTAGGTTAACTACACAGGCTCAATGATACTCTCGCCTAAAGGAAGTTTACGAGATCGATAAAATTTGTACTTTTTAAAGCTACCGATACATATGGAAATAGCGAGCCACAAAAATGTCAATAAATTGGCCAAAGTAGCACAAAATCTTAATAATAATGATAGCAATATCAACACTATTACTATCCACGAAGTAAATACCGCAGCCAGAATCAGAAAGAATGATTTCTTGATATAGAGCTAATACCATCACGTATTTTTGATTGCACGATCATTCTAGGCACTTTACAAAAAAAAAGTTGCTTGAATTACTTCCAAATCAAGACAATATAAATTTTGAACTTATTAAAGGGTAATTTAAGCTCTTAAAGAGTTCATACGTCAAAATATGAAAGTAGCACAGAGATTTGTTTATATATTTGTTCGTTTAAGGTTCGTTTGTTTTTAAAGTTGTAAAGGAAAATGTGCAACTTTGGCCTAGTTATGAACAAAGATGAAACACATAAAGAGTTACTCTTTGCCTCTATTTAAACTTTTTAATCTTTTTTTGTTTATCCTTAGAAGTTTCATACAGTGAAGAAGACTCATTAAAAACTTAATATGATGGACACAAATAGATCCACTGCGTTAAGAAAAAAAAGTTGACGTGAAAGTAGAGATGGGTTAGTGATAATTATTGATTATATGTTATCGATAATTGTAGTCATTATTCAGTATTGGGAACTAGTAACGAAATCAACCAGTTTTTATTTATATTTCCTCCTCAGTTTGTTACTTAGTATAGTAGCTGTGATTTTATAATTCGTGACTTCGTAGAAAAAAAATTACTTTAGCATTTTTATTTGGTATATATTTAAATTGATAACGGGATCAGAGCAGGCACGTTTATTCATATGAGTATTTATTTATTCATGCTTTTCTTAACATACTTTCGCCAATTGTACAGTATTAAAAAAAAAAGTATAAAATGATTTTTGAATACTTTGCATCTTTAAATAATTTAATAGAATTTGATTGTATTTTGATTTGATATTAATTTGTTATCTAGGAGTTGATTTTGTTTAAATGATTTGATTGTATTTTATAATCAAATTATATCAACGGTTAAATGGTGTATAAAACCTTAAACTAGAAAAATTCTAATCCCTAAGCGGTTTATTTTCCTCTATAGTATAAAAACAATTTTCTGAGTCTGAAAACAATTTTGTTTTGAGTCTGAAAAACAATTTTCAATCAAGCATACTGGCTGATGTCGTTAACAGTTAAATAACAAATGTCAGTTTTCTATGATTGATGAAATACATAGATTTCTCCTTATGTTATAACAATTTAATATAGGTAAGTATAAAAATATTCAATATACTTGCTTGAACCATATTGTTGCTGTTCCACACGATGCTGGTTTAGAATATAATTCTGTCAATTGACTTACCTGCAACAGAAAAGACAAGACAAATGATTACATATTTTTATAGTGGCTATATGTAAATAGATACAGAAGCGTGAAGCAATTATTATGTAAAAAATATACTAAAAGGTTTGTGTCAATTTTTTATGCATGAAATACAGGCTGTCATATACAAATACACAGGTCGTAAAAAGGAACGCATATATTATTCATACAGTTGATTCGGAGCATCAAATTAAGTAGATACACGATTTAAGTACACTCAGATTGATGTAATTATATTTATTTATTCTCTCGGCGAGCGGCCATGAATTGACCCCGTGCGCCGCATGGTTAGAGGCCGTATGCCTTGTGATCTGTCTATCACACCACGGCGAAATATATAATCTATAATATAAATAGTGATGCTATATTTAAAGATATGGCAATTCCGAAGAATGTCGCAATATTTTCAAAAAATATAATCAAAAATTATGTTAACAAGGTGGCCGATACAAATAATATATTCGTGTGTCTTTTTCTTTCGAAAATATTGATAAAACAAATGTTCTCTTCAAAATTTAAGCGGATTTTTTTTAAATCGTATAAATTTGTCTTGGTAACAGAATTTTCATTTTAGACCATGAAAAGTAAAAAAATACGGAAATAGTTTAAGTTTTTCCTACCGAATCCTGTTAGTACAAACCCCTACATATCTAGCGAGGCTTAATTGCCTAAGCCGTGAATATGCATCGAAAGACATATGTCATTTCCAAAATCTATTTACCTGGCTGGAAATACAATATTTAGACCGTAGCGAAGGGCGCATAATTATAGCGTCGATCCATTGCCGGCGGGCGCGTGTCGCCACCGCACCGGTGGCACATAGTCGCCTGAGTCATTCGTTATGCAAAAAAATGCCACCTTAATAATGCACCGAAATAGAAAAGGACACCGTTCGCGTCCGGATGGCGACTTTGTTCTGCTACCGTGTAGTAAAGGTGCGGTTATATTAAAATTATCCAATAACGGGGGAATCGGATGCTAAATGGTTAACGCAAACATAATGATGACTACACTTCAAATATTTTATTAAAAATTAATTTTCGAGTTTTGCGTAACGTTACTTAAGTTAATATGAGCCATATACGAGTCTCTTATAGTTTTTTAGCTAGTTTCGTTGAGGACACTGTGTTTGAAGATTTTAGATTAAAAACTTTTTTTCATACTTTGCATCATAATTGTTTCTATTGGATTTAAATAAAAATTAATTATAATGAGTATTTGAGATTGCGGTATATCAATATAAAAGGGGAAGCAATTTTTTTTAATGTTTGAGTATACGTCATAAAAATTTGCTATTGTAGATTTTTGTTATATCATCTAGTTATATCACAGATTTGAGACAAATCGGTGTTCTGAATACTTTATCCTTTTCTGGAGAGAATAAAACAATTATTGACGCAATTGAATAACGATTTATTATCTTGAATAACGATTTATTAGCTTATACTTGTTATTAGCCTAAGATCACAATATTTTATTTTATTAGTATTATTTTCCTAACACATTTTATTAGATCGTCTTTCGTATTATTTATTTTAAAATAAACATTATCACAGTATTCAATTAACCTTTTTTATACTAATTGAATTGAAATATAGACTTAAATTAATCTGCGTCTCAAGTCAATATTTACATGTCCTCATTGTTAAACAAATATAAAACCCGCGTATGGCCGGGATACAACCATATAAGATCTATTACAATCTATTAATTTAATATTTTGCAATTAAAATTATATGTAGTTGTTTAATATATAAGTTATATAATTATAATCATGTAATTTAATATTAATACTAATGAGTAAAATTTTGTTTGCTTTTTTTTAAGGTGACATAAAAACTACATATTACGTTTCTTTTTAGACACGTAGGTAATGAGAAATAACCATTTAAGTGAAGAGAATCAAAGTGTGCTTGTTGCATTTTTATATTTAAATCTTTATTCCGTTTTAGCTATATTAAAATAAAGTACAAAGATATTATAGATAATTTGAAAATCTCCTAAAAAAATTGTAGGTTTATGGCTAAATGCTATAGATTATTTATTACAAATCTTTTCATGGTATGGATTAGGTCGTACAATTTTGTACACATGGGAAAAACATTTAAAACATTTGTAAACATCGTTAATAATTGAAATAACTGTCATATGGAAAAGTTACTAAAGGAAAATATGGTCATGGTCCATTTTTTCCTGGGAACAACGGCGACGTTTTATGTATTTTTCTGTAATTTTCAAATTTAAGTGATTCTTTTATTATAATCTAAGTATAATTGTTAAAATATTTCGAACGATTTGACTAATGATATGTAAAATAATTTCTACTGTGACTGCGCATTTATTTCCATTGCCACGTAAAACAGCAGAACATGCCGAATTCTCGTCATCCTCGTATATTCTTAAGGTTTGGCTACATCGCCAGTCGTAGCCATCATTTGTACGCGTAATCATAGCTATACAAAAAAAACCACAAAAATATTGTTTTACACGAATGCATATTTTATCGCATAGGGTCCGTTGCGCTCTACGGGCTTGATGCTTTTTAAACGTTGTTTTCCGGATGTGTAGTATGTTAAATTGTTAATAGAGGTTTAAAATGTTAATGTGTGTGTTTAAAACGTTAGTGGGGGTAATAAAAATTGGTAACATACTATTTAATGAACATTTAAGAGTTAGGATTCGATTATTTTTTTTGGCTTGAACTAATTGCCTATTAACAAATTAATGTTGATTACACTTTTGTACGTAAAAATAAATTTATAATAAATTATTAAATATTAATTACATTTTTTAAACAAAAACCAAATACAAAAAATACAATATTTTAAATTGTATTGATACTTTTTTATGGATTTAATAGGAATATCAACAGAACAAACTACATTTCTAATAGTCCTTTTAAAAGTTCTTTATGTTAGAACTTCATGTAATAATACATTACACGTAACTTGATTTGGTGTGGGTTAAAATAGTGTCTATTAGTAACTGAATATTTTTTTATTCGAATCATTTAAGTTTGTTTTTATTTTTCAGGTTTAAAAGAAGTTGCTCGATTACGGTTCTTTGAAAACAGAAGAGAATTGGAAGTGAAGCTACGCTCTAATAACAAAGAAGGACGTTGACTAAACAATTATATGTTCGGAAAAAGCGCAGTTTCTTATGAAGTAGCGGTCTCTAGCGACTTCGTTCGCATAAAACATAAATACAGTATACTTATAAAACACTGTACTCATTTCAAAATATAAGTGCAGTTTTTTAAAGCGTTTATTTTATACTATTTTATTAGACACAAATAATTAGTTTAGTTTAAATCTCGCGCGGGTACACTTGCGCTCCCTCCCCCCGTCCCCTGCCCGCTCGTTCGATATCACGAAGAAACAAAAACTAAATTGGTCACAAGGTTACTGTCTATAAACTATGTATATTCGCCCCAATATCTTCAGTAATTTAAAATTAAATAACAATCGAAAATGCAAATAGAAAAAAAAACATTTAAAAGTTAATAAATTTTAAAATTAGAGAACAAGCAAATTTGAAAATCAATTTTATTTATCTGCATAATGGAATCGTAAAAAATCGGCGCCAAAATAAATATTTATTTAAGATCCATCAAAATACCATATGCCGTAATTATAATGTTTCCAATATTTTGATCATTCTGATTCGTGTAAATTGTGATGTTTTATTGTTTATATGTTTACATTCAGTATTTTCCAGTTATTTAAGATAGTTTCCTCATATGTAGTGATAGTTGGTTGAACTATTCTTTTAGACGAGGAAATTATTTTATAAATTTTATATCACACACCGATTTATCAACAAAAGTAGAGAACCTATATAAAAAAGAGAAAACGGGATAGTTAGAAAATCAATATTGTGAAGATAATTTGAGAGAGTGTAATGAAAAAGAAAAGAACTTTGAAGAAAAAAAATTAATTAATATTTCAGAGACTCGGCGGACCCGGTCCGACGAAAGTTTGTTACGTCTTAGAACTTCCATTGATGGAGTAAGCGGGTGTACTCAAAAGACACCCCCTAGTGGCTCACTACTGCTAAATATAAAGTAGGCTGGCAGGTGTCGGTCTGCGAGCCGCGCTTATTTCCGTACTGGCGCACGGGGCTGACAGCCTGGTACTTCGCTATAGTAATGTCCTAGCTTTACTTTAGATATTTTGTAATACCGGAATATATGTTACACTCAATGCCAAATAAGCGGTATGGTCACTTTGTACTTATTTTCTTTCGTAATATTCGGGTCGCATTAAATACTAATAAGGGAGAAAGTTTGATTAAAATATTTCGAGCTTCCTTATAAAAATATTTTTTTTAATATTTTTTTGTTGAAATATAGAAATTAGAATGACGTGAGAAATAGTGCGCAGACCTATATTATATAAAGGAAATATATTGCCATGGACTACATAGATCTGTCATATGTACATCCATACAAAACAATTTATTTTGTGTACTCATCGAAGTGAAAATATCTGTTATTTCAGAAGTCTCAATAATTAAATATTGTGACATAACTAATGTTATTAAATTTATTAATTAAGGTAAAAAATATTTTTTAACAATTTAATATGTTACAATACTGCAACAGAGCAGCGCAGCGGGTTGCGGGGTGCAAGCAGCACGAAATTTATATTTGAGACAAATTGATGCAAAAAAAAGGCGAGTAGAGCTCTCGTCCGCTGTCATAATGCACGCATGCTCTATGCGTGTGCGTTTTAGGTTGCGCGTGATAGGAAGGAAACGGTTGTTTCAAGATAGTGAATGATAAGTATGCTATTGTGTTACTATTTATATATTATTGTACTATTTAGTGGTAATGATAAATATACTGAGTGTAACTACACTATACTGTTCTATTGAGCATCTCAAATGGAACTTTGTATCTGGTTAAGGAAGCAATTAATTAGATAGCATTCCGCCAAAATAGGTTATAAGATGGTAATCTCATCTAATATTTATATGTATTTCGTAATAAATGTTCTTTCATCTTTTGTTACTTTCATCTTTTATTAGTAATTTTGGAGGGATGATTGCATCATTTTGTTTTTCACCCTTATTAGGAATAACGGCATGTGCTGGAATTTATAAATAAACTATTAAATTATTACAGAATGACGATATATTAGTTTTCAATGGGATTTAAGCCCGTTATTTTTTATGAAAAAATGGATAAAAATGAATTAAAGATATTTTGTTACACAAATATATACACTTGATCTATATTATCTAAAGAAAGTATACTGTGGTCTTTACATTTCATAGTAAGTGCCCAAGCACGTGACAGTAAAGTTTCAAAATGAATTTTTTCTCTAACCAGTTATTTTGCAAGAATGATTGTTCCATTTTGTTTTCTATATTTCCTAATAATAAGATCTGTAGAAAAATATTCCAATAACAAATAAGAATTATTATATTCCATTTTCAAAGGGATTCCAATCCGTATTCTTAGATATTACTAGAGGGAAATAGACAAAAACGCATTTAATGTGCCTTTATACAACAAAAAAAATATTCAAATCAAATATATCTTAATAATTTATAGTATAAATGTAATGGTTTACTTAACCGTTAGAGTGCCGTCGAGCGCTTACTTAACCGTTAGTGTCGTCGAACGCTACTAACTAAATTTGCCACGAGCGCGATGGCGCTCGCGAAATCAGTTGCTGTTTAGCGCGCAGTAGGGGAGGTCGCTCGTACGCATCGCTAATTTTTTATCTTTCTACGTGTTACATAAAGTTCAAATTATAATATTATTAGTAATTATAATATAAAAAGGATCCAGGAAAAGAAAATGTTTATCCTATAATATCGGAATATGAAAATAATTCGAGTGAAAATGATCGTTTTTCAAGTTGTGAAGAAAGTAATAGTGGGAGTGACATTGCGGTGCCCTTACAATTTGGCGTAATGCAAATTTTGAGTGATAGTGATAATAGTGACGATAACAATTATTTTGCTGATACGGAGGATGTACCGGACTGCGAAAATGACGATGTGACCTTGATTTCAGTTATTGTTATAATTTTTGTTAACAATATATATATTTCCATAATTTTCTTTGTATTTTTTCCTTGTACAAGTTTTCATTAAGAAAACACCGAAAAAATTATTAAAATTGCATAATTTTTGGAAGAGATACAGTTTTTTTCAAGACAAAAGTAAATGACATCAAAAACAAAAGATTTCTTTGGCATTTTTAAATATATATGAGTAAAAAACCATGGCACTAAAACTGTTAAATATCTAGTGTCTACGTTTAGAAGCTCGTGGCTTTTGTTTTAATATAAAAAACAAACAGAAATATATTATTTTATAGACACAATTTTTAACTTTTGTATTAATTATATTAAAAGCTTGTAAAACCGTAGAAAAATGTATATGATAGTAATGTAAACAGTATAATTTAATTAATTTTATGATTTTGAATGATACGCAATAACATTTTGACAACCCAAACAATTACCTATCCAACAAAAAAGATTGCGTACCAAAATAACATTAAGAATGAAACTTATTTTTTTACAAAGTAGATTATACAGTCTATCTAATGATACATTTTTTATTGTTTTACGTCAATTTCGGATAATTTCGCAGATATAGATATTCAACATGTAAAATATATTATACTCCAAAAGTGACTAGGGTGAAACATATGAAAATATATAATGACATACAATGAAAAGTAATAAATTATCCTCATACGTTAAGTTAGCAGAAAATATTAAAATGAGTTTAGTAATATATATATATATATATATATATATATATATATATATATATATATATATATATACATATATAACACATCAAGCTTTATAAATATATAAAATATTGAAATGTCAAGAATAGATCTGATAAAGAAAATATTAACTTATAATGCCAATTTACATAGCGTTGAGTAAGGAACAATGGGTATTTTTTATTATCGATAAAAATTTGCCAAAGGTAATTATTAAATCTGGTTTAACCTATCTGAATTCACATTATGCCAAAACGTCATAGCACACAAGCGAAGCGTTCTCAAACGGAATTATGCGGCGCAATCGCTTCACCGAGTCGTTACTTAGGAATGCCGAGTTGTGTGAACAACCGTCCCTCGAACATTACTTACTCCAATGTATATTTACTTACTTTCATTGAGAAAATTAGGATATCGGAATGAAATACCACAATGGCGCAATAGTGGCTACGTGATCAATTTAGCAACTGTCATCTCTATGATTAAGTTATTTCAAGATATTTATGTGTATATCAGTATAAGTAAGGTTATATTAGAATAAGTGGTAAAGTTTTGGAATCTATAACCGACAGGCCGTGACATATAGATATTGAAATTTCTAGGTTATCAGCTAACGAATAAACTGCGAGTCCTTTTACGGCCAGGTGACATTAACTGTTAATATATAGAGGCAGTTTCAATAATAGTATTTGCAAACAAAAAATTAGTAACAGTACAAATACAAAGAAGAAAAATTTATTTAATTAGGATCACGAACGGATAAATCGCTTTATACCCCATCCATCTTGCACGACTAGCAGAGCGACAGAGAGAGAGAGAGAAAGACGTCGCTATGTGGGAAAGGGATATAGATGGTATATCTATATATACAAGCTTGATCTGTCTTTCTCATTCTTTCTTCTAGTGGCGTCTCTTCCTGCTGGTTGTGCATAAGGTTGTCAATAAATGAAAGAATAAATTGAAAGATTAGTAATTTTACATACATTATAACGAACATGACACTGTTGGAATTTGAATTGGAATAATTAATTAATACTACATTCAGAATATTTAAAAGGGCCTACCGTCATGATTATAATACGTAAAATGTATCACGCGCTCGTATTACGTACAACATTTGTAGTTCACATTTAAGTAACTCCAAAATGTGCTCAAGGGCCAGCAAAAATATTAAACCATGTCTGCTTATTAAATACATTATTATTGTGTGTATGTGGAGCGATCGTAATGTGGCCCACCGGTTCCATAATAAATTGTTCTCGCCTACTCATAAACTTAATATATTCTAAATGAGAATTATTGTGAGTAAAAGTGAGCGACAAGGCGCGATCAAACCAATGTCGTATATAATTATTCGGTAGTTTGTATGTTACTGTGGAATAAACAATAATTGTTGCCTAATAACTAATAGTCATTATACACAAGTGCTAATATTATTAAGTCGTAGATATCGCATGTAAATGTTACTGACAGCAGTTATTTTTAATCTATGTTTCGTTGAGGATAAATTATATAATTAAATTAAGAAACCAAGCATTTCGTTATTAAATATATATATATATATATATATATATATATATATATATATATATATATATGAAAAATACCGAGAAGGAATAAGTAATTATGCAAAAGTATTGAAAGTGGAGCCTACTTGGTAAAAGATATATTTCAAAGAAAAAAAATTACAATAAAAGAATCCAATTCTAGCAATTCGGTCCTTATTCATTTGTTTTTTACAAATAATTAGGTAATGAACTGAAATGAATGAAAATAATATTATTATACAAAATATCTACATTGCGAAAATTACTTGACTATGTAGCTTTTTATTTATTTCGATAAATCAAATAACAATCATTTTATCTTTTCGATTCGCATTGAATCTAAGCGTTAAACTAATTAAAGAATATTTAGAAATTAAAACGATGTCTTTATAAAATTGAATTATAAAGTTCACAAATTAAATCCAAGGTACATAAAACCATTCTAAAGATATCTCATAATATACGTAGAAGACATAAGTCATTTTAACGTGACATAAAACAATAATACATGTTTTTCTAAACGTCTTATAAAATTACGGCATTCTTAATAAAACTATTGATACGATGTTTATATCATCATAATATGATCTATGCAGGGCTTAGGTCTCGGTGTAAATTCGCCCGCGTAGACTGCTTGAGGTTGTTGACTGCCGGGCGGAAGCTCTACGCCGGTCTACGGGGCTCTACGACGCCCGTCACCCGAGCTCCCAATATCAGAGCATTATTCCCTACAGTTGGTTGTTTCATTTCGTAGCTGTGATATTTTTTTGTCTTTTAGAATAATTGAAACTTAGTTTTGATGTAATTTGGTAGGTGGATTCCCATTATGCCGGGAATTATATTGAATATTACGTCACGAATACTTAAACACATGCAAAGAAGTAGTTTTATAGAGACCAGTACCAATCTTTTACTCTTTAGTTCTGTATCTAATAGAAAATATTTACTTTATTCATTATTTAAATGAAACTTCATATCAATTGCAAGTAATGCTGCTTTGTAATGCATCTCTGCTCTTTAGCAAAAAACTAATATATTTTTGGATTCTTTTATTGTAATTTTTTTTCTTAGAAATATTTCTTTTACTAAGTAGCCTTTTTTATGTTGTCGTTATTTTCGGAATCTAATTAAACGCCGAGCATAATAAACGCCCATGGTAGTACTTGAATATATGACTATGTGAAAATACAATGTAATATGTCATTTTGAAAAGAAGTTTAAATTCTAATATATATATATATATATATATATATATATATATATATATATATATATATATATATAATATTCAAACTGGAGTTTTCGCGAAAAACCATCACAAAATTACATAATTTACACTAACAACTGGAGGTGAAAATTTGGTTTGCAGTGTTTCTCCTCCAATTCTTAGCATAAATTATATAATTTTATGGTGGTTTTTTGCGGAAACTTTAGTTTTTAAATTTGGACAGTTTCTATTACTAATTTAAATGTAACACGCTCATATTTTATGCTTAATCAACTTCTCAAAAGTAACTAGTTATCCAAATTTCACATTGGTTGCAGTAGTCAACATCTTAACTTCGTTAATAATTTATGATAATCTAACATTTTAAGTGTTCGATATAACAGCAAACTTTGTTTGAGTAATGCCACTCAAACAAAGTTTGCTGTTCACTGATATTTAACTTAAAAATTAAGTTAAAAAATAATTCGAAATCACAACAACAAAACTGAAAATGAAAAGTTATGCATGTTATATGTTATATTTTATAACACATTTCCGCCAATGGCAAGATTCTGCAGCATTAAAATAGACTAGGGTATTTTACAGGCCTTTAAATAATAAAATAAAAATATGAAAAAGAATGGAAAAGCATTTTCATCCCGTTAGCATTAATATTTTGGTGATCAAGTTCGTGAATTCATATTTACTGGAGATTAAAAATTATTCCCAACAAAATAAATTTTGACGCCAATGGTGTTTATTCAATTAGAATACTAAAACTAAGACTGAAATAAAATTACGAACTGCGCTTTTTAAGCGCAATTTAAGCTTTCAGAAAAAGCTTTTATGTAACAAAAAAATCGAGTAAGTTTCTACTGAATAGCTCGCCACCGGTTGTTTTATCGAAGTGGGATGACAAATGACCAAGGCGCATGGCACTATTGAGGTCGAGCCCGGCAGTCACGGCACACAAGACGGCAGTTAGGGAGCTTACTCAACGTATTACTCGTGTACAGAGTATATTTTATAATTCGTTCTGTATTACCTGCTTGCTTGGTGCTCGGTTCGTTCTCCTTCACGGTAAAATTTTAATCAAGTCCGTTGCTTGTTAGGTTGGCGAAATTTACACGCTAGAAATTGGAGGTAATCGTGTTAACCGTTTTAAGTGTTATACATTCAAGTTCGTTAGCCTCTATTGTACTTGTTGTGTAAGTATGCGGCAAGTATTAATTTTATACTGAATAAACGATTTTTCTAGACTCAAGCTCTATGTTATAAAATATGTATTTTACGACATGATTATAGTCAATACTATAATGATATAAATACTTGTTTTTGGTTAATAGATCGTAAGACCGTATTGGAAAGAAGATGAACTTTAATATCAAGAAAGTTTATCGAATATCTTTCATACTGTTTGAGGCTTTGCCCTGGCTGTACTGAATAATCAAATAGCGATATAACTTCAGTTAGAAAAATAAAGTAATTAGAATCCATTTTCTACCACACTTTCATTTAAAACATGCCCTTTCAGGAAAAATAGGTAAATTGTATTTTTAAAATCGTTCTATTTCAGGTTATCGTTAGTAAGGTTTCCGTATTTTCCTTAAATAACTAATAGAAAGAAAACACATAGGTAACACAAGTCATTTAAAGAACAATTTTGTCACAGAAGAAAATTGTTTGGACTGTTATCAGTGAATTTCTAAGGAAATATTTTTATATAAGAAACAATTGGCTTTTACTTGGTTTAAAAAAAAAAATCAGTTCATTTCTTCCTATTTTATATCAATATTGTTGGTGGGTTTTATAGACTTAAGTTCATTTTATTTTTGTTAATTTATTAAAAAAATACGCGGTTTTAACAGACTGACATGCGAACATAGTTAATAACGTCTAGACTGTAAGTGTTTTTGATATCCTTTTTGACACTCAACGCCGAAATATGGTTTTATTTTATGAATTCAAAATAAAAATTTAACTACAAAAAAAATTGGAAAGAGTCGACGTAAAGAAATTTTTTTGAAGTAAACCATTCATTTAGCAAGTGAAATTAAAAATCTAAAACTATATATCCACACAGATTCACGTATACTCATATAGGTAACAAATAGGCCTTTTATGAAAATAAAATTAGCCATGAATTTATTAATTTTTTTTGACGATGTAATGGAGTATGTCATTGGTGGTAAGTGTAAATAGGTTGAGATATATCGTGTGCATCATTTGTGAGTAGTAAAATTGTTTTGATTACATAGAGTAAAATTGACGATTCGAAAAAGCTTTTCTTGGAAAAGGGGGTTGGTGAAGTTAAAGATTAAGTAAAAGTAATTATAAAATTCTATTTTTATTTTCCGGAGAGGAAAAATAATAATAATGTGTTAAGCACGAGAACAAATAGTACCACGAAGGGTCCCGTACACCACCTTTAAAGGTTCATGGTATTCATCTTAAATCATTTACAAGTGTGAATGTCATTTTTCACCATATAAATATATTGCCTAATTTTCTAGAGACGTAAACTATGAGAGGTAAAATTATCGCTACAATTTTCCTGTAAACTTTATTAAATTTTAGTAACGTTTTTTAATAATTGTTATCTTAGCAGTTTCAGAACTCGTTGTATCAATTGTTTCTTCATACGGCGTATGAAATTAAAATGTTTTTATCTGTTGTTTCATTTACCTACTTAAGGATTTTTATATAAATATATTTGAGTGTTAACTATTGAAGTATATATGCCTTGATGTGTTTTATCACTATGCTAATTTTTTTGTGTTAAATTGTTTCTGAGAAAAACGGGCGCGATAGACAGCCAGAGATATATGGATGGATACGTGAGTGATCTTATAAGGGGTACACATTTTACTTCAAAGGTACAGAGCTCTAAAAATTGCCTTATTTTATTAGCTATTTTTATATTTTTTTATTCATGTTATTTATATCGTGATATTAAAGCTTTCACATTCATTGAATATTCCACAAAACAAAAAGCTCATTACTAGAAAAGTCCAATCCCTGACGAAATACTGCAAGCGTATAGTTACGAACCAGACTTGTGCAAATAAAAATAAAAATAACATATGCATTTAGCCACGTAAACACATAAATTTTGGCCGCCATCATTACCATAACACCGTAACGCCCCTTCAAATTACTTTCTCCACTTATGCGCTTATGGTGCGTTCACATCATCTCGCATAATCTAGAGGGAAAAAATGATTATATTTTGGGGAAACTTTATACGGATATTGAAGGCAATACAAAAACCATAAAGGGAGAAATTGCTGTAAACATTTAGGGTCATAAAAATACATGACATAAGTTTAGCGAAATTTATTGGATATAAAATGTTACTTAACGTAAATATGATTTGATCTTATCCAATGTTCCAATGTTTGGTATACCTACAGTATTGCATAATTGAACAAATATAACAATAAGATACTAATATTATGTGTTCTAGAGAAAAAAAAATAATTGGAGACAAGAACATAGAATGAACGTAAAACTTCCGAAGAGTTTAATTCTGATTAAATTGTTTTTAGTGTCCAATGTTAAGAGCATTAGACTAATGTACTTTTAGGAATATTGGACAATACTACATAAAGAATACGATTCTAATATTATGTGTTACAAAAGCTAGATAAGAAAAGATCTGAGGTATCATGAGACACCCGACAGAAGCGAAGCTTTTTAAGCATCGCATATAAAATTCAATTTTTAATTATTAATTAATAAATATAATATCGATAGAGTAATATATAATAGATATTTTTATAAATATTTTTCGAATTATCCATAGCAAAATTTAATAAAGAACTAAAATACATAAAGAGGTAAATTATATCAAATAACTGTCAACGTGATTTTTTCCCTACTACCAGCGTTTCATTGTCGCGTTCGTGACGTTTCACTTTTTCTTAGTTAGGTCAAAAAAATAAGATGTATAGGTACGTGTAATAAACGTAGAATATTTGAATTAAGAATTCAGTTTTAAACAGACGTACAAAAAAGGCTTTTATGTCATTCGAACGTAAAAAGTTGACGATTTTTACAAATCTCGTCTTGTTTCGATTATTTGTTTGTAATTAAAATCAAGATGATTTGTTTGTAATTAAAATATATTGTTTCCCATGTAGCAGCAGAAATATTGATTAATTTATTAAAAAAGTACATGCGAATTTAGAAAAAAATACATTACGGGTTATTTAATTTATATAGCATATATCTGAATTTAATTAATGTCGTGAAATACTTCACATCATAATATTCTTTTCGAAATATGTTACCTTAAATTTTCGTAGCTGTCTAGAAACTTAAAAGTATTTGAAACTGAAACAAGTCAATTACACTATGATCATATTGAACTTGAGATCGCATTAATGTTATATTCGAATGTCATTTAATTATCTTGTGCTGTCGGGTTTTTTCTCATGTACCAGTGAATGATACAGAATTTAATCCCAAAATTAACAGGTCTCGCAAAGACTTAGTATACAGTTTAAAATGGGCAGACTAACAAAAAAAAATCTGAAGTCACCACGTCCAATAAGGACGATATAATATATACTATTAATAAAATTATTACAGAGTGAATTTTGTACATGGTTTTTTTTTAAAGACAGTGATTTACTTAGCATAAAGAATGATAAAAGAAGCCAGAAAACCTGTTTTTAAAATTTTTGTCTGTCTATATGTTAATTTGTTCTTCAATCACGCAAAATCCACTGGACGGATTTGGATGAAATTTTGTATAGTAATAGTTTATACTCAAAGTTAACATATAAGAGAGAGAAAATTGTAATAACTTTTCTTATTAGAAATTTTACGCTAGTGAAACTATGAAGCATAGCTAGTAAGTTATAAAATGAAGAAAATTTGAGTTTAATTTTGATTTAATATAGTTTTGCATAAAACGGATCCAAAACCAATATAATATAAATACCGTATATGAACCTTGCCTTACCTTATTTCAATACACGCAAACAAAACGCAGTCAAAATGTATGCATGCAAAACTATACGTCTCGACAGAAGGAAATGCGGAGTCTTATGCAGAAGTGTTTTTATCGCGTCGTAGGGGCGCGGACGCGGCCAAGACGAGGAAGGGGGAGGCGACGCAAAAAACTCGCGAGCCGCAGATGGCGCGCCGAGTCAAGCTGCGAACGATCCACCCCCGGCCGGCGGGGACATTGACTCGAGCCGCGTAGTCGAAATTTGTACACTCACGCAGTGGTCCCGCGGTTCGGCCCCGGTATTTGGCACCAGTCCTGTTGGCCTTTTCATCCCGCCTGACGCGGGGGTTAAATTAATGATAGAACGAATTCAAAGGAAACCTTGAATTCACGCGAGGCCGTTGACGCGTTTCAGGAAGTATGCTGCGCGGGGAGAAAAAGCTTAGCCCTTCCGTTCAAAGCTTGCCAAGATTTCATAGTTCTTGAACTATATCTCTGTCTATTTGGAGAATCAAGTCTTACATTGTTAGGAAAGTTGTAAACAATGGCTACTCAGATATCTTACTTTCTAAGGTTTAACCTTTGAACTTTTACAAATATGTATATGATGTTGGATCGCGCAAACGTCCTTGAAAGTTTTCGAGGACATTAACACCATCTAGAAAATTCAAGTGTTAGTGTATAGCGAGGAAAAGTAACCGACTTGGCACGATCTTGTATAGGTATCGAATCTATTCATATTATAAGCTTATTGCGTAATATGAATTATGTTCTAAGAGGCAAAGAACTTTTTGTTTGTCCAAGGTCTTCGGGGCGGATACGGAAGAGTTTCTAGGGGTGATATATGTAATTATTTTCTCTTTTTATTTTTTCGCAGACGCTGTCGTTTAGATACAGTATGGCGTGACGGGGTAAAAAATATTTGCTCGTACCATACTATTTAACGTGGTGTGGGTCGGTATAGGCAGACTTAAAAAAATTAAACTAATTTTATTTTTCTATGGAGTCAATTTTTGAAAATTTTGTATTCAAAATGTGCTTACTTTTAGTGTCACAGTATAATTCACAAAATGTGTCCTTGAAATGACTTATTCAAATAATGGCTGTATTCGACTATTTTATTCCAAAAATAATTCTTTGGTAAAACCGCACGTGTACATAGCACCATTGTCTTTGTAATAACATGAAATTTTATTTTGGACATGCAAGTCGTGATGCCCCCTTCAAGACACCTTCCAGGTTTCTCAAGTCATTTAAATCAAACAATTTTTGAATTAAAAAATGGTATGGTAGAGTTTTGGTACAATAAAAAATGAAAACGAACCGTGAAATTACATCTTCCGAAAGGAGGTTGATCGATAATAAGTAAATTAAATCAACCCAATATTTACAAGTATACTACAAAGAAAGAGCTATGCGGAATAAGTCGTTTTATTATTAAAAAGGTATTGGTAAAGCTGCCGCCACCATCAAACGGCATGTCTTTATGGTGAGCTTACAAAAGCTTGAGTCAAAATAGAGTTTCGAGTCTGCAAGCGCTCGCGGGAAGCTTAAAGCTCATTATGTAATTGGAATAATGGGTGGAGCGGTGTTCATTTATAACAGCGTTTTAAGGCATTTTAATATGAGGGTTTATTATATAGCGTATGTTCCAAAGAAGGAGGTTCAAAGTATTTAAATTTTTTTATACACTTTTGAAATAAAGTATTTGCGTTAATAAAGTTGTAACAAATCATTTAAAATGCTTTTACCTGTTTAAATACCGTTTTAAATATTTTCTATGGAGTCGTTTTTGGAATATGTCCGTTAGTTGTCATTATTTAGTTCTAAAAAAAATAAGTTGCCAGTTGTCAATGTTTAGTTGTAAAGGAATTCAAGAAAGGAAATCCGGAGACTGTTTAAGTTAGTTTCGGAATGAAAAAAATGTTCTACATTTTATAATTGGTGCTTAACTGTAACGTATTATTTGAAGCGGAGATTGTAACTGTTGTATTATTCAAAGTTTAATTATTGGTATATTATTAGGGTTATATTAAGAAAAACAAAGGTTCTGATATATTGATATTGATGAGATTTATTGCTACGTCGATAAATAAACCCAAAAATACTTCAAATCTTTAATGAAACCTAAATTTGTTTATTGGAAGTTAATTAATAGCTAACAAATACTATCGTTATTATTTTCATGAATTTAAACTCCATTTGCTTTCTGTTCTGTTTGTATCTGCCCAGTTGTTTTAGGGCGCAATGTCTGACTCAAGTGTGCTGTAAATAATTTTTATATGTACCTAAATTTTTACAATATTATTTAAAAAAAATATCCGAAGTAAGAAATCCGCCATCAACCCAAACACGTAAGTGTAATTTTTGTTGAAAGAGCTATATTTTAATATTGTAATATTAGTACCTACTACGAGCTTAAAGCTCTAATCAAAGTTTCGCGGGGAGCTTTCCGCCTGAGCGAATTATAAATAATTGGCGCTTATTGTTAGCGATCAATTTGTATTGCATTATATATTAAGGGCGAACGCGATAAAATTATGTAAAAGGATTTGGTTTATTTAAAGTAATGTAAAGGAATTTGCGAATACAGATGGGTGCTTTAGCTTTTTTATTAATGTTTGTGAGAAATTTGTCTGAATTGCGTTTGGTTTTCCAGTGTAAGCTGTTATTTATTATAGCATGAAGCTCCGGTGCCTATTTTTGTTAGAGATATTCTGTAATGTGACTCGGTTACATGTAACGTGGTCACACATGTGACCTATTGCAGATATGCACGCATGCATGCATATCTGCAATAGCATGCAGATAGCTTCACCTAAAAAGCTAATTCAATTTATTTTGAATGATATCCTAAAAGAGGTTCCATTTTCATCACATCTTCCAAGATGTTCAGAATTCAGACTGAGGTAAGGTTATGAAGATGGTTTTGCCGCTTGATAAAATAAGAATAAAAATGGGAATAATATTGGGGAAATGAAATGTGAAAAGCGAAAATATTGCAAATACGGGATGATTATGTTTCATACATATGTCATACATATTTCATAAAATAAGATGTAAAACAGTGAAAAACCAAAAAGCAATACTTTGAAAGTATTTAATTTTTGTTACAGAATATTTAATCTTGGACTATCTTATCATGGAACTAAATTTAAATATTTTCAAAATAGACGGGAGCATTTGAGGGTGTCAGCAATATTTAGGTAAACATCCTGTTCTCACGTATATTCTTAACATAATAAAGTTGCCCAAACGAAAGTAAACAACCAAAAACACGTTGACGACAAATAAAAGAAATATTAACCCCTAATATTATAATCCCAAAGAAACTACCGTTTTTCGTCTGACCTTCGAGGGTTAGAAGCCCCCGGCAACCGGTGCCCCGCTGGGCACTATTGAACTACTCAAGGGTACTCACAAGCGGTCCAGTCAACCCTTTCAATATACACGATTCTAATTTAGATACGTACTATATATGTCCCACTATTATAGCTACCTGCAACTTCAGTCGTTTGCTAAATCTGGTTGTGGGTATTTTAATTTACTATGATTTATATTACGGTAACCATAATTTAAGTTTATGTGAAAAAAATTAAGTTTTATTAATGAGTAATTTATCATAATTTAATTATTCTTCGGCAAAATAAGAGGAAGTAAAGGAGAAGATCGTGGTTACTGAATTAATTTTTCACAGAGCATTCTTGTAAAATCTACTTGGTGTTATAATTGCGGCTTGGTGAAAATAAATAAAACCTGTTATGTACAAGCAGAACTTACACCGGAGGTTTCCGTACACTTAGCCACAAATTAACATATTATCTCTGTCGAACTATTTGGAAATGTCAATATTATATTTAGGGTCGATTTTTGAATCTTCAGAAAAGTACCGGAAAGGAGTTATTCGACGGATCGCATAATGGATTCCGTACACTTAGCCACATTATTAACATATTATATCTTAACAAATTATTAACATACTATCTCTGTAGAACTCTTTGGAAATGTCAATATTATGTTTAGGGCCAATTTTTCAATCTTCAGAAAACTACCGGACAGGAGTTATACGATGGATCGCATAATGGATTCCGTATACTTAGCCACATTATTAACATATTATATCTTAACACATTATTAACATATTACCTCTGTCGAACTCTTTGGAAATGTCAATATTATGTTTAGGGCCTATTTTTCAATCTTCAGAAAACTACCGGAAAGGAGTTATTCGACGGATCGCATAATTTTGCCTTTTCAGTGGTCAGATGTTAACTGTCGAATAAAACCCCTAACAGAAAAATATTTTGTTATCTGCTACTTCAAGGCTCGGATAAGTGTTTATTGGCCAGTTAAAATGACGTTTTAGGCTATCTTTGGTAACTCATCGTAGCGTATTTTCTCTGGTGGTTCCTCTGTCATAGCTTTGTTTTGTGTATATTTTCTCAAGATTGGGTTAATGATGGATGTTTTTGACTTGGAAATTGAAGAAGCTTATCAAATATTTGCTTTTTTAAGTGCGACTGAAAGAAAAGACAGAATTGTAAGAGCGAGGTCTGTAATCATTGCAAAATAGGATGACAAGGAATTTTGGAAAAGGATTTCTCCTGCAAAAGGATACTGTATTTTATTTATTTTCATTAATTTTTAATAAATTAAAATACAAAACAGAAAGGTAAGCTTTAATACAAATCTATACACATCAAAAAAGTAAAGGTTAGAAAAGTACTCTGTTAACATACTAAACAAGTGTATCTTTATTGTTTCACGAATCATTGTGTGCGACCAATACAACTACTGCTTACCTTATGATTTTATGCAACTAGGAATTTTTATGAAACAAGAAATTTTGGTGAATTGCAAAACTCCACAATACACTCACATTTTAATTTTAAAGTTTTTGCTGTACGTACGGTATTTTGCTTGTCGTGACATTAAATATTTTGGCAATGGACATCTAGGTGGCATCTTTTTCTCTGTTTGAGACTTTTCCTTGTTTTTTAGTTTCTTGCGATAACTGGTGACGAGCTCAATCAATAAGCAGCCTTCGGATTTTTCTAAATGAGACGAATACTCGTCTTCTTTCGTTTCTTTCAACACAATTTATAAATAATAACTCGCCACGAGCAACCAAAACAAAGCAAATGAATAAATTATTGGTTAGTTTTGCGAGTGTTGCATTGAACGTTAAATGTCAAACTAACTCTTTGTTCCTGTCACTGTCTAACATGTCGAATGAATTCTATATACTCGTATGTCTATCTCGCTTGCACGTGTTTAGTTTGAAATTGGTTGGATTAAATCACAGTTAACTATTCTTTGAGTAATGTACACTGAAAAATGCAGAACGATTACCTGGCAGATAAAGAGTCCAGTTAAGTTATTTGACGAATGAAAAATTGGGGCTTAATCATGTAAATAGTTTTTTGGTGAATATTAATTACACATTTAGTAAAGCTATTTTTAGAGTTTACTGCTCAAGAATCGATTTTCATATATAGCGCCCGGTATGAAGTTTTATGAGGAGTAAAATCAGAAGTTCAGACAGAGCGTTAAAAAAGTGAAACAGTTTGTAAGTTTTGATGTAGAAGGTAATCACCGAAACTACTCATCTGATTTCAAAAATTCTTTCACCAATATTTAGAAAGGACCTTCAGGATGGACATAGGTTGTATATTATCCCGTTAAAAAAATTCATACATAGGAAAAAGTTAAATTTTATAAGTTTTCATGTAGGAGGTAATCTCCTAAACTACTCACCCGATTTCAAAAATTCTTTCACCAATATTTAGAAAGGACCTTCAGGATGTACACAGGTTGTGTATTGTCCCATTAAAAAAACCATACATTGGAAAAAGTTAAATTTGGTAAGTTTTCATGTAGGAGGTAATCTCCTAAACTACTCATCCGATTTCAAAAATTCTTTCACCAATATTTAGAAAATATACAAATTACAACAAATTTCATGTATTATAAAAAAATTAAATTTTTCTCCATTTGTCTCCTCTAAGATATTATCCCGTTAAAAAAATTTCATGTATTATAAAAAAATAAAATTTTTATACATTTGTCTCCTCTAAGATACTTACATAAAAAAATGTAGTCTCGTTTTTTATTTTGAATTACGAACCTCTAAAAGCGCTATAGGCGTTTAATGCTGACCATTGAACTTCATCAAGTGAGATAAAATTATAAAGTTATTGTGGCATTATAAACATAGCGCTTTTAAATGTTATCAAATTAAAGTAATTCGCCTTTTAAGTTTTTCGATATCAGTTTCTAGGTTAACCGACTTTTCTTTAATGATGACATTTTACATTACGATTTTTGAAAATTTTCGTCAAAAGTGTTTTATAGTGTTTTAATTAACGATTTTGGTGCCGAACATTTAATGGTTACTGCGTTGAGTAGACGAATCCTAATATATTTAATTGTATCAATATATATATACACACACACACGTACACACACGTATGTGTATGTGTGTGTGCGAGCGAGTGCGCGTGTGTGTATGCGTGTTGATGCAATTAAGTATATTAATCTAACAATAAATAATTATTATAGAAAAAAGCGAACAAAATAAAATGCGGTCGGAAACATACCTGGCAAATGCTGATTTTACAAGAATAATGTTGATTGCGTAAGCACTTAATTATAAAATTACAAGGTAAAAAATAAAATAGTAACTGGCTTAAAGTTCATTTATGATTTGTAAAAACATCGCTACATAATTTTGTATACAGTTAGTGAAACTTAGTTTTTGCCAATACAAAACGCTCAAGCGTCTGTGTAACTTCCAAAGTTTTAGTTACACAGTTTAGCTTCATGACGTCATAATATTTCATATCGTATATATTAACGAGGGGATTAAATTAGATAACTATCAATATCCTAATAGAATTCGTTCGCTTAACGAGAAAAATACTTTTGATCTTTAATTATCGGAACTTTCGATTATTCAAACTGAATTTTATTCCAATTGAATCATATAATCAATTGTCTGCCTTATGGTATTTAATTTACCATGAATAGATTGATACAGATAGCATGTTAGCTTTAGATATACAAATTCAACAATACATTTAAAATACTGCATTCATTCGATAGTAATCAGTGAAATGCAATCTGTCGAAAATACATCGTGACTTCTGCAAAGGATCTCTAGGAATGTTAGGTACATTTGTCTCACGAATGAATAATTTGTATTATTGACATATTTTTTTCAACTTATAAGATTAGAAACACGATATTTTCGTTAAATAAATATTGAACCGTTGCTTTTACAAAGGTGACGCGATAAAATGTTTGACTTTGTGTTGAAAATAATTTGACTTAAATACTACTTTTTTATATTATACTATTGTACTTGCGTTTTTTTTATTAACCAATTCATATTCAATTTATAGTTTTAATAACCAATATTTTGAGTATTATTTTCTATTGCCATATTACATTGATAAAAAAATGGTTGATGTAATATAATATACGTCATAAATTGTTCTTATTTTTTATTTACTGACTAAATTTAATTAGGTAATGTAAAATGTAATAAATTTTCTTTTTAGTTTCTTAGTTATTACACATAATGTATAAATGTCGCTTATTTATACATAATGTATAATGTCATTTATTTATCATTACACTTAATGTATAAATGTCGCTTACTTAAATGACTTTATATATTTTTTTTATTATTAGCTAATAAATTAAACTAATAAAACATTCCACTACATTATTAACGGTACAAATTTAATACCTGCAGCCTTATTCGGATTTGTACCGATAGAAAATTTACTACTGTAATAAGAATCAGTGTTTGAATTAATCAGATAGAAATAGTCGTATAATTATTAAATGGTAAAGTATGCTTGTATTATATAACATTACATTACCTACTAATAAATTACTGTAGTGTATTATAACTACATCATTAATGTCGCAATGACAATAGACGTAGCGAAATTCTGCATTCTGACGGTGAGTTGAAAAAACAAGTGGATGGAATAACCAGACATAGTAGAGTTATCGTTTGTTGGTAAAGGGGTATCTGTATTATATAACGTTACACTATGGAGTAATAAATTACTGTAACTATATTATTAATGTTACAATGTTAGTAGCCGTAGCGAAATTTGGCTTTATTTGGTATCGACTGACGGTGTGTGAGTGGATGGAATAACCAGATATAGTAGCATAATTGTTAGTTGATAAAGGTTGGCATATATTATATAACGTTACAATACTGGCTAATAGATTATATTGTAACTATATTATTAATGGTACAATGTTCGTTGTGTTACTTGAATTTTACTGACTGAAAGTGAGTTGATTAGAAGAGCAAGTATGTGGAATAACCAGGTATAACAGTGTAATTGTTTGTTTGTAAAGATACATTTGAATTAGATGAGAAAATATACGGCCGATTACCAGGATATGTGATTATGATATCACGGTCATGTGGAGGTTTCAATTTTTCCAAAGTTCAGGCTTTACGTTATTTTACAATATTTGAAATATCATTTAAGGACGATCGCCTTCATGTAAAGGTGTCTCAGTGCTAAATTTAAACTTTTAAAGTTAGCGATATATCGAAATAATTAACAAATTTTGTTGTATAGCAGCTATGAGAGGAGGATTTTGATGAGTCAGATGTATGGTTTCAGTAAGATGGGGCCCCTGCCCACACAACTAGGGTCTTCATGGACACAGTTAGAGCTCTATTTCCGGGAAAGTCATAAGCCGATTTGGAGACATAATTTAGCCACCCAGATTCTCCGACTTAACCCCAGCTGACTTTTTTCTACGGGGTTATCTCAAGGCGAGAGTTTATGATACTCTTCTTATGAATTTGGAGCAGTTGAAGGCTAAAATAACGGAAGAAGTGAGAGCCACCCCAGTCGACGTTCTGCGGCACGTCATTGCAAATTCGCGCTAACGCTTTGAAGAGTACGTTCGCGTGATGGGAGACATCTTGATGGTGTAATATTCCGTACATAAAATTCGCACAAATGTACTTTAATTTACTGTAATTAAAATAGTATAAATACAATAATTGTTTTTTTATTACTATTATTTAAGTTTGAATTTCGCGCTATATATTAAGTGGTTTGGGCTAAGTTGTTTGATCGCTTAAATTAAACTTATTTGCCGCACCATAAACTCCACGTAATTGAATAAAGGAAAATACCGTCTACGATGTTAACAATATGCACCATTGTACAGCGTTTACCAAAAAAGATACCTTTATACCTTTTCCACCTTATCAAGCTCTCGACATGTTTACAAATACATTAAAATTCAATATTTGAATTCAGGACTACCTCAACACATTAAGTAAATATTTGAACCCCGATAGCTCCATTCGTGTTTGTTTAGTGTCTCTTTCCTCAAAATATTATCTGCGTTTAGTGGATTTGTATGGAGCGGGGCAAAATGTTAAAATTGAGGTATTAAAAGCAGATGGATTTGAAAGAAAGTGTTTTTGACGTGAAACATTGCCATGCAATTTTTTTGGTATAGTCAATACGATGTACAAAAGTAACGAAAACGGTTCATCCGTTATAGAAGTTTCACTTCGTCCGCGAGCTTGTGTGGGAGAAGACAAAATCTTTTTTCCACATGTCTTACGAATTTATTATTTTATCCATACAATACATTTACATTATTACATTAGTCTTATCACATTTACATTATTTATATCACATTTATATTATTACATTTACATTAGTCTTATCTACACGAATCGTATCTATATGATTTCGAAATTAAATAGATGGATAGACTGTATTTCCTTGTTTTTTATTCACAAGATCTTGCTTCAGTTAGAATGAATTCAGTTTTTCCGATTAGCAAGCTTCGGAGATAAGTAAGGGAGGACTGGAGAAAGGAATGAACTTTCTCTCGTTTTAGGTCAATTAAAAGAATAAAATTAAAGGAATGAAAAGAAAAATAGCCTTAGAATAAATAAACCAATACCTTTCAAACAAACAAAAGTAAATTTTACAACTGCGCCAAATTTCAAGTCGATAGTGATAATTATACTTGTTCTGAAAAATATCATTGACACACAGACACCAAAGTTTTATCGAAAGAGTATTTTTAATCTTTTAGCTATGGAAACCTATAAACGATTAGCTATTAATGGTTAACATAATAATATTAATATTCGACATAATAGCGAATAGCACAAATATATGGAAAAAAACGCGATGAAATTCAGAAATGAACGCTTTCTAATTATAATTTTAAATATTATGATTTGAAAGACAAAAATGTTGGAGTAATCTAGCAACATCGAACATACGAACTGGTAATAATTTAACAAAATTAGGTATACACGGAATATGTGTGTGAAAAATTAAAAATTACTATTCACCATACATATATATAACATAAAAGAAATAATAAAATCTAAAGAACCACAAAAATAGAACAATTTTGTTTGAAAGTATCATAGGTAATGTTTTTAAGTAGAGAAAGCGTGAAGTCTTAGATCAGTGATTCCCAGTGATTCCCAAGGGTCCACCTTGACCACTAGGCCAACCTGAACCATGGGTCCAACTTAACTACAAAAATTTTTTTATTCCAACCTGTCAAACAATTTCAACCCGTTTTTTCAATATTTCGTGTCGTAATATCGAAAAATGCTTATTCAATTAATGCTACGCGTGGATAATATTACTTTTGGAATAAACTACGACAAAAAACAAGCTGACCTAATGAAATTAAATTTAATCTCTTCAACTATAAACCAATTTTATTTGATTAAGTTCCTTTAATTGAAAATATTGATAGAATAAACCTAAAAAATGAGAAGTGTTAATATGCAAAAAAAAAATTATTTTAACAAAATAAAAAAATGAGATATTTGAGGAAACTGTTTTCTTTGTATAATTTAAAATTGGTTTTAAAACTAATTAATATTGATCCTACTAGTTAAAATTGTTCCAAGTTTTAACAAAATCGATCTTTTTACAATATTCTCTATTTTTCCATTTTAGGATATAGCATATAAAAAAATATCTACTTGTATGAAATTATGCGATGAACGTTAGAAATTATCAGTAGTTTCCAGAATTGCAAAGTATTCAAAATGATGCAGAAAATGAATGCCACAATTATTCACAGTATAGCACTATTTAGCATATAATGTTTTGCGTATGAAAACAATCTAACATAAACTTAAATATTTAAGGATATGAAGACTCAATTATAAAAGAAATTGTTTTGTTGGTTCAGGTCATTTTAAAATCGATAGTTATGAATATATAACCCTTAAGTAATTTAATAGGGCCTCTATTTCCTATTAACCTCTTTTCGTCTTCATTTTTAATCCTGTCGCCACAAAAGTCGGAATAAGTTAATATTTAAAAACTAACCTTTTTTCTAAAATATTTATCAAAGAATTTTTACAATTATCTTTACAATTATCAACGTTACGAATAATTTTTACTATTTGCTTTAGATCTTTAAAAGCTTGAAATCTAATGTTATTTTAAAGAAATGTGATGGATTTATTTTAAAATAATTATCATTTAAAACCGGACGATTATCACAGCATTATTGTTTTTTCATATATCCACACTTACAACACTCTTTCTTCTCCGAAACTTTACCCTAAATACACTCCTCGATCATCAATAAATTTATTGATGAGTTACGTTAAGCGCGTGCGAGCTTAAAAGCTGTTAATGCTTCAGAGAATCAAGCGGAGCCCTCTAATCACGTTTAATAAGTCCCCGTGCGTCTGTCGCAGCCTTACATCGCCGCATTGTGTCTCTTCCGGCAGCTGCGGTGGAGCGCACCGTCTCGATCGAGCACGCGTCCGCGATTATATACTCCGGTACACATGGCAGGCGCGTGCGATTTGAATGCCTCTTAAGTGCTATATGATATCGCAACGTGGATACAGATCTTTACCATAGGTATATGAAGTATATATCTATTTGGTCTTTGAAGGAACTATCGGACTATAAACTTTTTCACATAGGTAGTAAATTGGAAAAAAATGTATGTTAAACAGCAAAATCGATCATTTATTCAAAATGTGTCTAAAATTGCAGTTTACTCACGTTCCGCTTTAAAACTCAAATTAAATGGGAGATTTTCATTCTGATCGATTGCTGTTTGTTGATGAAGGCCGTCTAATATTTAATGTTGGGGGGTATTTCGTGACCACTTTATTTGGCACCTAAAGGTGTTGTAATTATCGTTTTTAATTCATTCCGATATGTTATTATAATACGATACTAACATTACTTTTGGAATAAACTACGACAAAAAAACAAGCTGACCTAATGAAATTAAATGGGAGATTTTCATTCTGATCGATTGCTGTTTGTTGATGAAGGCCGTCTAATATTTAATGTTGGGGGGTATTTCGTGACCACTTTATTTGGCACCTGAAGGTGTTGTAATTATCGTTTTTAATTTATTCCGATATGTTAATTTAACACGATACTAACATTTTTAAAATCCTCCTGTTATGTACTTTATAATATAATTGGCTTTTATCATAATATAAAAAAGCATTATAAAATGTTTTCTGTGTATCAATACAATCCGAAATTCAACCAGACTTGATAATAGTTGGCTTATAGCCAATAGGCTGTCTCTCAATCTGTAAAACCAAGTAGAATTGTGCAATAAAAGTTTTTTAATGAAGAAGTGGAGAATATTCTGTTGATTTACAAATATTTATTTATTTATATAATATTTACTTCTTCATCTACTTTTATGTAAAGTAGAAAGGAAATTGGGAAAAGGCCTTTCTGACAAAAGAGATTGGGAACAGTAATATTTTTTCAGGCAAGTGTTTGTCAATAAATGACATTTCTCAAACTGAAATACTTAGGAGGCCTAATGATATTATTTCTTCTGTAGGTCTTGATGTTAATACGAATTGCCATATTTGAAAATTCAAATATGGCTTGTTAAAATTATTCAAATATGGTTACTTCTTTGTAGTAACCCTTCCTAAAATTTTTGTTTCATGTTTCAATTTTGTTTTAGCTTTCTTATGCATAAGTAGATGTATACATTTGTATATATAAGTAGATACTTAACCGAAACGACACAGGTGCGTCACCAAAGGGGCGGTGCGTTGGACGTAATTCGTGTCACCGGCGACAGGGGATTTATTGCTGACGTCACTTCCAGCCAATAACCGCTCAGTGCCGCCGCCTAATGGCTCTGCTGTTGTCGGCATTAGGTACTACCGGCAACGCTGCGAGGGTGGTCACTGGCCACTTGTATGCAAAACGTCTCGATGTAAATTTGTTGGTTGTTAAGTGTGAGGAAATTGGCGTAATAAGGTTGAAGTGATCGATCGATTATGAAAACTTGTATATTAGTATTTGGTTTCCTGCTAATTTAAAGCACGTAAAAAGTCTGAGTATTGAAGAACTACCTAGTCCTGTGGCGATGATGAATTTCCATGTAGGTCTGTCAGCAGGCAAGTGGATTTGTGAAGATTTAAATTAGCCAGTTTCTAAGATTTTGTTTAAGAAATTCGTGGTGGAAATTTCAGCTTCGTTGCATAATAGAATTTGGATAAGGATATCGACAATTGTTATACTATACATAAAGTTTTTGCTAAAACATACGTATTAATTTGCTTAATGAAGAATTATTTTGCAGTCATTTAGAAATAATTTTAGTAATAATTATTTTACCTGATAAAACACTAGTGACCTAACGGAAATTTCATACAAGTCAATGTTAGTTACCTTACGTTACGCTAGTAACTGTTATATACCAGTGACTTAATGGGAAGTTTAGAAAAGTCAACGTAATCAATTAAAGGTTATATACTAGTTACATAACGGCAATTTCAGACTAGTCAGGGTAGTTAAGTAACGGTCATATACCAGTGACCTGACAGCAATTTCAGACATGTCAGCGTACTCAGTTAAACGTTATATACTAGTTACATAACGGCTATTTTAGACAAATCAATGTAATGAAGTAACGATCATAGTTCAGTGACCTAAGGGCAATTTCAGACAATTCAACGCAATAAAGTAAAGGTTACATAACGGAAATTTCAAAAAAAGGCAATATAGTGAAGTAACGGTCTTATACCAGCGACTTAACGACTTAAATTACAAACAGCGACTTAAATTACAAACAAATCAAACTAAGGTAAGTAAACGACCAGTGAAGTCCTTTTTTGGTTTAAGTAATATATTTTTTAAGTTCCAGACTAGTTCTAGGCTTCATTATGTGTTTTTTTGAGAATCCATAACGTAGTTAAACAATATATAGGTCTGTCAAAACACACTTTTAATAGTAAATAAATCAATAAAACCAATATTCTATAATTATAATACATAAAAGTCGTTTCGTTATATCATTCCATAGTATAAAATACGAATGTAGGATACTTTCGTATTAAAAAAAATCATAGATAAGGAAGTATAATATTATAAATATTAAGATCTTGTAATTAAAGTTTATAATAAAATACAGTAAATATTTATTATAAAATATCTTATAGATAATATATAATTACACATCTCACGATTACAGAATTAAAATATACAGACAAATTCAATTACATTGTACCAATTATTTTAAATTGTTTATTATAAGCCTTTTGATACTACAAGATTTGGTTTAAATTGAGAACTAAATAATTGAGAATGACGTTACCTTTAAATATAATTGTATAAAAACTGATTAAAACACAATGCAATCCTGGTTTCTTTTTTGCTCGTACAAAACGGAGTGGTTAGTTAATACGTAGTATTACGGTGCTATTTAGAGTGTTTGTACTCGTCGTTAAAAAAACGGTTTATGCGATTGCCTTATTCATTTTCTGTATATGTGTTGTTTATTTGTATACAGTTTTAAAATACATCAATCAAATTTGATGTAGTATTTACATGAAATAGGGTAATTCTTTAACAATTGTAAAATATCGAATAAGAGATATAGATTTCAAAATTTAGTTATATCTTTATAATGATCTGTTGACTTTTAAAATAATTATAAAATGAATTTCATATTTTCGTTATTTTGAAAGCAACTTATATGGAAATTGCTTCAACATTCATGAATTGCTTCAACATGCTTACAACTAGGCAGAAATATAAAAAATTACAATAGTGAGGTATATTTACTTTCATTAAATTTTAAGTTACTGTAAAATTTTAATTTGTTTATTGAAAGTAAAAATTTTCGTAAAGTATTTACATCGTTTTTAACTTGATGTACGATTTCTATAAAACTTAACATTAAGTATGTGTGTAACGAACCTAAAACTATAATACCGCTAAATACCCTGTAGCAATATGGAATATTTGCTTCTACCTAATTGATAAAGGTGACAATATAACCCTTGTATGTTACAGTATAATCAGCGTAATTATAATTTACGCATTCCCCCAAATGCTAATCGCTTCGCTGACGCGGACCGGTGTGACATGACCCTAATTAATATTACTTATTATTTGTAATAAAGTGTGAATATTTAATACCTATTATAATACTGTGTCAATGTTTTCGTAATACTCCTTTTGGGTCACGAATAAGATTACCATTTCAAAAGAAGGGATTCTAGCATTTCTATAATGTCTGATTTTTAGAGAACTTTTTAAAGTATTTTAGCTGAATAAACGTAGAAGTAATCATAATCAAACTACTAACAATATTTTGGTGGAATATAGTTACGTTACAAATCCTATAGTATTCATTGTAAATATAAATTAATCATAAATTTTTGACATACATTTTTTCATCATGTCATAAACATGATTGACATATATTGGACTTGTTCAGTAAATCCAACATATGTTCATAAAAGCCTTTAGATATAATATTAATAGAGGTTTATTGACCACTGTTATTACTTTTACTGCTTCGATTTTCAATGTTTCTTTCAATACTCCACCAAGTAAATATGTAAGAAAATAAAAGGTTAACATTTGTGTTATGCCCAAAATACAAAACATAAAATGACACAGTTTTAACAGTTTTCTTATGTTTCTAACCGTACTGATAGTATTAAAAGTTTTCGGCATTAAGTATGTAGTTAAACTTTTAGAAAAATTATTGTCCTCTACATTTTTGCAGTATATTAATTTCCGGTCATAAGCGGGGGCGCAACCCCTTTACCACACTCTAGTTGTATAATTTCTGAATCAACAAAAGTTGCATTAATTTAAAAAAATAGCTTAAAACATAACTGCTCACAACGACGTTTATATTTACGTATGTGTCCGTTTAGGTAGTCGATCTGGCGAAGGTAACTTTGTGAAGATTCGTAAATTCTCGGAGAGACTAGGCGGCAGGCGGTGAGAGCAATCTGGAGAAATGACTTTCAAATTATGTCGGTGCAGGTTGAGTATAATAAGGCAATGGCTGAGTAAATGAGCTTCCCCGAGCGGAATACTTTCACTACCATCGACACGAGAAGAAGATAGTTTCATAATTATTTCCCTCATTCGGAAAACGCGGAAATACGTTGGAAAGAATTAATAACAAGTTCATATATAAAGTTTTACTACCGCCTTTCTCCTCTTAGAGGTTGAATTTCCCGAAACATTTAAAAATGCCTCTCTCTGACTAATACTGTCTGCACACCTATATAAAGCTTTAAAAGTTTGTCAAATTACTTAAATTAAAGTTTAACTGTCAAGTGGTAATTCTTTTGACTTCTAAAAGTTTAACTGTCAAATGGTAATTTAAGTCATGGAGTAGTTAATAACATCAATTTATTTACCAATATATCTTATCCTTTGGTTACATTTTGCGTCTTACTCTTAAAACGTAAACTTGTCACTAAATGGCGAACAGGCAAATAGTTATACGAAAAAGGCGCTAGTAAAGATATTTACATGAGACCTATATTAGTTAAAATATAAAAATACACTATTTACTTAAAACACGGCGTGTGGGCATACGGGTTATCATCCGATGTTCTAACATCTTTGGTTTCGTGCTGTGTAAGGTTTTTTGATCCGAATAAGAGTAAAGAAAGTTGTATTTAAAGTTGGTAAATTATCACTTGAATATTTACATAAAATTTAATTAAATATATAAAATTTGCAGTAATAAATGTTTGTGATTTAACATGGAATATATATTTACATGTTAGAATTTGTATCATCACTATCATGTTAAAATGATCTATTTTGAAAAATCTCAAAATTATGATGAACATAATGAGGTAAACCTTCTTTCATTTTTCTCCTTGTTCTACTAATTTTTCCGCGTTTAACGGTAAAGGCAACATTTAAGAGACAGTAACGGTATAGAAATTATAACGCAGCACTTCTCCGTTTCGTTTATAGTATTCCTCGAAAGGAAAAAAATGGACTCACATGTTCATCGATATATCCATATGTAAACTGAATGTGGTGTCTGTTTTTTCTTAGAAATCGTTTGATATTAAAATTTTGAAAATTGAATAACACATACTCTGCATATAATAATAATAATAATAAGATTTTATTTCAGACATAGTCCATACAATTGTGTTAATATGTAACAATATTCTTAATCTAATGTTAGTATAAATAGTGAATAATTACATCATTAATAAATCATAAAATATGCAATAAAATAAAATCAATACTAAATAGAGTCAAACCCAATTGAAGTAAAAAAATTTAAAATTAATACAAATTAAATCATAATAAATTAAGTCAATTAAATAAGATAACATTAAACTGTATCAAACTACACCAAATTAAATTACTTAAGTCAGATCAAATTAAATAAAATTAAATAAATCAAGTCAAAAACTACTCAAATCAAATTCAAAGTAAAATAGTAATAAAATCAATTAATTTAATTAACTCAATCACAACTTCATTTAACTTAAATCATAATGGCGCATGTAGGCCTATCCAGTATAAAAGATATATATTGCGATAATTAATTCTCAAAAATATTCGGAAATATTAAATTGTATTATATTATGGAAATATTAAATTGTATTAAATGTTTATTATTCTACATGCATAACAAAACATATCCAGAATCATATGATTTAATGTAATAACTTTTTATCTATCACGGAAGTTATCGGAATTACGATTACTAAAATTAATTATTTGCAGTACTGTATACGAGTGCGGATTCAGATATAATACCTCTCATTCTCATCAAAAAGGAAAATCTTGTATCATATTTAATACCATCAATACAATTACTCCACGAGGTCCTTATACGCGTACGTAAACAAATTACTATCATCAAGCCGATACAACTTCCATTGCATCTTTTGTTGATTCAGTGTCACCAATATCGTAAAAGCTCTATTTAATGTGGGGACAAAAGCTCCCAAATCATCTGTTCAGTGGTGCTCTAAATGGGGACGTGTACTGCAATTATATGGTAGTCGGTAAGTTATGAGGGAACTTATAGTGCGTATGGAGAAGTCACAATATTTTCCAATTATTCCTAAAGATTTGCGTAATATTTTAAAACTTTTTACTTCCGACTTAATTTTAGGCTATTTATGCATAATTGTCAGAATAAATACTGTCTGTAAAAATATTTTACGTACCACAAACTACAAATACTTTTAATGTGTCTGGCGGGCACATATTTCGTAACTAAATCAATTAAAGAAAATAAGTGTAACAAGATATTTTTTATTTTAAATTACTTAAAGCTTAATTGAAAAGGTTTTGGGAAGTATTACTGATTCTAAGGTTAGTAGAACCCTACGAAACCTATCCATTTCTCCATGCAATACGGCATTTTATTTTTTTAGGTATGAACAATTATTGTTTTCGCATAATTTTTATGGGGTCTGAAACGGTTTTAAGTAGTTATCCAGGAACGGTTTTAGAACTTATATGGTATAAAGTTAACACTGCTATATCAAGAAATAGACTTCTAGGGAAAGACTGATGTGAAAGGTTAATTAATTTACCTTTCGTCTACTCTTGAAAAGCTAAACGGATTTTAATGAAATTTTGCATGCAAATAATATACATAATAGAAAAAATTAAAGCATATATATTATGCTATCATTTAAAGGAACTGAGTAGTGAATATAAACGCTAGACAAAATATTATGCTCACCCACGAAAAACTGAAAGCGGTGTTAAAATAATGTTTTATTGCTGAATATTATATTCATGGGTCTTTATTTTGAAAATTCATGATTCCTTATGTAAATACATTTCGCTATTGACATATCAATATATTTAGCTACAAAATTTCTTTCAACACTGAATATTTATGGGTTATCATTTAACAGTTATAAATATAAATAATAATGTGTTCTTGCGTAGATATACGCGGTACCTACTAGAAGTGCACCAAATCAGTATTTTTCCCACTAGGGGATTATGTTGCAAATATAATACTAGGTTTTAGATCTGAAGAGTAAAGAAAGTTGTATATAAAGTTGGCAAAATTTTCACTTGAATATTTACATACAAAAATGAAAAAAATGTACATTTATCGTTGACAAAATTTGCAATTTATTCATTTGCAATAATAAATGTTTGTAATTTAATATGGAGGTTGTACGTAAGGGCTTAAAGCAGTTCTAAAAAAATTTAGAAAGAGTTTATTTTAGAAAGAGTTTGTTTATCTGCGGAATATCATACGTCGGTACGTCCGTTCTACGCCAGTACCCGGTATCGTACAGATTACAGTATATATGCCTCACCTCTAGTACCTATATGTTTCGACAGAGTTGGGAATTCTGATACGTGGAGCATAAATGCCACACGAGCGAAGCATGGGCAAACATTTTGTTGTATAATAAACAATTAAATTTACTCGCAATGTACAAAATTATTTAGCTAATTGTTGGCAATACGTAAATAGTTGTTAAGCTATTGTTAAAAAAATATTTTTTATGAAAAGTCATATAGACCAAGTCAAATAGTTAAAGTCATATAATCATTACACATTTTGAAACTGACTTAAGCGAAGCGTGCTTTTTAAACCGTAAAAAGTTGGGCCTTGTTTCCCAAATTTTCCGCATTTTATTTAAAATAATAACAGATAATTGAATTGTCCATCATTTTATTGTATCCAAGAACGAGTATACACTTTAAGCGGGGTAAAGCATCCTGCATTATCGAATTCACCGCTTCATTTGGCACATCTTATTAGGAGCACACCTTTACCAATAATGTCTATCACATCGTATAATAACATATTGCACAGGCTGGTCACAAACAATATAGCGAAAGTTTATTATTTGCTGAAGAAACAATATTATTTTTTAAAAATATACATGGTTATAATATAAGGCTGGCAAAACATAATTTGCCGTTTATTTTATGTTCATTACTGTATCTAAGTTTTTAGTCAGTATATCATAAATTATATGGATGATTATAGAAGAAGAAACTTTTGCAATAAAGGTGTATTGTTGCGTACTTTGTTATTTAATAGGCTGGTAGATACCGAAGGTAAAGGTGAAAATTGTCAGACCCTAATAACTATGAAAAATCTATAGTTAATAATTTGGTTTTTTATTCGGTTTTAATTATTACTGAGATAATAATAATAACAATTTTATTTAGTTTCCTTACACCCAAAATACATATCATTTCTCTATTCTTTAATAGGTACTAATGAAAGTTAAACCTACTTCTCTTATTATTGTATATTAATTCCTAATGCAATGAGCGCTTGTTGCGTTGTAAACGACCTTCTTTGTTTCTTCACAATAAAAAACAGGTAGTCTTCTCTATCTTCAATAATATACCCTTTTTGTCGTACTTCTGATATGCCTTTGACATCCCAGCTTATTTTGAACAATGTATATTTTAGCTCTAATATTCTTGCTTCTGTTGCTGGTGGCCTAACATTAAAAGTCGTGTTATAAGCTTCTGGAAGCTTAGGAGGGTTGCATACTTAGGAAGCTTGCAATTTTTGAACCTTAGAAAGGTTATAACCCTAATAGTTACAAGACGAGATTATATTATAATATTAGATACCAGTTGGTCCGGCAGACGTTGGTCTGCCCTTTGAAACACAACGCCGTCAATAAGGTCTAGATTTTATGATTTTCCTTTTTGTCACTAAATCGACATATATTGTGAATATGAGTAATATTGGTCCATAAATACATAGTTTGTTAAAAACTAAACTACAGAACTCCCCATAGAATCCTACCATAGCTGCGAACCATCATCTTGAACAAACATATATATTGTGTGAATATGACTACTCGGTCAAGTCGTTGCGATCATTAACAGACACATCAACGATTATGAACATATAGGATTATGTAGAGTATACTTGTTGTAATATAACACATAAACCATTAGAACAAATTTAAATATTTTTGGCTCTATTGAGTAACAAGTGTCTAGTGCTTACCGATGTAAATTAAAATTATTTCCTGTCGAGGTTCCACAAAATAAAAAAGACACAAGAAGAAAGGATGTTGACTATGTTAGGAAAAGGAAGAAAAGTATCTATGATTGTTTTAGGCATGGACAGATATCATGAAGATAAACTGAGGTAAGATAAATTTAAACGGAAGAAATATTCAAAATTATAAAAATATCCTTGCTGTTATTTTTACATTGGAGATATTAATTTTGTGATCCTTTTCAACATATTGACTGCCATATAACGCAAAACTATGTTATCACAAAAACTATCACCTCGACATAACTGGAGGTGCTGGCTATTTAATTAGAAGAATTTAATAAATAATATGCAAGAGTTTTTTATAACAACAAATATCTTTATTAAAAATCGTAGATATAAATCTGTGAATATACAGAAGGAATATACTAATGATACCCGGTTTATTAACATATCAATGTGTAAAGAAGCAATTTTGGTAAAGTACATACAATGTCACAAGTAATTATCTAATAATTTAGTTGAATCTCCTTTCCTGCAGATGTTTTATAGATTCATTAACTGTATATTTAGGAAAGCTGAGGCTTTAAAGATATTTTCGACCTAAGGTCATTAAAATAAGAAAATATATTTAAAATGATAACTCATTTATGAACACCTTACTGATGCGTGGACCGAAACTGCATCCCTAAACATGCGTTACAATGAGTGCAAGACGCCCGCTGGCGCTGCAATGTGTCGTTGGATCTGCGTCTAGAAAGTGCACTTAGCGGTGTGCGAGGGGATAATCTGCGGCCGGGTGCAAGTTGGATACGTCTTTTCTTTGATAGAAGGTTCACTCGACGATTTATACGTTAATTTTAACTCTCACAATGTTTTGCAGCAAGGGTACAATTTGTACAAAGGAAAATTATTTTCAATTGGGGAAAATTGTCACTTTCCCTAAACTAAGTAACACCGAAAATTCACTTATTATCAATTTTTTCACACGTACCTTTCTTCAACCAATATTTCAGTTACGAGCTTTTTTATTAAATTTTTGCGTTTCACTTGTAAATTTTCAAATCATATTGATACTATAAATTATATTAAAAGCTAGAAATTCTTTCTAAAAACGAAGTATTCAGTAATGCCAGATTTTTTTAAAGAGAATACTTTTCAGTGTTGTTTTTAGGCCATATTTGTTAAATTGACTTTTATCATTAACCTTGTCATTTAATGACACATGACACTCGTCTTCTTTTCTTGTTTAAAATATTTGACAAAACGATATTTAAATAAAAAAAAATTGTATCTTTAACAATCGTTAAACCTTTATGGTGAATTTGCAGCATTTATAGATTTTATAAATGAAAATTTATGGAAAATTTTCAAAATACGCTAGAAACAGTTTGGAGACTTTTAGAGCTATTCATCATTACAGAGGAAAGTTTAATAACACCTCGTCCTTATTACTAATGCTGGACTTTTTAGTTTAATCTTAAGCCACACATTTTAATTTATTCCTAAAGCTATTTACATTGGAAACTAGATGTTTCTTCTCTTGACACGCGCTTCTTTGACGTGTCACTGCAGAACGTATTGATGTGTAGGGTGCAGCGTGCCGACATATGTCGCGTGCACCTTGACTCCGTGCAAATATGAACCTTACCGCCGATAAGTGAGTACGACAGGGGAGGTGAAGTGATTTCCGGTTTATATCCTCTTAACTCATTCGAATCTGAAGTGATTTGATTTAAATTAATAAGTCATGTTCGAGAATTCGAATTCATAAGTAAGTTAAGCAAAATGATTAAAATTGGTGTTTAATGTATTAGAACCAGAAATTTCCAAAATACAATATAAGTCACAATAATAACTATTAAATATAACTTTTCATTTTCATGAAAATGGTGTCGAAATTGCGATTGAACTACTTTTCTCTGATGACAGTATCGAAATTGCAATAGGTGTTGAATATTTCGTTGGGATTTATACGATTGTCATAATTAATCTTCTTTTTTGTAACTAACAATATGTTATCGAATCGAAAATGGTGCGTATCGAATCTAAAAATATGAAAATGACCAGAGAGTTTGAGAGAGTGTTTTCAACTTTCTTCTATGGCTCGAAACTTAGACTTTATGAAAGCAGGTTATTCATGGAACCTCTTTTCCTAGCGCTTTTGAAATGTTTTGCTGGAGAAAAATTTTGTAACCGATGGACAGCACATTGCACCAACGATTCTATTTTAAGGAAATAGGAAACCACCAATACACTTTTTCGTGAAATTAAACACTTCGAATACATTGTCAGCAAAAGAGATGAAAAAACTGAATACCTATTTACGACTGATGAAATGGAAGAAAAATATAGATAGGATACTGCACATCAAATGACCATCATACTCGCTCTTCGCTTCATTTTCGAAAACAATGACTAGGATGTAATCAATACCGCCGAGGACAAATTCAGATGATGTTGTATAGTTATAGAAAAATGTATCTAGTTAGTGAAAAAAAAATTGTACCAGAATACCATGACCCTCAGCATAGAAGAGAACATTTAGAGGAGAAGATTATAATACATCAATATAGTCTATTCATAATTTTTATATCCCACTTTTGAAGCAAATTCTATTTGTTTATCAACAATGTCTTTTTGGAACAAATACCTAGACCAAAGCTGACTAATATTGTAAAATAGATAATAAGGGTCCGTACTTCAAAAGGAAAAACGGAATCTTTGTAAGATCACTTACGTGTTTGTGTCTCTATCAGAGACAAATCCAAAAATATTTATTTCAGAATTTGCAAGTGGTATATCAGTGCTTAAAAAATCAGTACAAAACAGAGTTGGAAGTATCTGACTAGACGATCACAGGAAAACTACGAAAATTATCCTAGCTCTTAAGGCTTCTGAGATATTAACGATAACTTAAGTTTTGAAAAATAATTAGGCAACATATTGGCATGGCGAGAAATACTATCAATATTCATAACTATTTTAATAGTAATATTTATGCGCCCTTAAATATTAGAGTGTGTGCATAATGTGAGTTCTCCTAACACTTGGCAGGTTTTTGTCAAATTTATACTGCATTTTATCCCAATTTCCTAGATTCGATGCTGACGAGCCCTGACAACATAAGGTGTTTTGTGCACGGGCTATGGGAGGCTTCCGCGTCATATTGCGGGCAGATCCATATCGGTTACCTCGCTCGCGTGCAAGCGTTCACTGTCTAATGGTTATCTGTTACCTAAATATTAATTATTTAGACTTTAGTGACACGTGATAGATACAAAAATCTTGTGATTTGGAATAATTCTTCCGGCATTACAAATTGAGGTACCACGTAATAAGAAACAATAAAGTTTCAGTTATTCACGTTTGTGTTTTGATAATTTTCAGAGAATAGTTTATTGTAAAACATTGTTATGTATTGTATATGATTGAGATTAGCAAAGTTTATCTAGAGAGACGTGATCAGCTTTCTTATTTGTAGCTAGGTTACGGAAAATTCTAAATTTATCAATGTCATTATCCATTTTTGTCCATTTACCATCATGATATCTATGCATAAGGGATGATCGATATATTATCGATATATATATATATATATATATATATATATATATATATATATATATATATATATATATATATATGTATATATATATATATAATCATATAGTAATAAACTATACAAAATATTACACTATTTTTCGTAACATTGCAATTAAATTTCAGGAAATGGCTGTATAAAGTATGGTTGAAATTTAGTCATCACAATAGGTTTAGAATGAAAATGAGATTGAACATTTTCTTTTTTAGATCTCTGTCTTACACTGATAGTTTGATACTTGCAGGAAAGTGAGGAATATGTTAAACTTATTTAGATTTTCCTATTTTCCTACATAGCCTCTCGCTCGTGGTTCATTAAAACTACACCTGTAATGAGCGTATTAAAGTTTTGTGAAAGTAAGTAGTTTTTAACTTTGCTCGATGAATCAGAGCCTGAAAACTAATATTCATAAAAGGGTAGCATGTTTTGGAAAGAAGGATACATTTCTTCAAGGTTGGCAAAAGTTAAAAGTATTAAGTACTGACAAGGTTTTGTTTGTGGTATATTGATTACTGTTCAGATTTCGAGGTTTCATATTAAAACGCGCGTTTTTTTTAAATCTGTATTCAAAGCTCATTTGCCAAAAAAAATATTTTCAAAACTTCAAATAATTGATATTTTAATACTATATTATTATAAATTTAATACGGCATTTTTAACGTATACATTTTCCCCTCTAGATCAAATAGTTTATAAGATATTTTGACGTGACGGACTCTCAGATGAGCTTTTTAAAATTGAGATGAATAACGTATCTTTTAATTTTTGGATCATTTCCGACGACTCCGTTCCCTCTGTGTCTCATACAGTCATCCCACGTGTAATATATCTCGTGTCTTAATAACATCATTCCAAACGCATTACTTTCGCATCAGCACCCACTTCATATTTGTTGCATGAGTATCGCTGTAATTGCGTCATAATGCACCGCTTGGAATACATTTGTCGTGTGTGTATTATAAGTAACTACACCGAAAACGGAATCTTATTAGCGAAGTAACCTTGAAGCAAAAGTAGCCTAGGTCTGAAAAATTACTTCAAAAATCGGTTCAAGAATAATGGAGTTAATTGTACTTCTTGGTGAAAAATTGGAAAATCTTTAAAAAGAAATTTGTATACCCAAAAATATATTTTTTTGTTTAAAAACGCTAAAACTGAAATAGGTTATAAAGAAAATGAGACATAAAGGAAAATTTGTCGCAAAATTCAATAGATGATTTTTTTTAAAAGTACGTTCGAATTGCGGAAATATAATTTTCAAATAAAAAAAAATATTCCAAAATTGATTTAGATGTTTTGAGAAAATTACGTTACTATTTCAATTCAATTTTATCTTCATACTTTGACAAAATTCGTACATTGTATGCAACTTATATTTTGACAATCTCTTCTTACAACAGTTTTGTTTCATGTTTTATCGTTTCAAAAAGCTATATTAAGGAGCTTATAATATGTACGAAAATGTGATTCGTAGGGTCAATATATGTGTTTCAAATGATATGCAATTGTCATATTAATGAGAAAAAAAATGGACAAAGTGGAGATCTGAACATGCACAAAGTAAGGTTCCGTAGGAATTCACATCCTTTAAAATTGGTAAAACAAGTAAACGGAAATAATATCATTGGAAGGTTCTAGTCAAATGATTATGAATGTGTTTAGAATTTCTGAAATATTTTCAAAAGCCATAGCTGAAGAATTGAAAGGAGGGGTGGGCTGAATATATAGCAAAAGTTATACGGAATCAAAACTTCATTTTAAAAGACCGTTCTTTCTAACAATACCTCTTAAAATGGGGTACGTTAAAAAAATTTGTTTTCCACTCTTGTGGAAAGTGAGGAGTGAGTGTTGGAAGTGGAGGAAAATTTACTTAAAAAATAACAAAAAGGAAACCCTTTGCCACAAATAAATTCAGAGCTTTATATGTAGTGTAAATTGTTGTACACGTTATTCCAAGATTATAAAAGCTGAGGGCGTAACAGACAGACATACATACATATATTTACTCGTCGAAATTATAAGGGTCCAGTGTTCGACTACGGAACTCTAAACGAAATATTCCAACACACTTGCTATATAATTGAAAATGCCATATTTTGATTATTTTTGTTGCAATATTTTAGTTCATAAAATTATAATATATAAAAGAAAATGCGCCTATGCCTTAAGGTGGATGGAAGATATTACATTGGAGACAAGACTTATCTCTCAAAAGCAGATCTCTGGAACGGTGGAATATTAGTATTACTGATGCTGCGGGAAATTGTGGAAGCAAATATTATTTTATTAATTGAATGCATTATATAAACACATTAATAGTGTTATGAAAAAGCTCCTTAAAAAACAAGTAATTAATAAAGTAATTGTCGCCTCTTCAATATGGCTGTTTCTTTTATACACGTGCTTTCTTTGATTTATTATCTCTTCCATCATAGTTTGCGTATGCTGTTATTCGCTGTACATTTTTTAGTTGTTTTATATGGTTATAATGTGTCTATTGTATATAACGCCATTGATAGCGGACCTATATTTTGCAGTTGGCTTTGACAGTTTGATCAAGAAGTTAAGATGCCCAATAAAATTAGTACGTTAAAAACTGAGTCAAAATATGGAGCAGTTAATTAAATTTCGAAGAAAATAATCTGTTTCTCTTTTTATTTAAAGTTTTGCAATTGGTTTCTAAAAAAAAGGCTGAAAGAATTCACCTTGAGATATTTCGACAATACCTTCTTTGGCACAATAGATCCTGACGTCAAATCGGATTACTGTTAACTAAACGCTAAAGGATATTTGCTCATTGTCAATTCAATTCCAATTCGTGAGTGACCGACGAAACTTTTCAGCTTAAGGTTTGTCAATCAAAACTTATATTTCTACATCAGCATTTTGCTTGGCCCACAAAGCGATATTGTGAAACTGGCTCAGGGTCGCATCGCGTGTCTCCGGCAATTTACATAATTCCATACACGATACGGAACGGAAATACTGTCATTTTCTTCGGGAGTGTATCCTGAAACAATCCTTTGATCAAATCAAATGTAGATAGGTAACTAATGACATCGATGTGATCAGACATTTAAAGGTATTGGAAAGGAGGTTTAGAATAAATTAAAGGACGTTATGTCGCTGTTATAACTTAATTTAATTCCATGTCAATTGTTTTCCAATATTATATATAAGAAAGAACTTTTATTATATCGTAATAAGATTTTGACGATCATTGCATTATTAATTCACTAAAAATTTGTCTCAAATTAAGAGTGTATAGTGCATTTTGAAAAAAAGTTATGGTCCCTATAGAATACATTAAAGGACGTTCTATCTCTGTTATAACTTAATTTAATTTCACGTCAATTTTTTTCCAATATTACACTTAAGAAAGAACTTTTATTATATCGTAATAAAATGTTGACGATCATTGCATTATTAATTCACTTAAAATTTATCTCAAACTAAGGTTGTACAGAAAATTTATGAAAAAAAAGTTATGATCACATTTTTATGGGTTTTAATTGTACATTATTTTGAAAAAAAATCTGAAGCAAATATTTGTAATGAAATCATTCTTTTTTATTCTTGAATTATGTCACTGACATAATATGAATACATTAAATTAGTGTTAAAACAGTTTTTCTTATTTTTAAACAATATATTTTTAAAACGAATTTTGTGTAATCATGTGATCAGAAAGAGCAGTTCGATCACATTGTCAAAACCAAAGCAGCACTACAGCAAGCCATTGGTGCATATAAATGCAGGCTTACATTTTTTTGGAAGCCACATTCTTAACACTATAATATTTAAATAAATCGGCAAGTATGAAATTTACCCTTGCATAGAGGGGATGTACTTCGATTGTGGTTGAAAACATTGTACACCCTCTTTTCTGGCAGAGTTTCTTCAGTAATATTCGAGTAGTAATAACACAATTCATCAAGAGTGTAACCTAAATATACAGCTAACATAACATTGTGAACTTGTTTAAAATTATAGATCGCCAAAGATATACGTCTATAAACTAGAAACTCTGTTATCTTTATAATTTTAGGGTAATCATTTTAGGAAATGACTGTTTAACTAGACAGGGAGTGCAAATGTGAATTCTAAATATATTTTAATGTTACAGAGTCCATTTCCTATGTGTAAGTTAATTTGTCATTTATTCTGTTGGTGTTTTATCTGTTAATTACATATTTATTTACACAAATACATTTATCTACTATTCGTAATGATAAGAAATCAATGGCTTAACAAAATTTAAATTTTAGATTAAACATGAATACAAAATACATGAAAACTTCAAAAGATAACGCCGACACATTTCGACAAATTTACTTTCACTCATCATAAACAAATCACACTCTGGTGCGACGGCGATCCGAGAGGAAATTCCGATATAATTCGATTTTAGAGGATATGTAGCAAAAAGACATTGATTGCGTGAGCGCATGAAATTGTCAGGTGCGAAGAATGAAAGTATACTCAATAACACAGGGCATAAAATTTTTTCTCTTAATAGCTGGAAGATAAATTTCATTAGCGCAATGTCTCTTCTGGGTTGCAAGGAACGAAAACCTAGCATACCCAAGTGGAAATCAGTAGAAAATAGGAAGGGGATGTAACTATATCACACCATATACAGAAATCGGGGAAACGTCTTAGGGGGTGTCCAAAGTTGAGTCAGATTATAATCGGTTCAAGACTAATGACATGTGCATTAGGCGAATTTATGACCCGATCGTGTAAAGTAAGTTTCGGATATATATAAAGTTACCCACTCGAACGTGATTCTTCCTAACCGTAAGATACAGAGAGCAAAATTGTAAGAATGGAACGGAGAATCCTGTTTCGCCAAAAATAATACTATCGCGATTCACTTGTCTACATGATCGAAATTTGTAAACACATTCGAAATCGGTCTACACAATTGAAATCGGAAACGGATATCGTTGTCTACACAACAGAAAGCTTGTTTTTTTATTAACCTGTTCAACGCATTAGTATTGCTTAAATAGGATAAATGATCTTATTGTAAAATGTTATTGTTTCAAAAGTAAATAAATTAAAAAAATGGGATGTTTCGTAATAATTTCTATGCAATTTTTAATACAGTTTATCCTTTTACGATGTTGATATGCACATAAAAATCGGCCATTTGCGAGTCTGCCCTTAAGAATCGACGGTTCCGTGTTATATGACGGGTCTGTAAATAATAAAATTATACCTAATATAATTAAGTAGGGACGATAAATATATAATTGTTAAATATATCAAAAACTATGATATCTAAGGAATTATAAATATAGCACAGATATTTTTACATTTTAGCATAAGAATTAATTTAGAAACATATTATTTTTAATATGGTCCAAACTTAGATCCTTATTTAACTCATTGTCTTTTATACTAAATTAATTGGTAGTTCAAAGCCCTTTGTTGATGATATGCATTGCCAGTACTTTAATTTACGTGTTCATATAATCAGCTTTAAAGCAAGCTTCTTTTTCCGACAAAAGGAAACATGTGGGAGGAGGTTAATGTAGTTCGATGGTATTTACTAAATCTAATATCTTAAACTCAATTTCCACATAAACATTTACCTGCTTTCTGCATTGAACCCCAATTCATATTCTATTCATTCCTACCAAAACCACAACCACCCACACAGTTCCGCTCGACATTTGCACCGCATAACACCTATTCTTTCAGAAACCCCTTTTTTAATTATATTTTCCATAGCGCGAGACTCGTAATAAAGTTTTCCCAAAACGCCAAAACGCCCACGTCCCGTTTTGCGGTATTAGGCAGCCGATTGTACAAAAGAAAATCCTAAACTCTGGACACCCCCTCCAGACGCATAAGCAACCGTCTAAACCGCCTCCTTACGTCAATAAATTAAAACGAATGACTCAAATCAAAAGGGTTATTTTCGTGTTCCCTATTGTTAGCGGCTCACAAAGCTTATTTCAATTGTGTAAGGCCAGACAATAAGGAATTCACGACGTACAATTGAAATGGGAAGGCGTAGAATGGAAGTAAATGGAAGGCAGGCAGTCACGTAGCGGATTGACAGAAGTAATTTGGTAATTTATAAGGCCTTACTTTCACAGGTGTCGCGGTTAGTTGGTGACATTGGCGTTTGTTTTTGATAAACGATGACAGAAATGGCAGAGATATAACATGGAATATAAATATTCACGATATAAATACAAGTGATATAACTTGGAAGGAAATTTTATGCTACTCGTACCCAATATTCATCATAGTAAGTACCACCACAACACTATAAATTATCAACAAGCTTCTCTCGCTTTCTTTATCGATAAGATGTTTTTAGGACTTTTAGCATTAGTTGTAAGTAACTAAATCATCTAAAGAGACGCTACTTGTAACGATGACAATCAATATTAGATTAACGGATCATATGTAATGTAGTTCTTTGAACTTAATGGAGGAGTTTAATGGCACATGGTAGTTAGGGATATACTGGTAACTGTAAAAGTTTTTGTAATTTTTTCTGCCTGGAGTTCATGATTTCAGGAGTTTGTACTGCCATAAAATATCATAGCAAATAAAACGTGTTGTTAGCAGGCGCAATTTTCTTTCGAGTTTTTGGATTAGAGGCAATGTAATTTATCTTATTTTGCTGTCGAAGTAAGGAAGTAATATATAAGAAACCTCCCAACATCCCTTATGTTGGGAGGTTTCTTATATATACGCACATAACGGAACACTGAAAGTGAATAAGTCTGTAGATTAAAGATTGAGTTCGGGGGTTGTAAATAAGCTATAGAAAATAAATTTAATATATTCAGAATTTTTGGCCGCTCTTCTGTTTTTTGTTTTTTCGGTTATTTGTGTTTTCGTTTATTTGTATATTGTTGTTTTTTCGTTTATTTATATTTCCATCATATGCAAACAACTGAACAAATTTAGCTGAAATTTTCATTGCTATATTATTCTATTTATATTTGCATCACGTGTAAACAACTGAACAAATTTAGCTGAAATTTTCACTGCTATATTTTTTTATTTATGTTTGCATCATGTGCAAACAACTGAACAAATTTAGCTGATATTTTCATTGCTATATTGTTTTGTTTATATTTGCATCATGTGCAAACAACCGAACAAATTTAGCTGATATTTTCACTGCTATATTGTTTTATTTATATTTGCATCATGCGCAAAAAACTGAACAAATTTAGCTGAAATTTTCACTGCTATATTATTTTATTTATATTTTCATCACATGCAAACAACTGAACAAATTTAGCTAAAATTTTTTACTACTGTATTGTTTTATTTATATTTGCATCATGTGAAAACAACTGAACAAATTTAGTCGAAATTTTCACTGCTATATTGTTTTTGAAAGAAAAATAGATTTTGGAAGTTCCAAACTTTGTCTCTCTTTATTTGTTTATTTACATTCATAACATGTAAAGACTGCGAAGAACATTTTAAAGATTTTTGACTATTATGCTGCTCAGAGTTTACTAATAAAACTGATGTAACATTTTTTTTAGAATCTAAAAAAATGTAATATTAAAAATCTAATATTAATCTTTACGACCTTTTAGCTCGATGCGAAAAATAAAAAATAGTTCCTGGTTACTGACGGCCACAAGATGGCCTACTATCATTATATACCTTAGTGACAATTAGGTAAGCCAAGCACTACGCCATCGAAACCATCAGTAAATAAACAGTGGCAATATATTGAAGATGTGTAAATATAAAAAATCGAAAAATATAAAGACGAAGGAGATTGAGGGATGTTTAAAAAATGTAACTTATTTAAGTTATAATGTGTATATGTCAAATTTTCAGTAATTATCAATACTTAAGTTGTATTAACGAGAATTTATGTTTATCTATAAATAAATATATAATTAATTTTATTCGATTTAATTTTGTCTTATGTACCACACAACCCATAAAAAATAATTATTTGGTCAATATTGTTATATTAATAATTACTAATTGAAGCTTTAGAGCAGTAACGGATTGTAAGAAAAGTAACAACGCAGAGCTACACCGTCACAAGTCCTCAACACTGGCCCCGATAAGATCGACTTAAAAATAAAAAGAAATTACCATTCACACCTTTACCTGGAAATGTAGCTAGAGCCTTAAAACAGCCGGAAGCTGGTTTATTTTTTAAGGCCGCGTAGGACTTTCCCGCTTCCGGTACATTGGCTTAGGCGGCTCGCGAGGAAATGTATTACGTGGCGTTATTTACGGTGTAATCGTAGGTTGGCGCCCCGAAAATTGTTATCATTTGAATGGATGACCCGACGTGGGCGATGGTTCGCTCGTTAATTTGCTTGTGGCTTCATTGAATATTGTTTGGATGATTCATTGGTACAACAATTGACTGCGATCCGCGAGACGTTTTTACATGTGAGTGCAATATTTTGTTTTATAGGTAAATAGATATTCTTCAAGAGATCTAGATATAACCAAAATTCTACTTTATTCGTATTCCGATACGCATTTGATTGCTTTTAGAGTTCTGCTCCACGAAATTAAAAAAAACGAAACTCTTGTTTGCCCGTCCGTTTGTCCGTTAAAAGCGTTTTTCAGAAATGGCTTAAGACAGCAAGTTTAAATTATGGCCCTTCAAAGCATATTTTTTATCCATAGTCTTACTCAATGATCATTAAAAGCAATTGGGTGCTTCCGGTCGATCAACAATTCTGAAACTCGGCGTAATTGGAGGTCTTATAGTACAAATAAAGAGACAAATACAGAAATAAATGATTTCTGATTCTATGTGGAATTTTAATAATTAGTATGTTTACGCCTGTGAAAGATATAGTAGGCAATATTAATAATTTGGGGAAAATTTAATATATTTACAAGTGCCTAAACGCGTATGGAATACACGAAACAGGTTTCTTTTTTAAATTTATTATGATTTAGTCGCTATCAACTCTAAGTAAACTATACTTACTAAAACACAGCTAACTGACATTTGATAGAAATCTATTTATTTTATGAAGCGATATGACGGCAAGATCTCGGAAAACTTGCTGTAAAATGAAGAACACGATATCGAACGTCACAAAAAAATATTTGTCAAATTCTTTAATGTCTGTAACGTCGTCTGCATTCTTGTAAGAAATTAGCACCGCAGCGAACCGGAAGTACTCAGCCAAACACGCCCTTGATCTCGTCGTGTTCAGACTCAGCCGGAGATCCCTCTCGACCCAGATGTCATAAGCGAATATCTATAAATAAACTGTCTCGACGCGCGTCTGTCGCGTGGATACTTTGTCTTGTAATTGTCTCTACAGCGGCTAGTATTCCCTCGAGAGAGCAAACTGGAGGAAAGCGAATATTTGGTACGAGTACAAATAATTAATTTATATTAATTCATCTATTTGTTACTCATATATTTAAAGCGCCGTTTACGTTTCTTTCGCACCCAGTTTATTTACTTGCATATTTCAATAAATCTATTTTTTATAATATATATTATAGCACAAAATCTCCGGTCTGATAATCACAAAAAATGAGATATATGATTTATAAATATTTAACATAATAAATTACCCTAATTATATGCGGTGAAAAAATTGCAAAAAAATCAAGTGTCGGAGAGTTTTCAGTGGTTCTGTCTGCCTTAGCAAATCAATACATACAGTAATAGGACGTATTACATTATTATAAATATAGTAATATGACAGTGGTTCTGTCCATTTGTAATTTAATAGCTCTTTAAAGAGTAAACCAGTCCTTAGCAAATTAATATATACAGTAATGAAACGTATTACATTATTATAAATATAGTGATGTGACAGTGGTTCTGACCATTTGTAATTTAATAGATCTTTAAAGAGTATACCAATCTTTAGGAAATTAATATATACAGTAATAGGACGTCTTTAAAAAGGAAACCAGTCCTTGGCAAATTAAAATATACAATAACAGGACGTATTATATTATGGAGAAAATAGGAAAAGATTTATTCTACTTGTTCATGGTCGCTACCCTTATACATGTCCTTCGTTTTTTATTTTGGGTATTGTTGGATATAACTATATGCAAGCAAGAACAGAGTTAAATGTAACCCTGCATTGATTACACATGTTGACAACCTGTTAGTTTTGGGGTTAGTATGGTTTTTGTAAAGGTTATGCGCTAGTACGAAGACGACCTCCACTGTTCTTCATTTTAGATGCACGTACCAACATCCATTTGCATCCCCTAATTATTCGCGCGCTTAATTTACTTAAGGCATTGCCCCATATCGACCTGTTTTCCTGTTCGATTTACGAGTTTAAAGTAAAGAACGTGGAAAACTTTTGGGTAAATCCTCGCTGGCTCATTATTTTTATCATGTTTAATTTATTCTAATATATTAAATTATATTTTGTGTAATTTTCTCATACATATTTCAAATCCAGACGTCGATGTGAATGAAGATTTCAAACTTTTTTCGAAAATATTTGGATACTCTGGGAGAATACTATCATGTAAGTTATTTTGTACTAAATGTTTATATACACATTTTGTTTGAATGTGTGAATTGATAAAGAATACAATTGTTATTATTATCGACATAGCAAATGCAATGTAGTCAGAACTTAAATTTTGAATCACGTTTAAAAGTAAAACTCAGTTGAAAGGTAAATCTTCAACCTACAGTTGGTCTTATAATTAATCACAACAAAAAGTGTATTTCGATTTTGAATCATCGTTAATTTCCAATTATTTATTTATTCCAATTTATATCCAAACTTGTATTGTAAACGCGGAACGTTGCAGAACGTTGCATGACTTAGTTACCTATTCCAAATATATTATTAAACAGTCCACCACCAAAAGATATTTTAATGATTAGTTTGAACCTAGAGATGGTCTTATAATTAATTAGAACAAAGAGTGTATTTCGATTTTCAATCATTGTTAATTTCCAATTATTTATTCCAACTTATTATTTATTCCATTTATATCCAAACTTGCATTGTAAACGTGGAACGTTGCAAAACGTTGTAGAACGTTGCATGACTTAATTACCTATTCCAAATATATTATTAAACAGTCCACCATCAAAAGATATTTTAATGATTACTTTAAGGTATTTTAGTACATCGTGAATTATCTGAATAGAATGAAGTAAATGTGAAAATTCTCTACAGAACGCAAGGCCAAATTGTGATACACAATGACGCGGTCCACTGAAAAACGCCGTAAATTAAAAATGAGTTGAGGGAAAATACATTGTTTCATTTTTCGTAGAAGCTTACTCTAAGCATACACATCATACAGCATCCATTTGTCACCGTCCGTACCCTAGCGCAACTCAATTAGTTTTCCATGTTCATTCTTCTGGAATAATAACTCAAAGATGCGATCATAGAATTTCAGTAAGAATATCGCCTGTTATTGTTCTCAAAATTGTGACACATTGAACTTATTTTGATGTTTTTATGATCATTTATTTTAGGTTCAAATTATTTTATATAACTCCTCTGCAAAAAGAAAATGACAGTTATCGCGCGTACGAATATTATTCACTGCTGTTTGTGCAAAGATTCAAACTTCGAATGGAAAATGAGTACATATATTTATTTTTTATTTAAAAATAACAATGTTTGATAAAGTGCGTGTCGCGAACGTACTTATAATGGCCGACACCTCTTAATGGAAATTCAAGAGATGAAAGGATTAAAAATAAGTAGAATTTTATATCTACTGACGTTTGAATTTAAAAGTGTCCATTACATGCGAAAAATTCGTATTGGGCTTAATTTCGAGCACCGGTCGTGACTGAATAAACAAAAAATTCAGTCAATGTCATGAGTTTTACGTTTTAGTGAGATGTATAATATTTATTTCTTAATTTTTGTTAACAAGCGAATGAAAATGTATTATTATTTCTACTTTATTTAAATTGTAAACCACAACCTAGGTTCCGTCGTAGGACATTTTCGGCTGGGCAATTTTTTGATAATCTCTTCAAATTGCCCACCTGAAGATATTGTCATACAACGAAACGTGATTAAGAATTTAGATCAATATTGAATATATTTGGCGTTAATTTTGTAAAAATTAATTATTCAAAATTAAATGAAACTACGTGATGTAGTATTATTTCTACTTCCTTTAAGTTCTTTACCACGACAACATCGTTGTATTATTTCGTTGTATTACAACATTATTTGCTAATATCCCACTTGAAGATGTTCTAATACAACGAAACCTAGGTCGTGGTAAAGAAATTATAGAAAGTAGAAATAATACTACATCACGTAGTTTCAATTAAATGTGAATTTAGATAAAGTAAAAATAATACTACATAACGTAGTTTCTAATGACATTTACGGGAATTTTGTTCATTCAGTCACCACCGGTTTTCGAAATGAAGCCCATGTTTACGAATTTGACGCTTTTAAATTCAAACGTCGGTAGATATAAAATTCTACTTACTTATGGTTCTTTCATCTCTTGAATTTCCATTAAGAGGTGTCGTCTATTATAAGTACGTTGAATGAGTACGTAAAACTAGGCCGATTAAAACTTAGACATGTGCTATCTGCATCAAAAGTATAATAATAACTAATTATCAATGGTGAACTATCAGGAAACATCATATTCGCGTTCCTGAAGTAGTCAGTGGAATAAAAAAATATAAAGATTGAACATCTTTCGCAAAATTGCGTTTATCAATGTAAGTGCTCGAAAAACATGTGAGCACCACAGGATGTTATTGTGCGTTCTAGAAAGCTTCGTCTTCTAACGCAACGGGTAGAAGTATAACGAATTAACAAACCCATGACCGAGGAGTTATCAGCACAGTTATTGTAATAATTAAAAAAATGCGTGATCAAAGCAATTCCTGCTGCAGTTGAAGAGAATTACGTCCGACCACAAGCATTATATAATCTGATGTGAAAAATCAGTTGAGTAACGGCACATTTTGTTTCATAAATATGTATTATACCTTTTAAAATTTTATCCAACGTGAGTATAAAAATCACACGTGGTGAGTGCATTATATAATCACACGCATTATATAATCTGATGGGAAAAATAAGTTGAGCAACGGCCAATTTTGTTTCATAAAGGTAATCCTTTTAAAATGTTATCCAACGTGAGTATAAAAATCACACGTGGCGAGTGCATTCGTTTCAAGGGCACTTTGGTCTAGAAAATTTAACCAAGTCACGATGCACTCATTGTCAAGGAAATTGAGAGAATATCGTATGACAGATTCTAGCATTGTTTAGGGGAAATCAACAGAATGTCTCATTAAAAATCGTAGCATCCTGTAGCCATTCTGTAGTTTTCGATGATATGACTGTAAAACGTTAGATGCCCTTTGGATAACCTTTACATTTAAGTCATAAATGTGCGTCAAGGGAACACGTAGGGGGAAATAGAAAATCATTATAACGTAAAGTACGAAGTTCAACTTATCGTCACAACCGGTTTAAATATAAGAATTGAATCTATAGAGTCATTGTTTATAAAAATAATTACAATTCCAAATTGCACAATTCATATTCAGAAAAATTTCGATATTTGTTTCCTTCTCCATATTTTCAGTGGTATTCATTAGAATTTTATTTCTTACAAATTCTAATATTCCCTCTATTTACAACGGAGATTTTGGAAAAATTAGAAAGAAAAGAAAAATCATTTGTATCATTTATCTATTGTTACCGATCGTGAGTTTTTACATATCACGTTTGAACTTTAGAAATATAGTTTAGAAAAATAGGAATATAAAATTATATTATGATAAGATACGATGTTTTTGAATGAATGTAGTCTTTAACTTAGTCCTGACTAGCTATGCTGGAACTTCAAACATGCAGACCAATGAAAAATGTAGCGATACCGTTTTTATCCGTTTACTACCACACTTAACTTTTTGGCCACGACCATTTCGCCAATGTATAACCTGGTGGAAAATTTTGTTGCGCGATTTAAAATAAACGTAGCGCCATCTAATGATGTGCATAGGTATACAGCGTATATTTGGGTAATTATTACGCGTTGAGTAGCTAGGTGTTTCTTTGTTATTGCTGTACTAATGCAATGATTAAAATATTTTTTGAAAAATTTAAATTCTTCTCATCGGGGGAACTGACTGAAATGAAATAGAAGCTAAATAATTCTATAGGGTAATTTCTATTTTTTTTTGTAATTCATCTAAATTAAATCACTATTTTTTAAGCGTTGCGAATACAAACAAACACACAAACAGAGAACCAGGCAAACAGACAATAATGTTAAAAATGATCCTAATGCACTATATCACTTATAATTTACCCATCCAAGTATGTTTCTGAAAATATTTTCAATGCGCAAACGTGCAAAATTTTCGGTTTTATTCTATCTAAGTACAGTCTTAAATCCATCTTTGTCAAAGAACCTCCACAATTAGATTATAGTAAATATTGACTCTATTACAGGTAGTTATTATAGCACACGCCAAAAAAACATAAATCAGCTTATGAATTGAAGTGTTTAGTAAATACAATATATATAATAAATACGCAAAGCTATACGAATATTGGTACATCAAAGCAGCCCTCGCTGCTATTAAGAATTCGCAACGTTTCACCCATCAGCTATTCGCACACATCTACCCCGCATGCAATAAAAGCGGCAACCACATCCTCATAACGACCTCGAGCCACCAATCCACTTGCCAACAGTGCCAAGCCACCGTCTAAACAGCCTATTCCCTTAACATACTTACGCAATCAAACCTTGCAATCAATGGCGCTGCAAAGAAATTGCAGACCAATCGCCGCCGCCCGCCCGTCTAGACGGGCACGTTCCACTGTCAAGTTCGTCTATTAAAGCGGATTACGCATAAAAAGCGATAAAAAGTAATAGGGGAAAGCGCGCGAGAGTGTCAGCGCGCGCCCAAAAATCCCGCCCAAGTACAATGCGACGTATAAATAACTGGGCGGCGCGGCGCGGCCGGCGCGTCCATACCGGTTACGGATGCAACGCATCCCAATACTAATAAATATCTTTTTTCGACTCGACGATGCCGTCAGTTAGTAAAAGCGGTCGTTTATTTCATATGTTGTTTTAAATGCTTTCTATTATTTGTGGGCCGCATGCTAGTATATAGAAAAAAAAATTGACAAGTTTGAAAGTCAAATAAAAGTTATAAATAATATAAATAATATTTTTATATATTTGAAGTTTTCCCAATTTAAACGCAAGTTTCTTCTATATTTTATTGTTTTGTAAATTAAATATTAAAGAAATATTATTTATGAGGCCATCTAGTTTATAAATTTCTTTATTGTATATCTTTTTATTATAGTAATCGATGTTAATTATAACTATTTTGTCACATCTTTTAATAAAATATCGATCGACTAATTTATCTAACTATAAAGTATTTAATCTTCTCATCATCTATAAATATAGAAACTCAAAAACACATCAGTAAAAATGTCGGTATGATACTCGTAAATTTAAATATTTAAATTTACATGGTTTTTTGCTAAAGATTATGTGAAAATAAAAAAAATTACAACTTTGTATGAAATATTGAAATAAATTTTCATCTCACCGCGTGTCAAAACGAAATTGTTTTCAAATAATTACATAGCCAATTAATTAAAAAAAAATAAACAATTCTTTGTTAAAAAAATAATTTATCTATATATATATATATACATATATATATATATATATATATATATATACATATATATATATATATATACACACACACATATATATATATACATATATATGTATATATATATATATATATATATATATATATATATATATATATTTATATATATATATGGATTGAGTGAATATTTTAAAAATATCCTAAACTTTTTTTAGTGATTACAATATTTTTTTTGTAATGCTTTTGTACTATTGTAATCGAAGAATCCATTAATGCTGAGTAGAATTAGCTATGAAATTTTTTATTTATGAATCCAGCTCGAGTTTGATCGTTTTATTTTTTTATAAATTCGTATGTGCATTATATATATATAATTTATAATATGTTGCCATTTGTTTTGTTTTCGCTAGTTAATATGTCGTGTTTTATTCCTATAATGTGTTATTATACTGTGATATTACAGAGACATATTTAATGTTTGCATAAAAAATCATGAGCTAAAGGAAAACCAAGACTAACGATCTCCAATCTGCAGGAAACAGTTACATTTATAAACGAAGCTGAATTTACATTAGACTCCTTTGAAAATCAAAAATATCTTTTTTTGTAGCTATCCTAACAAGAAGCCTTAAAAAAGATTTTCTTAAAATTAAATCTAATTAACATACCTATTTTGCTTTTTATCTTAAAAACATTCAACAGCGAAAATTTGATTACAAAATTACCATAAGACAAGCAAGAAATTAAATGTTATTTACTTAATTCATTATCCTTACTTATCTAAACCAAGTTACTTTAGGAAATACACATCAATCGGTAACGGACTTATCTCGGAGTGAATTTTATCGCCTAATTTACAGGATAATCTCGATAGGGGTAATTTCCTGCTCATTAATCTTTGTTAACTGCCGTTTAGTCATTACTATGGCATTGTAATTTAAGGTGAATGTTTTTGAGACTTTATCTTTATATGGTTGTGCTTCGAATATGGACTTAGTAATGATGTTTGATACAATTTATGTGCGCTACTTTGTTGTGATAGTTAATCTGGGGAAAATTTAAAAATCTAGAAGTCAGATGATGAAAATGCGGCGTGCATGTTTATGAAAGTGTTTTTGTTAAGGTATTGATGATTATTTGAATGATTTACGAAAATTCTTCATAAAAGTGTTTTTCGTTCGTTTTAAATTGTTTTATATTTTATAACCTAAAATGGCATTTAAATTAGACGTTTTTTAATCTTTATTTATTCATTTTGGAACATGAATAAAGTGATATTTATATATTAGATAGATTTTAAATGAAATATAGAGAAAAAAAGTAGTTTTTTTAAATTTGCTGGTTTTTCCCTATAAAAAATATTTTTAAGTAATGATATAATTACGTAAGATTTCAAGAAAACGCAAAATTTTGTTACAAAATTTTTCGAATAATTTGTCATTTCATTAGAGAAATGTAAATTTTTTTTCAGATTTTATATTTATCCAAATTTTTGGATAAACAGAAAGCATATAAAAGTTTTGAAAAGTTTCAAGATGCATTAATTTCCACGACATCGCAATGCGTTGAGACTTAGAACGCAAAGAACAGTAGCGAAGTGTTAGTTGCCAGTAACAGGTAGTATAATAAATTAAATACGATATACTTAATATAAAATAAATTAAATACGATAGACTATTGTTAACCAACATAATTGTTTACTTAGTGTCTAAACTATTATCTTTGTTTAATTTTCAGTAAAGAACGCGTATCATAATTATGAATTTGAAAGAATTTAGTACAGAAATATTAAAAAGTTGAAAATGAAATTGTTGTATTATTACGCTTTGTTGTTACCTGCAGTGTTTTTTTTTAATATACATGTTTTGTTTTCGGAGAAATTTGTTAAAAAAATATCTTTTTTTTATTGTACGAGGTTTCTATTAATTATATTTTTGATAAATATGTACAATTAAGAATTGAAATTTGTTGGTGTTCTTTTAGCTAATTGGTAAATAAATAAATTGTAGTTTTAACAAAAAATTAATCGAATATGAAAATTACGTTGAGCTATATCGCGATTGCGCGATTAAACATGGCTTTAGCCATGTATTGCAAGAGCAATACTTCGAGCTTAACTATATACAGTGTCGATTAATGCCCTTGATAAGCAACTACGTGCTAATGAAAAATTTATGAAAATAACTACAAAATTAGTTATCAGTCAGGTTTAATTCCATTAATTACGTAATTGGTGAAAATATTTAATCCTAGTGTTTAATGAAATTATTTACAATTAGCGTGACCCGTGCGAAGTCTTCGCATTATTTATTCCATTATGAAGCTCAGATGACAGATCAAACAAATATTTTACTAAAATTGACATATAGAGGCGCAAGTATCAAAAGCATTGAGCTAAAGCGCCACTTTATTTATACGTGAGTGGATTTGAAATTAAACAAAAATTTTACCGACCGTCAATCATATTGACGTTGAGCCGTTAGATGGCAGCATTGCTGTTTTGTGTATATAATTTTAATAATTAATTAATTTGCAAAAACAATAGCAATAATAAATTTTTTAGTTGTGGATGCCGGTAGAGTAAGCAATTATCTATAAAATGATATATAATTTATGTGGATTAGTTGTGAGGTTTTTTCTAAAAAGGGAGAGTAACATCTTAACCTTAGCGTATTAATATTATTTACAATTAAAGAACCGCATTTTAATTTGAAATAAGTTACAATTAGCATACGATACTTGAACTAAGTTGTTCTCTTAAATGAAAGAAAATTAATGATCGAATTAGAAGGTCGGAAGATAAGGAAGCATTAATATGGTGAAAAGCCTATATAGGGCGGTGCGGTATGAAGGGCGCCCAACCAGCGCCCCGCTCGCGTCTAGACGGCGCCGAGCGACCGTTGACTCGCGCGCGCTTCCCATGCTCCGCCGACATGTCGATATCGCCGCTCTCACTAAGCGCTCATCTCGATCTTATTTTACTCGCGGGCCTATTATCATCTTATTTACTCCAAATTTTAATGAACATCTGTGTCGCTAATTTGTAAAGTAATAACTCATTCAATTTACGTTGTAGGATATGTTCTTCTGTATTGAGAAGGTCCGTTCCTCGCTTATCGACATTAATTTATTAAGACGCGTTTGTCGATACGTTACTCTGTTGAGATGTGATGATGAAAAAGTAAGCAATCACATAATTAAATGATTTTTGGCAGGACTTGTTAGACAGCGCTATAAAAAAAAGAAACGAAAAATTAAAATTAAACCAGAACTAAAATGCGGCTAGGACTGAATTTTTTATTTAAGGATTTTTTGTGGTCCATCTATGAATTAATTTCCGAGCAAATAATTAAGCAAAAAAGTATATGTAAATTGTGATATTAAGAGAAGAAAATAAAAAAAAAACTGAAATTAAACGAAGATTAAGAAAAAGCTAAACTTATTTTTTTTACTGAAGAACTTTTTGTTAAATTTATCCATCAGAACTACAAATGTAATACATGCTACTAGGAATTAATTGAATTTTTTTAACAAATGAAGCAATTTAAAAATTATAAAATAATTTATTTTTCAATACTTTATTAGTTTCGCGTGGTTGTTTTCAGTAATTAAATTTTTCTCGGGACTGATGTTTAAATATTTTTTAAGTTGAGGAAAGTGTCAATTGATTAATTAAAAGCTGTGTACATCCCATTCTTATAATCAAATAAAGCTCTATAAAAAGAATTAACAGTTTAACCTGGACCCTTAGAAATAATTTATCTGTTTTGTACAGTTATTTTTTGTAATTCATCTCGGAACTGTTTGTTTGAATGTTTATAATGATGAAAGTTGACGCAATTTAATAATTAAAAGACGTGCACATATAAGTGCTGTTATCAAAGAAGGTACTATAAAAAAAACTGAATCAAAACTAAAATAAAACTAGACTAAATTTTCAATTTAGAAATTTGATAGTTTGATATGGTCGCTTTTTGTAATTCATGTCGGAACTGATTGTTTGAATGTTTATAATGATGAAAGTTGACGCAATTTAATAATTAAAAGACGTGCACATATAAGCGCTGTTATCAAAGAACGTACTATAAAAAAGAAAACTGAATCAAAACTAGAATAAAATTAGAACTAAATTTTCAATTTAAAAATTTGTTGGTTTGATGAGGTTGCTTTTTGTAATTCATATCGGAACTGTTTGTTTGAATGTTTATAATGAAAGTTGACGCAATTGAATAATTAAAAGACGTGCACATATAAGCGCTGTTATCAAAGAAGGCACTATAAGAAAGAAAACTGAATCAAAACTAAAATAGAACTAGAACTAAATTTTCAATTTAGAAATTTCTTGGTTTGATGTGGTCGCTTTTTGTAATTCATATCGGAACTGTTTATTTGAATGTTTATACTGATGAAAGTTGACGCAATTGAATAATTAAAAGACGTGCACATATAAGCTCTATTATCAGAGAAATTACTATAAAAAAAGGAAACTAAATCACAACTAAAATAAAATTAGAACTAAGTTTTAAATTTATAAATTTGTTGGTTTCACGTGGTTGCTTTTTGTAATTCATCTTTGAATTGCAATGTAAGAATATCTGGGAATATTGACGTGAAAGTTAGGTCTATTTTTGCAGTCTATTATTACCAATTTTCGATTATGAAGATAGATGAGATTGTTACGAGATATAATCGAATACAACTTCAGTGGAATTGGAACGCCTGTAAAAATGTTGTGTGCAATCTGAATTCGATCTCCGGTAATTCTATGTATGTTTAGTTTAATGAATTCAACAGATTTGAGGTTCCACATATTATAATTTCTATTTTATTAAATGTATAACGCCATTTGTAATTTTGCTTTCCCTGTATATTTTTCGAGAAGATCAAAAAACCAATCAGTTAATGGACAAGAGCTGCTAGAGATGTTGCGAATATTTGTATTCGCATTTGTACTCGTATTCACCATATTCTAAACGAATATTCGGATAATAATATAATAGTAACAGTCCAAATTGGTTAACATGTAAAAGAGGCTTTCATTACAATATTTTTTTCAGACCCAATGTTCAATTAGAAACTAATTACACCAAATCTAATTTGAACACAAAACATGTTGAAGCACTAATTATTGTAAAATAATATCATTTTCGAAATATTGGGTACAAAAAATTAAGCAAAAAGATAAAAAAAGTACTCAATTATGATAAAAAAAGTCCTAAGTAATTAGCTGCACAGATATTTATGTTGATATAACATTATTTATATATATATATATATATATATATATATATATATATGTGTGTGTGTGTGTGTGTGTGTGTGTATATATGTGTGTGTGTATATATATATATATATATATATATATATATATATTACAGTAATGAGGCATAACACATAGATAAGCGTCGCTAAAAAATTGTTCACTTGAAACTGGCACATTCTTTTTGTTTGTCGGTTTGAGTATATTTACCACTGAATTCAGCATATTTCAAGATTAATATAATGCTAAAAAGAACTGAAATTTATTTTTTATCGCACTATGACTTACTGAAAAATTATCTTCATATAAAATTTTTCCTTTCAGTGCGATATTTATTTTTTAAAAATGCATTAATATTTAATATTACTCTCATTTTTAGTTAAGCGATATAATCACTTTTATATTTTTGCTTTCCTTAACCGGTTTTTAGGCTTTCCTTAACCGGCTTCTATCATTGTGTCTTTACTTCAATATGAAATTTTAACAAACCAGTTTTTTTAACTATACTGATGATCCAGCTAAATACTTGTACAGATTAGTTATACTTTCGGTCTCAACTCTAAATATCTTAATGATATTTTAATCATTACCAATTTATAGACTGTTCTTCGAAAATTTTATTAACTAATTGAAAGATACAATTAAATGAAACTATGTGATATAGTATTATTTCTACTTTCTTTACGTTCTTTACCACGACTTAGGTCTCGACAACGAAGCCAAATAGCAAAGATCCCACCTGAAGATGTAATACAACGAAACCTAGATCGTGGTAAAGAACTTAAATAAAGTAGAAATAATACTACATCGCGTAGTTTCATTTAATTGTGAACAACGAATTTTTACGAAATTAACGCCAAATATATCCAATAAATGAAAGACCTCAACGTGCTTTAGAATTAGCACGTACGGCACTATTTTCCATTTAATGTTAGAATATGGAAGACTAGTTAGACAAGAAATATAAATAAAAATAATTTGAGATTGATATCAGAATGGGAATTTGGAGCAATTAATTAATCCTATCGAGAAGGGTTTGTTCAGATAGTTTGGGGAACGAATGGATACAAAATGACTGGCAAAAATATCTGATAAGGAGATGCGTGAAAAATCTCTTAGAAAATGGTTGGATCCAATCCAGGAGATTTACTAAAAGAGGGTATATTATAAACGAGTCTAATAAATTATCTGTTAGATATAGAATACAGTGAGCCCGTCTTTTGATATTCTTTTATTCTATGTTCGTAACTAAATATTATTTATCGCAACTCATTTATCTGAATTTATATTCAGGCGCATATCCAGAATATATTATATTTCTACTTGGCAGGTTGTAACGGAGCTAAATAGACTATTGACTTATTAATAGTGTAGGTAACTTGCTTATGAATCAGGCTATTGTTTGTGAGTAAAATAATATCTCATTGTAAAACAAAAGTGTGAGCACTTAGTGATCTACAAATAATTCTGCGGTAGCTTCATTTAATTTTATAAAACTTTATAAAATAGTAAAATTATCAAAAACGTAAAATTATATAAAAGTAACAATTTTTTTAATATCTTTGCATGTTTACATCACTTTTAAGTTGAATATTTATATTGTAAAATGAAATATGAAGTTTGTTACAAATGCTTTCACACTGTGCAGTAAGAAGAACACACCGGCAACATTGTACAAAAAAAAACAACATGGAGGCTAACTCCTGAAGCCTGAATTTGTGAAGTTTTAACTTTTTTGAATTCACAGGCGTGTTTTGTATTTATTTACACAACTTTTCATTACGACATAAATTATTTCTAATAAAACTTTTGTTACGTATAAAGTTTTCACAAAGAGTTTTTTCACGCTTTCTAGTATCTTTTTATTATCCATACACATTATTTGGTGACAGTAATATTCAAATAGAATTGTTTACACACTATTTCATACTTACAAATAAAATTTGTTCAGTTGACCTTCAGTATATCGCGTGGCAAAAAAGAAGATACAAAAATGGCAAAATAACAAAAATGTTTTTATAAAGGTAAGCTAAATAAATAGTTTATAAAAGAGAATATCAATTTTTCACCCCTCAAATTATACAAAGCTTCCTCTTAGCTGATGAAAAAAACACAAAGAATGCATTGAACTTATCGAACTCGCCCCCTTCCTATACGCCGCCCGCCCCGTAGTTCCACTCACACATCCTGTCAAGGTCGGACATTTGTTCCCGCCTAGAGATGACCTTAGTCGAACGATGCCAATAGTCCTGGGCATTGTTGGTTGATGAACTTTACTCGTTTTTAGATATAGTAACTTATGCAAAGTGACGGAAGGATCTTTGTATTATAATAAAAATGTTAATTTCGACCATTGATCGTACGATGCAGTACGGTTTTTCGGTTGTATGTCTGATTGGTTTGTTTTTCTTGATAATGTTACCTTTTTAATTGCAGATTGATATCGTTTTTATTATTTGACTTTCGTAAAAAAGTAGAAGTAACTAAGATCAAGTAGTACGCGTTACTCTTTAGAATAATGTGCAAGACCGGGAGAAACATTTTCATCGCGCTTATGAAAGATATAAAAGTAACATATAATGTGAAAAATGAATGTTTGGAAATAATTTAATAGAAAACTAAGAATCCTTAAATGTTCATAAGCCCCTAGATGTGTATGGAACCCTCGTGGTGTGAGTTTTATTCATACTTGACAGCCCTTTTGAAAATATCCACAGACGCGGAATTACCGCGTGCTAGTAAAGTTCATTCCACTACGTCGTAGCTATTACAGTTCATCTTGCAGTTCGGGGGCGTATAAGGATGTGAACGTAGATGAAAGATGTGTTAGGAATTCAGTTGATCTTAAATGATTCTTAGTAATCACGTACCCTCACTTGAATCATGAGCATAATTTTACAGTATTTTGGTCATGAAATTAAACAAAATATATTTTATGAAAAAAATGGATGTTATATCGAAAAAGGCTAAATTGTTTAATACATACAGAATTGCATGAAAATAAAAGACCCTATGTTCTGCAGAAAGCAGCCGTAGGTTTTAATGTCACCGTGATGTGTAATAAACACATGGATGTTTTCATTAATTACAAAAAAGAAAAAAATGTTTTTTCAGAAAAATGTGTTATTCTGTTTATTTTTATGATACAGGCTATATTTATAGAAAATTTGATGGATCTAAGTTGATTAGTTGAGACTTGAAAGAAGAACAAATAAATAAACTTAAATTCGGATTTATAATATTAAGTGCAATTGTTTTATTTGTCTAGTAGTTATTCTCTTTTAGTTTGATAACTTACGATTTGTTGAACAACTTTTCCAATGATATATGATAAAAATTGATTCAGTATGTTTATTTAAAACGATAATAGGAGGTATTCTATGGTTACGATGTAAGTTGGTACGAAAAAATCTGGATGCATATTTTACTGGCATTTACCAATTTGTGATGAGTACACAAGTACCTAAGTACTAGTATAATGGAACGTACGACCTTCGATTTTCCCCCGAATGTTTAATGAAAATTCAAAGAAACATATTAAAGGATATGAAAATTGAAATCGTAATGAAGCGTATCGTCGTCGTTAAGACATCGCCGCTGTGTTCAATTATCGTTGCTTATTCGGAGTTCAGGTCGCGCGGCGGGTAGGTTCAAAACAAGACGATTAAACTCGGCAGACGGGAGCGTAGTAAAATGAAGGTGACCCTCGACACCCACAATTATAATCTAGACCTTACAACCGACTGCCTACCTGAAAACAACATCGAGGTTGGGGTAATACCATACACTGAAAACACCATAAACGAAAAGTTTTTGAGTTTACGCTGTCAAGCGTATCATAAAATATTTCTATACTCCTTTACAAAAAAACTAGAACTAAGGATTTGTCGATTATTTTAAGTAAAATTATATGAAAACTAGACTTTAAGTAACAAAATGAGGTAAATATTATTTTCTAAGGTTAAAAAACTTTTGTATTATAAATTAGACTTTCTTAATTTGTTTTCTTTTGCATTATTTTCAAATCACTCGTTTCAACAAAAAAAGGAGCCTACAAGGGGCAATATCCTATATTTGAAAAAAGTTATAAAATAAAAAACGAAAATAGTATAGAGTGTGGCCTCTTCTTGTCGAAATGACTGTTGCAATTGATGATGACATACCCTCGATGAGGTTTTTAATTATTTCTTGGGAAATATGCTCCCATTTGGCCGTAATAATTGTTTTTAGGTCTCGCATATTCCATGGGACAAGACACCCAACAGGATTGGGGTCGGGACTTTGTGCTGGCCAATCTAAACGGCGAATACCGATCTCAGTCAGATAAGAGTCTATTTTGTTCGCTCGGTGTAATAGAATGCTGTCGTCCATGAAGACAGCGACAGCTTCTGTAATCGCTAGTGCTGATTGTGCATGAGGAATCAGAGTTTGCTTGATGTGTCTTTATGCATTCAGGGATACATTTTCAACTAACAATAACCCCGTACGATCGTTTGGAGTTATGCTTGACCAAAGTATAACAGAGCCTTCGCCATAATATATAACCTCTTCAAAAATACGTCTGCATAACGATTTCCATGTCTTCCCAAGGCTTTACAACATCAGTTCTCAACAAATAAAGACATTCCGTTTCCTCAGACAATAATACCATAACAGACTGCACGTCGGTCCACGTCGCATAATCTTGCATAACGGTGCCCACAGAGTAATTTAGGACCCCTATTCACTCTTCGACTGTGTATATCAACTTCTAGAAGTTCCTTTCTGATAGTCTAGAGGCTAACACTTACATCTCTCATTTCTTCGAGATTGTTTTTGATGTTTGTGTAGGTAGATTTCCAATTTCGTAAAACTTGGCTCAAAATATATTGGTCATCCTTGGACTCGGTACATCGTTTTATTCCCAACCATGATTTCTTTTGAATGAACTGCCCTCCTGAAATCTTTTTCAGGTCCTCTGAATAATAGAACAACTTACGCTAAACTATTGCGTAACCTAACATTGAGAATAGCCTTCTTCAAAAAGAGATACTATATTACCAGCAGTTATTCTTATGTCTGCTATAGTACGTTATAAAATTTGTCACAGTTTTGGCCACCTTCCAGCGTGTTTTATCTGGAGAAGAAATCTTAGTATTCACAAGAAACTAGCTGAGACCATTACAGTAACTTGGTGGCGTTCAAAATATCGAGTGAAATTAGGTCCGCCCCTGATCCTCTTCAATAGGTAATGGATTTCCATGCAATGCAATTAAGTAACTATAATTTGATCTTAACCCGTTTTGAGTTTGCACGATATTAAAGATTAGGTTCGCCTCTGAGCATTCTCCATAGGTGGTCGATTTTTATGCAATGCGATTAAACAATTGCAACTCGCTCTTAACCCGTTTTACGTTTGCATAATATTAAATATTAGATTTGTCTCTGATCCTTTTCAATAGTTAGTTGCTTTTTATGCAATGGGATTAAACAATTGCAACTTGCTCTTACCCTGTTCTACGTTTGCACAATATTAAAGATTAAGTTCGCTTCTGATCTTCTTCAATAGTAGTTGATTTATATTCAATATGATTAAACAATTGCAACTTGCTCTTCGACCGTTCTATGCTAGCACAATGTCAAAGATTAGGTTCACCTCTGATCGTCTTCAATAATAGTTGATTTTTTATGCAATATGATTAAACAATTACAACTTCCTCGTATGCCGTTCTTTGTTTGTACAATATTTTTATTCCTACGAATATTTGGTTGGTATTATTTCCTCGACTCACACAAGTTGTACACTCAGAGAATATTTTATTCTTTTCATTGTAAGTGTATAAAGTTAGCTTACGTTTACATCATACGTTAAGTATACAACTGGGAAAAAGTTGTCCTGGCGGGGCGGCAACAGAAATTTCTACCCTTTTTCAAAAACTGTGATTCGCATAGGTTTGAAAATGCCTGTGTGAAAGGTAATTACAAATTAATTAAAACTAAAAATAAATTAAATGTTTAAAACGCGACAAAGTAATTGATGGTTGAAACTGATGATTTAAAACATTGAACTGGTGGTGGTTCTAGTGGTCTAAACGTTTAGTATTTTGTGACACGTAAAATCGATTACTTTATAAAATTCATTCGATTCCAGTATCAGAAATATATCACCCAAATACGCTTTCAAAATTGCTCTGAACATATACCTTTTCTAATTTCTCTCGCGTAATTATTCCTACGTTCGAATCAATTTTCCGTTTAAGCCATGTGTTTTCTATCCATCGGATATACCAAATTCAGGCTATTTTTTTGTAAATATGTATTCTGAAATGTACTATTTTTATTGATATTTAAAAAAAGTTTTTACAAATATATTAAGGCCACATTTTTGAAGTATAACTGACTGTTAAAATTGTTATTGAAATTGTCACTGGAATTGTTACTGAAATTGTTATTGAAATTGTTATTGAAATTGTTATTGGTATTGTTACTGAAATTGTTATTGAAATTGTTACTGAAATTGTTATTGAAATTGTTACTAAAATTGTTACTAACGTTGTTATTGTAATTGACTGTTAAAATTCTATAAACATACTTGACTGGAAAGGATTACTATTTTAAAAATGAGTCTACCGTACGCATGTCTATGTTAAGTTAAAGACGAAATCTTACTAATATAAAAAGAGAAAAGTTTTGTTTGTACATTTTTTAGGGATTCACTCAAAAATTACTAATAATATTGGAATAAAACTATTGCAATCATAGCTTATAGTTTCAAGATTACTAAATATATAATGTTCCCATGTTGTATATTTTTTTAGATATAGTTAATAATGTCAAAGGAGTCAGACTAAACGTCACTGATCCGGATGGTTTAGTAACGAATACTAGCAATACTATTAGAAATATATTAAGGCATGTTGCATAGGAAAATTGTAGCTCTTAAACCGGGTTAAAGAAAAAACAGCATTGATCTATATTTTATATAATTGTTTTCAAGTTAAAAAAGTGTGTGGGGTAAAATTAAATAAAGGTAAATTTGTTAATTTTAATTAAAAAAATATTAAATAAATTTTACATTAATTAAAATTAACTTGTTACACTTTATAACTTGGATTAGTAGTTGAGGAGATATGAAAAGGTTTTTAAAGCAGTAACGATTGAAAAAAATAGAAAAGCGCATTTTAATGATGTTCGTTGCGATGTATTCACGGATGGAGGAAGAAGATCGAGGGGGAGGGGAAAGGGAACGGGCGTAAGGGTACGTTCATGAAAGAAAAATATGTATAAAAAAATCTTAATCAAATAATTTAATTGTGTCCGTACGAAGTCTTCGCACGAATCGTTTTGGCATCGGTGGAAAAGTTACGTAACGTGGAGCATAAAAAGATATTTTAGATATGATCTTTATCAACCCTAAAAAGGAAATCTATTAAAATAATATAAAAATATGTTGATACGGGAGTTTTACTAATTATAAGGTGCCAAAGAAATTGTTTGAAAAAGAGAAAATTTGATTCCCTATGTTAAGTAGTTTTTAAATTAATAGAGGTTTAAATTAAGTGAAGTGGATTTTTAGCTTCAATAAAAGCTTTCTCAATAATCATTCACCCTTGTACGTAAAGAGTATTACTTGAACAAAGTATCAGCGTTTCCCATAAATATGTATGCGGTGAATCCATCCACACGGGCAGTCATGTCGTACATTACTCCAGTGAAGCATAGAGCGATTGCCAAAACGTCGACATTGAACCCGGTCGCTGAACCGGCCGCACAATAGATAAGATTGTGGAAATGTTCTCGCGAGAGAATGGATACTGTGAAAATATGCGGCCAATGTCAATAGCCACCATGCCCATTTGTGGGCGTACATCGTATTTACATAGCCGCGGACGTCTTCACTTATATATAATGTATTATCGAGGGACGTCTTGCGCCCTGAGCAATATCCTAATGACATATTTGAGTGTTTGCACATTGATAGTTCAGTACGCTGATATCGTCTTATTTCTCTCTTTATTATACGAGCATCGAACTCTTACTTTGCGCTTATTAAATTGTTTTAAATATATGAATGGTTACTTGTACATAGATCTAATTACTATTTCGAATATAACTTTAAAAAGGGACCTTCACCGTCGGAGTAAAATTCATGTTAAAATGGCGATAGTGTTCTTCAAAGAATACGTTTTAGGTTAATACTTGTGCCAGTTGAAATGTACGATATATCAAATGGTACTTTCATTCAAAAGTAATTTAGTCGGGTCTGGGATGAATCAGCTTTGAGTCAGTCTATTTTACTATTCCGGTAATTTAGTATTTAGATAAAAATTGAGTCAGGATACGAGTCATGAACCCAAATTAATACTCGAACTTGTTCCTCGACTCAATATAAAGTGAGTTTGTATATATTAGTACATGGTTACTTTAAGTCTCTTGTTTTTATTCAACAATTCTAAATTGATAACCACCAACTTTCTAAAACCAAAACAAATTATTTTATTGTGTAATATTACTACTACTTAAAATTAATTGAAATTAAGCTGACATATCAAAAGAATTATTTGGTTCATAAGAGCATTTTTCAGAGCGGAAGGGGGAATTTCCTTTTTAAGGATAAAACACGGTATCACAATCTTAACTCGAGTACTGAGAGCTCTCGACAATACTGGGCATTTGAATACTGTATTCTAGTTACTCAAGATACTCAGGTATGTAAGGGTATTCGAGTACTGTTCCGAGTCATCTTGATCACATTAATGTTACAAAAAGAATCTAGTTGAAGTTTTGAAAATGGAAAACCTGACGAGTGTTTAATTTGTAGAGTACATTATATAATGAATTTGTAATCAATGTTTTAGAAGAAATAAAAAGAAAGAAAAATTAATTTTGATCTCGTTTTTTAAGTGCGTTTTTTCAATAGGTCGGTGACAATAAATAGCAGCAGGGTTTCTTTCATTTTTATTTGTGTTTTTAATTTTAATTTGGTGTATTTTTTAATAGTCCAAAACTAAAACAATTTTTTTAGTAATGAAGGGGAATTTACCTTATAATGGAGTGTACTAACTTTTTTAACTAAAGGTATATTAGTAAATTAATTAAAGATAATTCCCTGAAGCTCTACTTATATAAAAGTTACATAATTATTTGTAAAACATTATATTACTTTCAAATGGGCTATTTAATAATATAACGTAAATTATGTTTTGAAATTTCAAGTTAGTAGCACTATCCTTATATATTTTTCAATAAATTCATCTTAGTCGGCCGTAACTTTGCTTATTAGATAGTTGCGTCTGACTCCGGCTTTATGCACTCTATAAAACCGGTAGGTATCGGGATTGGTTTTGTTTGTATTAGTAGATATCATATTCAATTAAAAAACATCTAAAATTGTATATAACTCAACCACGATTCAATATTGTGTTTCGTACGTACGAGTATCTTAACATCTCTAAGTTTGGTGATGAATGCTATCTGGGATTTTGACATTTTATTTTTCTATTCAACTGTCTCCATTAAGAATATGATTGACAGCTTTTTAGGTTGTTCTAGGTCTATGACCATATATTAATTTGATAATTATTGTCTTTATTCCGAGATTGATTTCTTTGTATATATTTTTGGGGCTTATAACTAACTTGTTCAACGTTTTCATTTTCGTTAGTGGCACAACAGCACGGGATGGCTCCTGATTTTCTCAACAAACTTCAACCAGAATGATTTGTTCTTAGCATTGGTCTGTTCAAAGTATGTAAATCCTTTTTAAGGTAACCATTCCACCTTACTTTGGGTTGCTTTTAGACCTGAAGCATGTTGAAATGGTTAGAAATAATTTTCAGGTATCGCTACATTCATTCATCTGAATTAAGTGTCCAGTCCACTTCGTTCGTTGTATTTTAATGTATTTAAATATGTCAGATTCTTTATCTGGCTATATTAGCCATGTTCCCTTTGTTTGGATACCATCAATAATGCTTCTCAGCACCTTTTCCTTCGAAAACTGCAACCGATTTTTTAGGTTAATGTCCGTCCATGTTTCCGAGGAGCATGTCAGTACAGAGCTTATTAAGCTTTTGTACAACTATGTTTTTTGTGGTTCTTTGTTGTATTTCCAGTATTAGGATTATTACTCCTATTGGTTTTAGTGCATAAATTAATGAAGACATCAAATTTTTCAAACTGACATGAGTCGATTTTCAGACATTTAGCGGAAATGAGATTTATAGCAAAGCAAATATTTAAGTTTACATTATATGTTATTCGATTCTTGCAAAAATAAATAAATATTTGTAACTTATAGGTAAAAACATTTTAACAATGAACACGTGGTTGATCAGTTGTGTTCAGATTATTCGTATATCATAACAAATTGTTTAATTTAACATCGAAACTGGATATATATGTGTATATATATATATATATATATACATATATGTATATATATATATATATATATATATATACATTTTTTCTTTTTTTTTCTTTTTTTTTTAAATTTTTTTTCTTTTTTTTTTGTAGAAGTGGTTATTTATTCTACTGTAGTTCTAAATAAATATAAATATCTTTATCTCCTAAAAGTAACTCCCTTAAGTCTTTGTGTAATAGGAGACATCTTCAAACATAATATTACGTTTCTTGTTGTCAATGGAAGTCAACAATAAATAAAATGTTGCAATTTTTCTACTCAACTGAAACGAGATGACTAGAGTCGAACTAGGTAAATTGGTTTATAAGGCCTTTCAGCTGCGAAGTATTTATGCCACTGGACGAAACTTGTAACATTAAAAATACAAAAGATATTAAAAACTCGGAATAGTATAAGAATTTAAAATAATGAAGTAGTCCTGTCTATTACAACCATTCTATATTTTGACGCCTTTTTTCTTAATGGGGTATTCGTTTTAACTTCGATCTATTTTTAAATTTTATTGTTTCCCTTGTGATTTTGTATTAATGCTTGTGTAATATATTTTAATTTTTTTGTTATGTTATATTTATCTATCATCTATATCAGATGTTTTATACAACCAGTGTTTCCCTGCATTCAATTATTGTAGTAGAATATAGCATGAAGATATTTTATGTACACGGAAAAATTATAGGTTAATAAGTTATTTTACACTGATTAGTAACATAACAGTTACAAAATTTCCCGTTTTGCAGATTCAGAAAGAAATTATCAATATTATTAAAAAAAGGTATATTTGTAGTTTAAATAAATTTCAAAACTGAATAAATTTTGTTGGGAAATTGAATTTTATCTTCTGTAATAATAAAATTTAGTAACACAGAAAATAAACAAATAACAATTTGAACGTTACTTAAAATATCAATAGATAATTCGCCCGGAATTCAGTATAAGAAAAGTTATTAGATTTTTTAAAAATTTCTTTTTCTCTACGAATTCTATGAGCATAAAGTTTACTAAAAACGCCAATGGATGGCTTTGGCAGTATCATATCGTAATATTTCGATAAATATAAAGTTTACTAAAAACGCTAATAGATGGCGTTGGCAGTACTAATATCTTAATATTCTCCAAATTAGAGTATTTTTTATTTCAGCAATATCCAGATAAAGAATGTTATATGTTGCTTGGGGGCTTAACTATTAATAAAATCCATGCAGTAGATTTCGCGATAATTGAAGAACAAATTAACATACATACAAACAGACAAAGAGTTTTTGGCTTCTACTGTCATTCCATATGCTAAATCAATCACTCTTTTTAAAATATTTTCCATGTACGAATTCACTCTGTTACGATTTCTTGTAAAGCTTCGAATACGCAATTAATAAGTTACTCCTAACTTTAATATTGGCCCCACTTAATGGAAAAGTGCTGAATTAAATTATATCCTTGACTTCAACTATAAAAGAGAAACTACTGTAATAAATCAAACGCCAACTTTCTCATTTTCCTACTTCCAGAACTGAAACTAAACGGAATCCATTGAAACAAAATCTATAAAGATTTTGATTCGCTCTACTGCGAAATCTCGTCGTCAGAACTGCAAGATCAACTTTCAGTAAACGACATCCAATAAAGTAGTTTCCGTTCAAAACTTTCAAGAATGTACTGAAGCCACAACTCTTCCTGTACCCGCAAACAGCTGACTAAGTCTGCAAGCTCTGACCGGCGCGACTCCCCTTCCAGATTCGTCTAGTCGAATTGGGCTTCTGCCAAGGCGGACGCTGCTCATTTGTGACAGAGGCATCTCTATTCTTCCAGAGACGTCGATCTCGAATCGTGTAGGCAATCTCTCGTTGCTACGGAAGCTGACAGACTGAAATATTGCGGGGTAGATAGGAACGAATGGAAAAGTCCTTTTGAGGAAAAAAATGAAACGGTTTCATGTATCAAATATAGACATCAGAATTTTACGAGGACATCTAAAGATGTAGACGTAAAGTTCCTAATTGATAGTATAAAACTATATTTGTCAATATATATGATAGATCATAAGTTTATTCCGGAAAATTAATGGGGCGCGTTGATTTCATTATCTCAAAGAAACGTCAGTTAATTATATTAAACTTATTTTACGAGATCCAGTTTTTCTTATAGTTTCGACTTGATTATTTTGACGGGAAATTAGAAATTATTTATTTCCTTTTATTTTTATTTTATACAATTAAATTATTATATAAAATAAAAAAACAGTGTTGATTAACTGGCACAGCATGATTTATTTTTCCAAATCATCTATGGAATATAAGACGAAAATAATCTACATTTTATTTAATTTGGGCGGAGAAATAATTATTTTTTAATAACATAATATATTTTATTTTCCACATTTTCTCAACCATAATTATACATTTTCTCAACCATAATAAACGTTTCATTATATTAAAAAGGATCTTCATGTAAAAAAAGTTAATGAAAATATCGAATTACCAATAAAACAATTTTTTTCTGCCAAAAAATATTAGCATCGCTTACTATTCGAAGTAGAGTAAGGTGTTAGGTACGTCGCGTCGTATATTGTTTGGATGATGCTACATAGTGCTCAATGTGCGTATGCTGTAACCCTTAAGTTAACATCGAAATAGTGTGACTCAAGAATAAGATACGAAAAAAATGATTGATTTTAATAATTTTATTTTGTACCTAGAAACTTAGAAATCGGTTTACGATACCTGTTTAGCAATATTATAGGTACAATACTTAAATAGATAATCAAACCTTGTTTAAACAAATGATACAAAAATAATATTTCTAAAATTAATAAAATAGTTAATGTTTTCCAGAACAGATTCGCAATTTTGAAAATGAATAATAAGATTTACTATAGTCATAGAATGCCAAAATAAACGTTCGCTTAACATAAATATTAGGCCAAGTCAAACGTGATTATTTAATTAATTATGGATGTGATAACCGATGACATAGTTTTTCGTATGGAATTGGGTAAAAATAGGTGAACTCCTAACGAATAATGATGTTGTGGTCTCTTCACATCGGGTTTACTAAAAATACTGGCTACATCGTTTTATTTATCAAATTAATGTTTTAGAGTTAAGAAGGCCTTTTATATGCTGTTATAAAGAAAAATGTGCAAATCTACCTTTAAACCGTGACTTCGATTGCGCGAAAAAAAATTTACACCGCGCCCTAGCCTTAGGTTGACATGTTGTTATGTAACATACTTATGTTCACATTTTTCACAAAGGGTGATTGTTTCAATTACAAAAAAAAACAATTCATTCTATTCCATGATGAAAAGTCCTACACGGACTATAGATATGTACTCAAATTTATGGAGATCCGTTAAAAAATTGAGACGTGGAAGCGAGGCTAATAAACAAATAATCAAATTTGCTTTCGTATTTTTAAGATTAATCTGAACAGTACAGCAGATTAATTTGAACAGTACAGCAGATTAATTTGAATAGTACAGCAGATTAATTTGAACAGTACAGCAGATTAATTTGAACAGTACAGCAGATTAATTTGAACAGTACAGCAGATTAATTTGAACAGTAGCAGTTAATTTAAACGTATTTATAAGATTAATTTAAAGTGTTTACGTTGTGACAGTAATCATTTTAGGATTAAAAAATTTTGTTAAGAAATTTCGCTTCAATTATTAACGGTTCACCGAACATTCTGTTTGGACATTATAAATGGAATTTAATGAAATTTCTTACTGATTTTCTGCAGAATAATTTTAATTATGTTTGTATTTAAAATCAGTCGAAATTTATTTGTAAGACACATGTTTTAGAGTATCCAATATGAATAATATGCGGGTACCATTAATACCAAGCGTTTTTGGAAAAAAGCATAAATCCCCAAAGATTTATTGTATCATTTAGACTTCAACCGATGGTAAAAACATATTTAAGTATGATTGGAATTGCAGTTAAAATAGTAGGAATTTATTATAATTAAATAAAAATTTAAGGTTTATATATTCTAAAAATATACTGATAATCGGTTAGCAATTAATTTAACAGACCTAACTCCAGTTTAATGGCGTGCACTGTTTAGTTTGTGTATTTTGTGTAAATAATGAATTGAAAATTTAAAAAAAAAAGAACTTTTCATTGCATCGAGCTAGAAGCTTTAATTTACTTATTTATTTAATTTTTTGCTTTTAATTTAGGACTATGGAGTCGTAGATCTTAACACTTTATCCTCTGTCCGTTATCCAGAAAAATCATTTCAGACACAAGCAGACAAATGGAAGACAAAATAATCCTAGGACCTCGTTATTTCGTTCTAAGTTACGGAATCTTAAAGATGACGTTTGTCAAATATATAAAAATGTACCATGATGTTCTTTGTTAACTATCGACAAAATTTAACATAAATCGTACGAAAAATAATATTTATTTCCTTATATACAAATAAGAAGTAAATATTCAGAGGTCAAGTCAAAAAAGGGAAAAAAAGAGGAAGTAAATATTCAAGGCCACACATTAAAGCAATCTGTCGTCAAAATTCCTCAATACCAATTAATCTGTTAAACACCACCAGTACCACAGTGCCACTTTGTGAATAAACATCGTCTGCCTAGAATCACATTACTTTTGATAGAATATATAATCTACACGACCAGTGCTACAGTAACACTTTGTGAATGAACAGCATCTGCCTAGAATCACATTGCTCTTGATAGAATATATAATCTACACAACCAGTGCCACAATGCCACTTTGTGAATGAACTGCATCTGCCTAGAATCACATTGCTCTTGATAGAATATATAATCTACAATACCACTGTTATAGTGTCACTTTGTGAATGAACAGCATCTGTCTAGAATCACATTGCTCTTGATAGAATATATAATCTACAATACCAGTGCCACAGTGCCACTGTGTGAATGAACAGCATCTGCCTAGAATCACATTGCTCTTGATAGAATATATAATCTACACCAAATCTCTCAATTTCCACTGCACTTCTATCTCGCAGTAAAACTAATAAGTAGTCAAAGTATATTACTGATAAAGTATATTACCGAGAAAAAAATATTAGCACATTGGTGCACATCACAGTGCGAATATTTTTCACACACGAAGCTCTGCGAATATTAAGAAATAAATAAGACATATTTTATTACAGAGTAACATCTCCAATAGCCATTATCTCGAAAAGCTTGTAATGATTACGTAACCGCACGCAGCATACATCACGCGGCGCGCATTACAGCCGCCGGTAGCCGTCCGCGCAGCAATCACTGGCCGGCAATTAAGATAGGCCCAAAAAGGCGGCCGCGACGTCCTTGGGTCGCGCTGCCGGTGCGGCGAGCCGTTGAACCTGCTCGCGCCGAGTTTGGTCTCTGCCCACGTGGCCGCTGCAGCTAGCGACCGCCGCGAACCCACTCCGAAATAGCATTCGCGTCATCGCTCAACCGTCGGTGATGCTTGGCCGTTTTAAGTTAACTTAAAGCAGTCAGGCAAGTATAGGTAAATCTAGAAGTTCTACAGAATCTGTCTGACAATGATTTGACAATAAATTGCGATGCCATTCAGAACTAGCATTCCCATCATCCCTGAACTGCCGGAGATTCTTAGCCGTTTCAAGTTAACTCAAAGCAGAAAAGCAAATAGGTGTAATTCTAAAAATTTCATAAAATTTTTAGTACAGAAATTTCCAGTACATCCATATTTGAGAAGCAAACATTAATTGAGATGCTATCCCAAAATAGCAATTGTATCATCACTCAAAGCTCAGTGATTATTAACCGCTTTAAGTTAAATTAAAGCAGCCAAGAAAATTGGCCTAAATAAATTACGAAGCGTTTGGAAATCATTAATATTTAATGGAAACATAACAGAAAACTTCCGCAATAGTAAAAGCTCTCATGCATAATCCTGTAATAAATCAGTACTATATGCCTAATATTGACTCAAATCTTAATATTTAAGTTAGATTTTTTGGGAACCTACTCCATATGTAGTCATTTCAGTACTTATGTGGACACATAATCCATATTAAACACTTTTTATATCAATGCTCAAACGGTAAAATTCAGAATATCAATATTGAAATTTGGGATTTTAACCAACCCATTGCTAAATATTTTTTTCCACTCTAGGTTAGAATTTTACTAATGGGTTTGGACAAAACTACTTCCGTTAAAAATTGCGGTTACTTCCGCAAATGTGAAGCCGTTAGTATTTTTAAAATGAAATAATAAAAACAGTGAAAATAAAACCATTATGGAATATTTGTGGAATAGGGTTGACAATAGGGGAATTTCGTTGGTTTAACCACGTCGGACGTTTGGAGGGTACGGACAAAAAAATTGTTTTATGTTAAAGAAGTTAGGAGCAAAAAATGCAGAATAGCAGATAAGATATCGATGGAACAATCTAAGGAATATCGAAAATATTGTATAATCTGAAAAGCCATAAGCATGGAACAGCCTTTACAATAAAGACATGAGGTAGTTTGGCCGATTCAATGAGTAGATAGAGAAGGACTCACAAAAAAGTAGATACTATAGAAATAAATGGTAAAAAAGACAAATGAGCAGAAAGCGTAGTAATGGAACCAATGTCTAAAAGAATGTATTCCTAAAGGAATGATATACATAGAAGTTCCTTTGCAATAAAGATATAAGTGAGTTTAGCCACGTTCAATGTAGAGTAAGAGAAGGACTAACAGAAAAAGAAGAGAAGTGAATCGTAAAAAAGACAGGTGAGAAGGGAGAAATAATGGAAAGAATACTTGAAAGATTGTAATGCAACTAGCCATAAAACAGAAGAGCATTTGTGATAAAGATTTAAAAGAAGACATGAAAAAAAAGAAGTCAATCGAAGATACGGCGTTCCATTGTCACCATTTGTGTATTTCCTTCAAATATTTTTTTTGATTGTGAACATGGGTGTACAATAACCACTGTTCTCCGGTGTGTAAACCTGCGGCAGGTTGTGATGTGGGCGCCGACTTGAATCTCGCCCATGCCAATAATTTATTTATTCCTACAAAATTTCAAATTCACAAAAAGTAATATCTTAATTTAAATATAAGTTATCACCAAATCACCGTTATTACTACTTTGGTGTTTATGATAAGCTTAAATCAAATTATAAGGATGTTTTTCATCGCTAAAAAGCTGTATCCAAGTCATTTTACCAAAAAATATCCTGATCTATTGTCAATATTGTATTCCAACATCGATGATTACGCCAGCCTTGTGACTTATGATTTAAAGGTTTAAAATGGATTATAGGATATGCCTTTATAATTCTGCTTTGTTTGACCCAATTTACGTAAAGCATCGCATCACATTTAATCTCTGTCAAGAATACGAAACGGGTAAAAAAATCTTCGATTTGGAGGTTTAATAAAATCTGCCTTTACTAGAGATGACTGTGTGTTAAGCTGAAATGATTATTGCGAATAACATATGCTTTGTTACCTCCATATATGTATAGTAGCTATATATCACGAACCCACGCATCGCTTATTCCTTGGTGATAGCGGAATGCTTCATGTCAATTAATCCAAGCCTAGTGGTGTAAAATGAGTGTTTATAGAGAAGCTTCCTTCAAGTGCTGGCTTCTATGTGTAAATTGAATCCGTAAAACAATCTCTTCCTAGCTTCTTACTCATAGAAATGAGCTATTTATAAAATAACACGATCAAGAAAGTAGAGCTAGACGTTGACATCATTTAATAATTATTGCAACATCCGGAAAAAGCCAAATTATAATAGTAAGCCAAATTAGAATGTATAAATTTAGCGATTAAATTGTTCTTATATACTTTTTAATTTGTTTTTAATGATTAGATCATACGAAAATAGCAGTGACGTCATCAGCAAAATTTTAAGCACAGCTGAAGGTTTTTTTTTAAATATTAGTCATTGCGAAATTAAACGTGCTGTTAAATTTATGATCTAAGTCAAAGAACTTATGTTAATAAACAACATTTAGATTTATAATAAATAAAATTATTAATTTATTTTACTTAACTTACTTTTTTGAAAGTTAAAAAATAAAGCCATTTCTTTTTCAGCACTTAATATTTTTCTTTGAAATTGAAAAAAAAAGAAACTGAACAAACTATTTTTTTAAATAAGGCTGGTATTATAAAAAAATTGCTTACATTAATTCAGAATCGCTTGTGAATATAAAAGTAACTTCAATTAAATATGGAAAAGCTTTATATAAAAAACAAAAGAAAAACCAATGTATTTAAAATCGTAGAAATATAATTTACTTTGATATTTTTAACATAGATGAATAATTGTAAGTTTGACAGTTGAGCATGTGGGTATTCACTGGAAATTTTTTTTAAGTTTTTCGCCTATACATAAGTCATAATTTTTGTCAATGTCATTTGTCTTTTTGATAAGTAAATTTGGAGCAGGAGATTTGGAGAAGGAATGCATAACATATTCTGTGAAATTTGAAACGTAGTGTGTCGTACGTACGTCGATATAATACTTAATCCATAGATGGAACTATTATATATCTAATGTGCTCATGAGACATTAAATAATGCCTTATTATTTTATATCTCATGAGCTGATAATTTAATTTAAATGACTACCACGATACATCCTGACGTGATGTGAATACTTGCATTACTACACAGTATAAAATAGTCTCTATCTGTCTGAAAGCAATGATTTTAAAAATTGCTACGCGGATTTTCATGCAGTTGTTTCCAATAGAGTAATTCACGATTTGGTGTATAATTTATGAAGCTTTTGTGTAATTTGGCTGAACTATGATAAAAAGCGTCGAGTAAGTCGGATAAAATTAAGACATCTGAAAACTTGATCGGTATAGACTGCGTAAATCGTTAGATGATCAGAGGTCGCATATTTGTTTTGGATGACAGTGTTGTCTGTCATTATTTTTTAAGCGGCTAGCATTTGGAATGACAATAAATAAAGGACAGGTTTGGGCCACGTAAATCTGATATGGGCTGTGACTTGACTGGTATGGGCTTAGTAAATCGTTAGAATATTGGAAGTCGCATATTTGTTTTGGATGACAGTGTTATCTGTCATTTTTTTAACCAGCTAACATTTGCAAAGACAATAAATAAAGAACAGGTATGGGCTACTTAAATCTGGTATGGGTTGAGACTTGACTGGTATGGACTGCGTAAATCGTTAGAATATTGAAGGTTGCATATTTGTATAGTATGACAGTGTTGTCTTTTTGGCATAGGCACAGGGCCATATATTAAAGGTTGCTAGAATTAATCTCGGTGTTCAATGTTTTCCAGACGGCAACTTGTACATTGCCCTATGACGTGTGACTTCAAAACATAATATGTTTGTTTTTGCACATAATTCGGCGGAAGTAACAAATGTTGGCATTCCTGTAAAGACAGGTCTTCGGATTTTCGTGGAAAATAAAATTATTTTATAATTAGTGTTATTATAGACTTCACTAAAATTTGTAGTTAATAATTATTACGTTGTGTTATGCACAAAAGGAGACAGAAAAACTCTACATCAGTGGTTTTTTGATATAACCTGCCAGTTGTACGCAACAATCCGATAGATACACTTATTACTTCTGTACGCCATACAAATTATCCGGACATAAATAGTTAATGTTACCCCAAAGTTACATAATTGATCTAGATTTTGTGTAAATTGGACGATCTGTGGCGATAAGTACGGATTAAGTTAAAAGAATAAGCATCTGTTTGAATTGCAAAACATGGGAAAACTTTTGACTAAATTTATGTAATATCTATATACATAACCAAAGGGTAACGAAGTCACTCTGTACAGGCGAAAACCACTGAACGGATTTAAATGAAAATGCACTTTGTGCCTCAGAGGTTTGAAGTCAACATCTGCAGTAGTACTACTTAGCTAATACTTATTAATTGACAACGACATCTGTATCTTTACAACGAATACAAATGTATAGTTTTATAATTCTCCACCAGATGGAGGTATTCATTATATTTTCAACAAAGGTTTTTAGTATAGTCATTATATAATAAATTCTAGAATTTTCTTCTGGATACAATATAGAGGGAAATATTTTGAAGGTCCTGAAAATGACACTATCAAAAAAATTGCCCATAATTCTACAAATTCAAAGTAATTATTAGAAAACGAGTCCTCGGTTGAAAATTTTTAAGTAAATTTTTAGGTATAATTTAAACAAATTTTAAGCATAAATTGTCCACAAGAAACTCTTCTCTCAATTATGAACTTAAATTTTAATTTAATTAATTTGTTATTTTCCTACAAAACAATTTTTGTCGCAAGATTCTTCAAACGTTTTGCAGAAGATAGTGGAAATATCTCTTGTCAAAATAAATCATATGTGAAATGCCAAACTGAACCCACCATGTTCCTGCACCATCACGTGAACTCTTCAAGAAAAATCTTCATCTTCAAGAAATAAAATACGCACTGTGAAATTAGAGTTAATAAAATAATTTCACAATCATTTCAAAACGGTCATGACCAAACTCGTAACGTCTGAGTTACGTGGTCATATCACAGAATGGGGCAGTCAATTTGTAAGCCGTATGGGCGTCGAATTTGGACGGTCTAAGGTTAAATGCCAATTAAGAGTGATAGAAATCACGGTCATTGGTTAATTAGCGCACATTTTAACTTAAAAACTTACGTACTTACATCTGAAGTATTTATCTCAGATAATTTAAGATGGGTGACGATACAAGATTAGTGGAGTTTTTGATTGTCGCTTCTTTGCTTTAGAATACTTTAAATCTTACAGTGGTACACTCAGACTCTTTTTTTTGTTAAGATCTATTAGTTTGATTTATCATAGGCTACTACATTACTTTAAATGTAATATTCGTGTTTGAATAAACTTTTTTTGTTTTATTGTAGTTGTAACGGTTTTTAATTCTATTATTTAATTTATATAAATTTTATTATGTAGATTGAATTTGGGTCCTTTGAAAGAGGTGAAAGATAAGTATATTTTATATATATTCATATAAGTTTAAATGTTTATTTCTACCTTTATCCCGCAGTTTTGATTGTGTGGATACTTTTCTGCTAGACTTTTCGTTAAATATAATGTAGTTATTTTAAATATGCATAGTTGCTTTCCAAAACTGATTTTTTTAAAATTAATACCGAAACTCATGCATAAAAAACTGATTATATATATATATATATATATATATATATACATATATCTTTTTTAAAATTTTTTTTTGTCTTTTAGGGCCGTGATGTTGAAACAATATTTATTTATTCACATTATATTTTAAAGTGATATCTTAAGAGACCACGATAATTAATAAGTTATAAATATCCTATTTGGATCTAAACTTGGTATTTGTTACTCAGGTACAGAAATTTTAAGTTTAAGTTTATTAAACACGACTTGGTAGAAATATAGTCCAAAAACTGCAATTTAACGGTCTAGCGCGTTTTTATATTTTAGCTATAAAAAACATGTTTAAAAATATATTTGTATTCAACTGAAAATGCCCTTTATATATTTTAAATACGAATCTCGATTGCAAGATTTTCGGAATTGAATAAAAATACGAGCCACCTCGTTTCAAGTGAAATTATGCTTATTATAATACAACTTGATTAATATGGACTTTTTAGCATAATAAATATGTAATAGTAAATAACATATTTAAGTAGGGGGGACATATATTATCATGAGTATTCCAAAAGCTTAAAATTACCAGTATTTTCTTAGAACCTTATAATATATATATATATATATATATATATATATATATATATATATATATATATATAATTGTAACTGGCCCTCAAACTCTATCTCAAAAGATAACCCAGAAACTATATACAGAACTTAAAAAAACCAGTACTTAATTTGCTCCCTTGAAATTGTCATATGTAATTTATTCATTCATAATATTTTTGACAAAAACGGTTGTGATAGGCGAACAAACGAACAAGTGGGTGATCTACTAAGGGCTTCGTTTGTTTTGTTTTAATGTACGGAACTGTAAGTTTTAGTTCCATAGTTACGTTATTAACTGTATTTAAGATGCGAGGGGTGGGGGTAAAAGAAAAGCTCAAAAACCACCCTTTACTCTCGTATAGTATCTTGAAAATACGATACACAATCTTACCACAAACATCTTTTTTGTAAACAATTCGTTGATGGTAAAATTACATCACTTTTACATATATTTATTCTCGACACCAGCTGACATTTTAGGTACAAATTAGTAACTAAAAAGTATTATGAAATTAGCGATTACAGAAAACTAGAAAAGCTTTGCTCGTTTAAAATTATAATTAAGTTTCAAGAGGATTGCATATGATTTTAGCCAATAACCGGTGACACCTCCACTAAACAACGCTTAAAGTGAAACAGTGATCGAATAACAGTTATTCTAAAACGAAATGATATTCCGTTGCGCAATATCAGCAAAATGATTTGAAAATTCGTCAACGAATACGTTTCCGATAATTGCGTCACCAATAATTGCGTCAACTAAAATTTGGTGCAAAACGAAATGTGCTCATATATTGAAATTTCTCTTTGAATTAATTATATTTTCACGTTGATCAACTTTAAATTTTTGAAAGCGCTAAACATATTGTTAAGTAAGCAAATAAAAACAATTATAAAATGCAAATCGAGCACTGCGGAGAAAATGTTTTTCACTTTCATAATATAATTTGAAAATTAAATGAAAATACGTGATATAGTATTATTTTTACTTTATTTAAATTATTTACCACGATCTAGGTTTCGTTGTATTACATCTTCAGGTGGGCAATTTGCAAAGGTTAACACTAGAAACTTCCAACAGCATTTAAGTATTACACAAAACAATAGCGGAAGTGGGGTTTGCACGGGTTTTCCCACTCTTTACGTTAGTGAGTTTATTGTAGGGGAGTGGTGTAGTTTTTATTATATTTTCAAAAGTTATACAATATAAAAGTATTTTAGTACGGGTAACAAATTAAATTGATGTTATTCTATGAGGTTATACAATGCAAATATTCCGGTGTATGTAATAAAATGAAATGGATATTATATATATATATATATATATATATATATATATATATATATATATATATATATATATATGTATATGTATATGTATATATATATATATATATATATATATATATTTAAGAAAATGATTTCCTGTCTGAAATTGAACATTTAACGGTCGCAGCATAAACGAATTGTATTATTTTTAAACAGCAGAGACCAAAACATAAGCGGAAAACAAGTCGGAACTTGTTGCGTTGAAAACGATTTTCCGTTTCGTAACATGACGAAACCTGCTATCGGTTGCTGACGTGCGAGCATTATACGTTGCCAGATAATCCGACGCGAATATGGCGTAACATTGGGCCGCGTGTTTGAGAGTGACGCGAGGTCGTGACAGCATTTGCGACGCGCACATGACTCTGGGGAAATTAAGAAAATAGAAAATTTGCTTTTTTGGTTAGAATTGTGAATTTTTCAAGAAGCATCACTTTACTTACGGAATAAGTGCTTTCCACATAGTCCATTAGTAATATTTTCATTATTTTTATTCGATTACTATAATTTTCAATTTAAATATTTAAATGTTAATTTCCCAGGTTATGTAATAAGTCGCCGGTTGAATTACAAAAAATTTACTTTTATATTTATTTATGTATCTATTTTCATATATGTATACATAAGGTTAGACGAAAAACATATTATTTATTTTGTCAAGTAAAACGGTTAATTAATAAAACGAGAAATCTTTTTAAATTGTTGTAAGTTAAATTCGCGTATATTTTTGAAAATTAATTAGTATTTGAATCGATTTCGTAGACTTTTAATGTTAGTACAGTCGCGAAAATATCACGCAAACATTTGAAACGGTCGGTTGTCATTATTAATTAAACATGGTTATTAGTTATACATTGTTGCATTAGCACGTTTTTTTATATACTCTACCTGATTTTGACTCACATCATTTTGCGATTAATAAAGTCAAAATATCGTACTAACTATCGTATTATGTTAAATAATCAGACTTTCCAGACTTAGTTTTCGAGTTTGGAAAGTACCTGCCTATTCAAATTCCAAATATTACAAAAACAAAGAAGGTTTATTTTTATATAGCTTTGACTTCAAGGCATTTAGTTATTAACACGAATAAATTTAATGCTTATAGTGAGCAAGGCAAGCCAGTATTTTTATATAAAAGAAGTCTCTGGTAAAATCTACTTAAAGCAATTGAATATGCAAATAATTTATTGATTACGTAACAATGGTAATATTACATAATTATATGTGTAATAATCATATATTAAATAATACATAATAATCATATATTGAATGAGATATAAGTGCCATACATGAATATTTGCGCATGAACTGTAAAAGAAAAAAAAACACAAAGTCAATTAGATACACTCATATGTCCCTAACTCGTGAGAAGATAATGTAGTAGGAATTATGAATAAGAATGTCAGACACATAGTCTGGGTCCTACAGACAGTTGAATACAAAGAATAATATGGAGTGGTTTGGCTAGTTGTAACGAAACAATAAATGTATATAAATCAAGGTAAACTTGTACGATCCTTCGAAATTTGAAATCGGATTGAAAAACTTTGAAAACTAAACATTTTGATCGTTTAGAAAATAATACAATAAAACATAATAAAGAATTAGAACCAGTTTTTAAAAAGGTAAAACAAAACAAATTAAAGTTGAAACAAAACTAAACAAACGAAACGTAGTAGGGAAAAATATAGTACAGATGTGCTATATATACAGAGTGTATCTTTACGACATTTCTTCACAAGGACTTTTTGATTCTCATCATTCCAACTTATTAGTGAATATTAAAAAACCCAACCATTTTCGAAATAATAGCCCTCAAAGTCCGAAATTTTAAAAAATCCAATTTTTTATCATTAAATCACTTCAATGCATTTATTATATGCATAAAACCTTACGTCTTGAGAAAAATAAATACTTAGAAACTAAAAGAAAAACCTTTCTAAAAATGTCACTAACAACATAAGACCAATTGATGATTCGCAGTATCAATATGACTTTATTTCTATAATCTTTATTATAGAGGTTATATATTACTTTGAATAATAAAAAAAAACTTTATTAAGTTTTTAATATTTAATTTTTTTCTTTCTTATGATTATTTTGGATAACGACCTGTGAAGGGATGTCTTAAGGAAAAATACACATGCTTTACTTAAATTCAATTATGTAAAGCATGTGTATTTCAGTTCTGTGTCTATAGTCCTAGTTCAGTATGTGTGTGTTTGTTGTCTCATCTTCAATAAAAAGGAAGTTTAAATAAAATTTTAGCATAAAGGTCACTGATGATCACAGTAAGGTCGCGCATTATTCAGATTGGATAGATGCACTTTCGTCCTCCTCGGAATCGTCCCGGGAGGATTATCATTATTTCTATGCACGGGATTTATGAAAGTCCATTAGTACAAATAATTTTTCTGGTGTAAATAATGTTCGATTGGCTTTACATGTGGAAATAGCAAAGGTCTTCGTACAACAGCATCCACTTAATTTTCAAATAAGAACCGACAGCTTAAATATAGAAATGTGTAACATAATAAAACTTTACTAAAGGGAAGAGCACGCAAAATAGCTAGTAGTTTGTAAAACCAAAAGTAAAGTATAGTGACAAAAAAGTGACATGTTCCTCATTATTTGCAAATGATTATCTTTTACGGAAATAAAAAACGAGAATAAAAACAATCAATGAAAAAAAGCAAACAAAATTGTTGTTTTAATTTCATTTGATTTCAATAATTTTTAATATAATTTTAATTTTTAATTTTTAATAATTAACTCAGAAATATTTATTTTTTTAATATTGCTGTATTCTTTAAAGAATAAATTAAAGTTATATTATTATAATTTATAATAATAATAATACACAACTTGAAAAAAAATAATGATAATATCTGTATCCCGTTAAGTAACTGTTTATGACATTTACACTATATATATTCAAACTATAAACAATTTTATATCATTCTGTTTAGACAATAGAATAAAATAATATAAACAAGACAAATAAATCTGTCAAAACCTATTAATACCTATAGCATTTAAATACGCATGTGTGAGCACACATAGCAGCATTTAAATACGCATGTGTAAGTCATATCATTTTCTTTTTTTTTAAAGAAAAATATTGTATCAAATTTATAATACAATCTTCATTAATCAGTTCATACAGAGAGGAGACATAACGGAAAAATACTATCGAAAAACTAACAACAGTCATAGACAAACTTGAACGCCAATTTTAAATACCGTTCCATTATCCGTCAAAATACCGACAAAAAAAAACAATATGCCCGACACGGACGATTTGCATAATTTAATCATTCAAAGATCAAGACCAAACGCCTCATTAGACCGGTCCATGTGTCCAATATTGTCTAATAAGCCATTTCGGTAAATGAATTACAAATTTTATCACGACAGATGCGTCGGCGGCGACTATACGGCATCCTCTGTTTAACCTCGAAACGCATCGTAGAAAGTTTTTGTGGTGCGCCGTTTTTATATTACAGTTTATAAATGTACCTTTAACTAATATTATGCTTATGTTACACGCTTTTTTCATCATCTTTGCCGTGTGTGCGTCTGAAAAAATTTTTTTTTCGTAACTTAAGGTTGGCACATATGGCGCGCGCCGCGCGTGCGCGCCGAAACACATTGCAGCCATAGAGTTTTTTGTTTCACTTTTTTTCCCTCTCTCGGCGCATATCCGTTCCTGGATTCATATATTTAGTGCCAGATCGCAGTGGGCACGATATTGCGTTAGGAGTCGATTTTATGTAGAATATTATTCAGTATTATTATTATCATTACGTGGCGGGGTTTTGTTAAGATTTTTTTCGGCTACGCGCGTCATATTGTTACTGTTTGCTTAATAAATAAGAGGATGAAAAAAGGCACCGGTGGTTCTTTTTTAGACGCGCGGCCTGGCATACTGTCTGGGTTTATTGTGTGTATAATCATTTAGATGACTCCTTATTTGTGTTAACGAACATTTAATTTATTTTATCGCGTGCGGGATGGAAAAAAAGTGGTTCGGTTTAGATCTTTTTTTGTCAAATTGGAAAGCCATAAGTTGTACGAGTACGCGTATTTAAATGCTTGGCATCGTTGTTATGTTAGTTTAAGTTTTAAGTCCCAGTTTATCTATTGATTTAATGCGAATTAATGCGCTTGTGAAATGGCTCAGATATTTATTAGGCTTGTTTGTTTGTAATTATTATATCTGCTTCAAATTTTATTAATTATAAGTAATAGCCGTAATAGAAAACAAGGACAGCGAGTCTAGTCTCACGTAGTGTGTTTGAATGATGAAATATTCTAAATAAATTTAGAATATTACAGATTACATATTTCTCTTGCTATAAAAGCCTATATACCTAGTAAGGTAAGACATTAATTAAAAACAACGTCTGTTTGACCTCATTACCTAACACGGTATTTTACTTTTTGATAAATTAGTCAAAGTTAAAGAAGTTTTCGTGAAGTCATCGTTAAGCAATACAATGCAGCAATAGACCAAATATTTTTCCGTACTTCCACAAATGGTTAATAACTGAAGAAATTATTAAAATGAGCTAAAAATGATCAAGTCCTAATTTTTCATATTAAGATTATATTGTCATTTTATTTTGTTTTTCCGTTTATCAAAATTTAAAGGAATCTAATTTTAACTCTTATTTTTACAGTATTATAATACTTCTGACTCTTTTGGTATTTACAAATAAAACGAATATAAAACATTTTGTTAATTAAAGAAATATGAATTGCTCAACATGCGTAAACAAATACAAAAAACTAATTTGATTTTAATAGCTAATATCTTGATTTACTTATCAAAACAAAAAAATTATTGTCAAATCCTACATTCGTTTAACCAACGTGATTATTCATTTAATTCGATAAACTACTCGATATACCCATAAATTCCTCTAAAATTTTCCATTTTTACACGTTTCTTTTTACGCTTAATGAGGGTTGTTTATATAAAATCTTTATAGTAAATTTTTACCTTTTTTCAATATTATTAGTTTTTTTTGTATTAATTTGAGTGAAAGCGATATTCTTATATTCCAATAATATTATTCAAAAAAATTACTCAATGCGGAACAATGTAACAGTCCAGCCTAGAATTTTATGACTTAATGCATAACAAATTAACACATACGGGATTACTTTCAAAATACAAGTTTTTTAATATATTTTATACGAATACATAATATTTGTTTAAAAACCTACAAAGGATATGAAAAACGTATACTAAATATATTGAGAAAAGTGAAAGTCACAACTCAAATGTAAGGAAAATAGCTCCGAGACATCTAAAACAATTGATCAAATTTTCAGAAATTTACTAAAATACATCTTATATCTCTTCTTGAGAAATTATTTTCCTAATTTCCAGACGTCTGATTCTGATTTTAATCATATTCTCAACCATTTTAAATCTACGTATTTATAAAGTAAAATTACTAATTTTCACATGCTTGATTGATAAATCAACGTATTTATGAAGTGAAATTACTAATTTTTACGTGCATGATTGATAAATCAACGTGTTTATATAGTAAAATTACTGATTTTCACATGCATGATTGATAAATCAACGTATTTATGAAGTAAAATTACTCATTTTTACGTGCATGATTGCTAAATCAAAGTGTTTATATAGTAAAATTACTAATTTTCACGTGCATGACTGATAAATCAACGTGTTTATGAAGTAAAGGAAGTTTTTTTTAACATTACGCATTAAGTCATAAAACTTTAAGCTGAACCGTCACGTTACTCTATTTTGAGTAATTTTTTTGAATATTATTATTGGAATATAAGAATATTGCTTTCACTCAAATTAATATAAAAACAAACTAATAATATTGAAAAAAGGTAAAAATTTACTTTTATATAAACTACCCTCATTAATCGTAAAAACGAACGTGTAAAAAATGGAAAATTTTAGAGGAAATTACGGGTATATCGAGTAGTTTATCGAATTAGATGAATAATCACGTTGGTTAAACGAATGTAGGATTAGTCGATTATTTTTTTGTTTTGATAAATAAATCAAAATATTTATTTTACTGACAAATTGTGGTATTTATTAGCTATTAAAATAACATTATTTTTTTGTATTTTCCTATCAATGTTGAGCAGTTAATTTTTCTTTAATTAATAGAATGTTTTATTTTATTGTTGTAATGAGAACCGTTTTATTTGTAAATAACAAAAGAGTCAGAAGTATTATAATACTATGAGAATAAAAGTTAAAATTAGATTCTTTTAGGATTTCTCAAATAACGGAAAAACGAAATAAAATGACAATATAATCTTAATATGAAAAATTAGGTCTTGATAATTTTTAGCCCTTTTTAATAATTCATTGAGTTATTAACCATTAAATGCATCTAAATTGGTTTTTATAACCAGTGATCGCGTTTGGTCATTTGATGGTGTTTAATATAGGGAAGAGGGTTGATAGTGATTTTAGAAAAAAAAGAAATAGTTCTAAACAATAACTAATATGATTTGATTACCTGATCTAAAATTGAATGTTACACGTTTACGTTAATTGTCGGCTGGGAGTAAGGCATGTTAAATTTGTGTAATATAATCATCTTTAATTCAATTCATACCATTTTAATTCTATGTCGATTTTTTGTACAAAACCACTTCGTGTTTAATTTAAAACCTTTTTGATTTTCTTAACTAAAACCATAAAAAAATCTTCTTAATTAATTTTGTTTACGTTACGAGAACATTCTTTTTTCATTTTATTAAGCAAGTGTATTTGGGATATCAAATTTTAAGATTATTCTTTTAGTAGAGCTTCATATCCTCTTTCTAATTTAAATTTAAAAAAAATAATTTATAGTCTATAAATATTGAAAATTTATGCGCAAGACGGAAGTGTCACGTTTAAAAAATCAGTGAACTGTGAGTTTATTACGCTGCATAATCAACTGTAAATTTACTACAAAATTCTCCACACATATATTTTTCATTTCCACATAAAATAACAGCAGACAATCGCAATATCGACTGCTGACATTCATCTTCCTGGTGCTTTGAGCCACGTGATTGTCCGCTGCGGCAGGTGTAGCCCGCGCGCGCTCCGCTCCCTCCTGTCTGCTTTTTGTTGGCCGATATCGTTTGTGCACTGCCGCGCCAGTAGGTACCAGCGAAGCCGCAGAAGTTGACAGGAGGGCCCGGAATAAGATGAAGACTAGGGAATGTCTCTCTATAAAGAATTAGAAAATGATGGCAGGAAAGGAAAATTACCAAGAAAATGATTGTGAACCAACATTATTGTTGCTTGATATATACTCTTCTCAGTAGCGACAATGCATTTTCAAATTAAAAATTTTATACTGCTCTTTTATAGCACACGGTATAGAGTGCCAAATATTTGCTGCAAACTATTGGCATAAATACTTGTTAAGGTTAGCAAATATGCTTATTACTATTCATTCCAACAGGATAAATATCCCTATTTATAAAGCGTAATAAGGATACTAACTTCAAACTTGTATACTAACTGGGAGTACCTCAATTAGGACTAAATAATCAATATTTTTGTCATGACTGCACGTACATGAAATATATTACATTGCAATAAAATATTTCATTGAATAACAAATGACATGCTAACTTAGCTTGAAAAGACCGAAAAACAGAAATCAGAAGAAATTAAAACTTTTATCAATTAAATAACAATTATTTCACATTATATCACGGTCTTATAATAGGCACGTGTTCCTTGAGACTATTGATCTGATTTATTCCTCAAGTGACATATATGATACAATTTAATCATTTGTTTTAAAAAATATTTTTGGAGCAATTTAATTTATGACAGGATCATAGATATAGACGCATAGATGGATAGAGATATAGATATGGATACAGACACAAATACAGATATAGATACAGATACGTATATATATATACAAACATAGATACAGTTACAGATACAGACAGAGATACAGATATAAATACAGATAGAGATACAGAAACAGACGCAGATATAGATCCAGATGCAGATACAGATACAGATATAGATATTGATATATATACAGATACATATACTGATATAGATACAGATACATATACTTATCCAGACAGAGATACAAATACAAATACAGATAGAGGTACGGTGACAGTCACAGATACAGATCCAGATGCAGGTACAGACACAAATATAGATACAGATATAGATACTGATACAGATGCAGATACAGAAACAGACACAGATACAGATACATATATAGATATGAATGTAGATACAGATAATATAGAAACGAAAGTTCAGAGGATCTGTAATTTCCAGTACTGTTAGGAATTTGTGCAAAACTTTAAGTCACTCAAATGTTAGTTGTAAGAGGCAGCTGGGATTACTTGTGCCTTTAGAAGCAATATTCTACAGCTACATTCTACGACTTAAATTCTGCCTACATCTACATTTACTTAGCAAAAAGAATTTCATCGACATCTTATGGATATTATATTATATCTATACATAAATTATAATTACCATTGTAATTTATTTAAGACTCTTAATTTTATTTTCTGTGAGAAATTAATAACATTATTCGACACACTGGGAATAATGTTATCAATTTCCCATATAAAGTCTTATATAAATTCTTAAACAAAGTCTTAAATAAATTGATAACTTTATACCCTTTAATTTAATTAATACTTTCGGTAGAAAATTGATAACTGTGAACCTATGTAACCGTGAACCTACTAAAGATACACACGGATTGGGTTCCAGCAAGTAAGCTTTTGATAAAAGCTCGCCTGACAGCGAAGCTTTTACTGACGCACTCAACCCGCGAAGGTTGTTAACACTATCGCATTATGTCCGCGTAAATTCGCCGGCGGACGTCGGACCAGATGTCGACCGTCTCCCATTACCGTTTAGCTTTTTTATAAGAGCACATCGACATCAGGCTCGATTGTTATTGCACGAGCGCGAGACGCGTGCCTCGGAGCTTTTAAGGCTTCTGAAGATATCCATTTTTTGCGCTCGAGCTTTGGAAAGCTGGAAGCTGTAGTTCGCGTGTTGGAGCACTTGTTACGAGTTTTGTTCTTTTGGTTTTTGGTATTCGTACCCTTAAAACCTTACAACACGCATTGCGCCTAATCTTGGATAAGGGCATATACATACAGTTTCAGGAGTTGCATATTAAAAGTGAGATGTGACTTAAGTTTTAAATAAAATTGCATAATTCAAGAAATTCTAAAAAATACTTATGAAAGCCGTTTAAAATTGTGATCTAAAAAAAAATTAGTTTTTTCTCGCTTACGTTAACGTAGCGTTAAGTGTCGTGCGGCGAGAGCTAATCAAATTTTGAGCTGAATTGTTACCAACAATTTTTGAAGAACTATTTTTTATTGTACATAAATATTTTGTATAAAGGTAAAATGAACCTAGAACGAAATTGGTTATTAATTTAACAAATTCATAAGAAAAGAATTTGTGAAAAAATATTAGGAAACTTTAACATGTTTGACGATTTTTCGAAGGCATTAAAAGGAAATCAATGAAAACAAAACTATCAGAAATTCAAAAGGATTAAAGGGAAATCAATGAAAAGAAAAAAGAAAACTATTAGAAAAGTTGGTGGGTCAAAGTGACATAGGTAATAAGAGATGCAGAATGTGATTATTGATTTTTTGGCAAAAACGAAACTTTTATAATTTTATCCTGCCCGTCCGTCCATCTGTATATTCGTATATCGTATCCATTTTACTCGGAGACTATTGTCACTCTATACATGAAATTGGATAACAGGTGTCTTATATGAACCGCTATACAATGAGATAGTGGAATTGTGTAAAAAAATAATAATAGGGGTGGCACTCCTAGATGCAACTGAGGGATGAAAAAAAAATTCAGTGAACATAGCCATATGGGTTATGGTTAGATAGGTCTTAAAAGTGATATAGAGGTTTCAAAATAACTTTTTTATTTAATTTTTAATCCATTTGGTGAGATATGCCTTTATAAAATATTAAAGAGTGTGCCCCCCTTTAACTTTTCAACTAATGTATGTAAAATCTTGAAAAACTGAGGTATTAGAACATTAATAAACTTTCGACGAAAATTTGAAGGTTTGAAGAAAATATGTTGTGTTTTTTTTGAGATATGGGATATTTTCGGTACCGACTGTAGCAATAACATTATTTTTCACAGTGTCTTTGGGAAATACAATCTATAAGTTTAATATTGTTTGCTGCTACGGAACCATTCGTGCGCGAGTCCGACTGGCACTTGGCCGGTTTTTCATATTATAATTTTATCCATCTGTGACGTAAGACAGAGCGTAGGAAAAGTTCATATTTTAGAAAAAACGATCAATCAAAATTTCAAAAACAATTTCTATATTTGTAGAATTTTGTGAAATCAGTTGCCTATTTAATATTTTCTATGGAACTATGGCTATATTGCCACCATTAACTGAGCGTTCACTGAACATTGACAAAAATGATTAACATTAAGATTAAACAAAAATTTAATAGTGAAAATAGCGAGGGTGAACAGAAATTGGAGGCCAAGGCCAATAAAAAAAATTGTAACTTTGGGTTATGAGTCTATAACAATTATTGAAGAAGTATATAATATCAAAAAAATTTAATAAAATTAAAATGAGGAACAAAATAGTACTCATCATGTAATAATGAAGATATAATTAAATTAAATTAATTTTAAAATATGAACAATCTGAGTTTACATTCATGATTAAGCTAACAATAGTTTAGAGGATCAGTCTCCATGTGTTTCTAACTTATCCATTTAAACAGATTTATACCCGTAACAAAAACAAAAATCACTGTGGGAAACGTGTCATATGATGCGAAATCCGAAAATATTTTTTCAATTTTATAGTTCGATTGTTTACTAATACCAAGGATAGAGGGAGTATGTTAAGAGAATCTTAATCCTACGTATCTTAAAATACTTTTCGCAATTATGGATAATTCGAGGCACGGATATATGGACTATGAGATTTGTTAAATGATAGGAATATCCAAATTTCAGATGTAATTCTTTGTCACACTGTCACAATATGCACCGCTTCAATGTATGGACTATGAGATTTGTTAAATGATAGGAATATCCAAATTTCAGACGTAATTATTTGTCACACTGTCACAATATGCACCGCTTCAATGTATGGACTATGAGATTTATTAAATGATAGGAATATCCAAATTTCAGACGTAATTATTTGTCACACTGTCACAATATGCACCGCTTCAATGTATGGACTATGAGATTTGTTAAATGATAGGAATATCCAAATTCCAGATGTAATTCTTTATCACAATGTCACAGTATACACCGCTTCAATTTATGGACCATGAGATTTGTTAAACGATAGAAATATTCAAATTCCAGACACAATTATTTGTCACACTGCCACAATATACACCGCTTCAATGTATAGACTATGAGATTTGTTAAATGATAGGAATATTAAAATTCCAGACGCAATTCTTTGAGACACTGTCGCAATGTACACCGCTTCAATATTTAGACTATAAGATTTGTTAAATGACAGGAATATTCAAATCATATTAAGGCGAAGTTTCTAGACGCAATTCGTCGACACACTGTCACAATATATACCGCTCCAATCTCTAAATATCTCCGAGATTCATCTCCATTTCAGCAATAATAGTTCCGACACTCGCTTTAATGACGGATAATAATTCCGATTTTATTCGCTCTGATTATCGCGCCGCTTACAAAACCCGCGTTACGATCCATTATTACGGAGATAAACATCTATAACTCCATCTTAGCACCGGCGACAGAATCTCGTTAACCAATATAAACTCCGCTGATTGCCAAAACGTAAAGGTTAGCATGCATTGTTGCATCTCCCACGCGTCTGAATAAATTAATTTTAAGTGTATCGATGTTTAATTCCTTTTAGGGATTCGATAATTTCTTACGGTACGATTATTAAAAAAAATATGCTGTAACACATAAATTCTTTCTTACGGTTTTTCTTGACAATTGTTAAAAAAATATGCTGTAACACATAAATCCTTTCTTACGGTTTTTCTTGACGATTATTAAAAAAATATGCTCTAACACATAAATCCTTTCTTACGGTTTTTCTCAGCGGTTATTAAAAAAAATATGCTCTAACACATAAATCCTTTTTTACAGTTTTTCTTGATGATTATTAAAAAAATATGTTCAAACACATAAATCCTTTCTTACGGTTTTTCTTGATGATTATTAAAAAAATATGCTCTAACACATAAATCCTTTCTAACTGTTTTTTAAGACTATTAAAAAAAATATGCTTTGTAAAAATATACACATAAATCCTAAATTCCTTTGACAGTATTTCAAATGTTATTAGATGAATGATATTTTACAGATATTTTTCTGAAATTTGTAAGGTGGAGAATCGTTTTCATGTTTGCTGTATAAATATAATTTATTTTTTCCCAAGAAATTATGTTCATTTTCTTTTCACAAAATAAACACAGTTAACGATACTGGTCCAAAGTTTTATGTAAAATATTATGTAGGTTCTAAATTTATAATATAAACTTGGCGATTTAATATTTTTTAATGTCAGAAGCTATTGATATATTGGCAAGTCCATTAAGGCTTACAAAACAGAGCAACAGGTTTTTAAACTCGAATAAAAATTAGTGCCTAATAACTTTTTTAATTAGTAGATCTAATTTTCTTAATTCGTAGATCTATTTTGATTAATGGTAATAATAAATGATATAATATAACTTTTGATGTGTAAAATTAGGTTTGTTACGAATATTTTCATGCGTTCCTAATTTTATATACATTTTAATTTCGTGTTTGCCTGAAATATTTGTTTTGTATATAAATATAGAAGAGCTTATTTAAAAAAATATTTGAAACAAAATATATTCTTATAGTTGCTAAAATTTAATAAAGTAATTTTGAATTGTAACACTCAGTTTATCGAATATATTTAAGTACCGATAAATCATCATCATCATATATAATAACAATTTCTCTTAATTTAGGCTTTATATATCACTAACGGTTGAACTGGGATTTAAATTATTGTTAACGAAATAAACTCTACTCCAGGCTATTCAAATAAATTGATTTATATATATATATATATATATATATATATATATATATATATATATATATATATATATATATAAATGCTATCTTATATATAAAGACAAAATTAAAAAGAAGTGAACGGTGTGTTAAGTATAACATTTAGAGATTATTTTGATGGTTATGTTATAACTTACTATCGCAATGATAAAAACATATGCCTGTCATTATTAAATCAAAAAGTATATTTCTTGAAGAAGATTTCGTTTTAAATGATGTAATTATTTCTGTTAATTTTTATTTAACATGTTATTAATCTATCTCCATAGAATAATTAACTTTTGTTTGTTCCGTAATTGTGCGAAATCGTCTTTGTCAATCTTTGTAGCGCCCAGACGGATTCGGGTTAAATATTTTACAACATTAATATTAATCACAATTAAATGAAACTACATGATGTATTATTATTTCTACTTTATATAAGTTCTATTACAACATCTTCGAGTGGGCTATTTATCTTTGCTAATATCCCACCTGAAGATGTTGTAATACAACGAAACCTAAGTCGTGGCAAAGAACTTAAAGAAAGTAAAAATAATACTACATCACGTAGTTTTATTTAATTGTGATTAATAAATTTCTACAAAATTAACACTAAATGTATCCAATATTAATATTAATATAAACGAGTAGTTTGAACACAGTATTCCTTTAAGTCATAAAACCTTCTAAGACCTACTTCACATGCGACAGCTTAACGCCTCAAATTTTATAATAATAGCATCAGCCAGGAGAGACTAGGGCAGCCTTTCCCACGCTACTTTTATTATTTGGGCCGAAACTTATCACGAATGTTAAATAAGAGAAAAGGAGCGTCCATTTATTGTCTGCGCAGAGTCTTGTATGGATATAGACAATATGAGTTTTTTTTTTGTTACTTTCGGTTGTCCGCGCAAGGTAAGATGGTCATTGTGGATGTAAAAAAATAATATCGTGGCGTTGGTGCGGTTGTAAAATAATAAAATATTGTAGCAACTCCGGGCGTTGTTGAATGAGGCTTGTAACCATGAATGGGAAGGTGCACGGGGCTGGTTTGGGACGCAGAGATTGTCCGGTGAATGCCGGGAACGTATTTGGAGTAATATCTCCATGTGGTATGTGTAGGATTCGATTGACATATGTACGATTCGATCAGAGGGGGCGTGTTTAAATGATTCATTAAAGTGAATATAATTTATATATTGTTTACGCTGGAATCGAAGAGAGGGAGAAAAGTGCATTTTCCAGAAAGTGAAAAATTTACCGTTTCGATTTATTTGTTCCCATTTATCGACGACAACGAAAAAAAATTACACTAAATCTTGTTTGGATAGCTACAAAGATCTTTTACGGTTAATTTTATTAAAAAATCGATATTTTTTTGTCATACAAATATGTTGTCGCAATGAATTATTGGTTATAATTTTAAAATTCGTATTTCTCGTCACTAAATACTTAATGTACAAATAAGAATACAATTTTTATATATTAAATAGTAAAAAAAAACAAAATAAATGCACTATGTATTCGTTATAATTTCTATCTAGGAAAATGAGACAAAATAATATATGGTAATCCTAATCGAAAATAATAATCATAATCGAAAATCTAACATACATCCGTACGTACAGACGTACATGTAATATACATACATACGTACAGAATACGCAGTAATAAACTACTTATTTAGTTAAATATACATGACCAGTGAAATCTACATGTTTTATACATTGTCTTCGATGGGCTGAAGTATTCACATATCCGGAATTATAATATATCTAGAATATTTGTCTTTGGTGGGCATGTCCTTAGATTTCGCTATCGAAATCACTTTTACTCTTTCCATATCCAGACACGGAAATATTACTCATATTTCCGTGTCAGCATATGACAGCCTGCTTTACAGCATATGTTCCAGTCTTAGTATAAATTGGATATCGAAACGAATTGTCATTCAAATATATTACATTTTAATTATTTTAATATTTGTGTTTATATTAGTTAAATTGTTTGTTTTTCTTTAGTTTATACTTTTTTTTACTTATTAAATTGTTATTTCATTTTTAATTACTTAATTTTAATTTATATACAGATGTTTTATTACTTTTGTATGTGTCGTAAGTTGTTATTGATTCAAATATGTGAAAAAAAAACTTTCTAATTGCAGCCTCCATTAACAGCTCGCACCGCGAAAAGATAGCGGTGTGTTTACTTTTATTAACCGAGTTGTCCGAGTCAGACCTAACTCTAATATTATGAAAAGTAAACTCTATACTTCAATATTAAACCATTGTCAGATTAATTTAAATTTATATTAAGTTACAAAACAGGTCTCGATACCGCCCATTTTGTACATATGTTGTTATTATATGTACGTCCGTACGTACGGATATATGTTAGATTGCGATTATGATGGGGCATTATAGAAGTTATTAGTGCTGGTAATGAATATTAGTTATAATAATAAATGATATAACACAACTTTTGATACTTAAATATAGGTTTCTTGTAAATATTTTCAAACGTTCCTAAATTTATTTTCGTTTTAATTTCGTTTTTGCCTGTTGTGTTATTTATGTAAAATATAAAACAACATACATAACAAAATATTTTATATAAAATATACTTTTATAGTTGCTAATGTTGAATTGTTAGACTCGCTTTATCGAATATATTTAGGTACAGATAAATCATCAAAATATAAAATAACATTTTTTCTTCATTTAGTCTTTATATATTACTAACGATTAAATTAGGGTTAAAATTAATGTTATTGACATAAAAGTTACTCTAGGCTATTAAAATAAATAGATTTTATTTTTAATTTGAAACAGGTACACCTATTTTATAAAAATATTAAATAACACACAAAATGCTCCATCTATTAGTATCACGTAAAAACATAGATACTTGAATAATATCACGCCATCTACCAGTGAATAGTAACACCAACCGTTAATGAATGTAACAATCGTTTATGAAATGTTATTTATTATTTACATAGAAACGTTAAAAAAATTATGCCTTTTTTGTAATACGTTTTTTTAGAATTTAAAGAATATGTAAATAATTTAACAAGTTTCTTGAGAGCTTTCATTTTATTTTCACAGGTGGCGCTTAACAAAATGAAGGTTGCTCAAGCTTACAGAACTTAAATATAATGGCGATAGGTGACGCTTTGGATATTTTGAAGTTTGTACCAGATGCAAAATTATTTTCAAATTTTACTTACCGATGTCGGAAATAACTTCAGCATCCGTAGGTAGTAATGTCTTTCAGGAAGAATTTCATTTTGTGGAATATCTTATTGAACTTACCTGAAAAAAAACAGAATTTATTTTTTAATTAAAGTTACTTTCTTTTTTGTACTGTTAACTTTGGGGTTAAATATAATAGTAACTTACAAATTAACTACGCATAGGAAGTCAAATACGGCTTCTATGACAGAGTACTTAAAAAACAATGTATTTGTATGTCATCTAACGCCATCTATGGGTCAATTTATATAAAAAATCATACCAATATTTACAGAGGACGAACGTTGGTGTGCACGTTATCGTTTCATGACAACGATTATTTGTGGCATTTATGAAATATGAAATAATTATTTAAGGCAATGAAATGAACGAACGGCCATAAAGATATAACCTAAAATCAGTATTTATTTATAGCTCATTTTATTACAATCTTATTTCATTAATTAAGTTTAAGGAAACAAAAATAAATTGTTGAAGTTTTAGTTCTGTCGTTTAATCACATTGTTAAATACGTTAATGTGATTGTTGTTATTATTAGTATTATTACTATTATTCATTAATTTTATTTTTATCTCGTGTATTTACTATTGAGAGTTAAGCAGGAACTAGGAAAAATTATTTTTTTGATTGGAAAAAAATTTGTGAAATTAATAAATAAAAAATTAATTAGAAATTACCTTTTTTCTCTGTTAATATAGAAACAATTGTTATATGAAGTAAGGTAAAATAGTTTTAAGTAATTGCTCACTCACTTCGTTTTTTATTTATTTGATTGCGCCATCTATGCTGAATTTGTATAACTACTACCTTTCTAGCTAGAATAAGCTTTTAAAACCATTCCGTACTCACGGCATAATTTAGAGTATTTACTCATAGTATCTATTGAAAATTCAATCGCTTCTTGTCTTGTTAATTAACGTCAGGTTGATTTCGTTCTTAACAGATTTATTGCGGGCTATCAACTATGAACTCGTTTTCTGTATTTACATGTATTTAAAACGTATGGTGACACATATTATATCTCGAACCTCCTCAAGATTTTTTTTGTTCAACCTTTTACAAATTTTTGGAGCGCTTTTGTCACAGTATTTTTTCGGGAAATTAAAAATTAGTTTTGGAATAGTAATTAGAGGCTCTAAAGCGAATTTTAACAGAATACACTTACTGCATAGATGTTGTAAATATGGGCAAGCAAACATTTTGAGAGTAATCAAGTCCTAAAAAACAGATGTTTTTCGACGGGACGATCTGGACCCAGTTAAAAAACTGACATTCACGAAGATTGAAGGTACAAGGAGAAGAGGAAGACCACCTACAAGGTGGTTGGACAGTGTAGAAAAGGACTTAAAAATTTTGGGAGTCAACAGGTGGAGAAACCTTGCATCAAGTCGTACTGCCTGGAGGGAGTAGATTGGGAAAGCCTTGGCCTGTACCAGGCTGTAGTGTTGATAAAGAAGAAGCATAGATGTCGACTCTTAGATTTCGAGATGATAACACTATATCTTCATCGAATATGGTGTTCGGAAAGCATATCCTAGGTCATCTTGAAATTATGTTTATAATATACATAAAACACCATGGCATATTTATAGATGCATCTTTGAGAAATAGTAATTTTGATTTTATTTTTCAGCAAATTCATTAACTAAAATCTCACTAATTGATCAATTAATATTTTTTTGGGTAGGTCCGCCATCTAAAGTAGATATGTAGATAAGGTCATGTAACAAAATTAACCCCATATCAAATTTCTTTTAGAAGATAGCGCAGTGTTATTTTACGCCAATTTTTTTTCATAAATCAACTGCCAATACGGTAGTTGACGCATTCTAAATTTTGATATTTTTCATACAATATTGTAAAATATAAGTTAATTGTAATCTAGTCTTGAAAAAAATTAAAAATTGATTGAAAAATAAGCCAATTATAGGCTTCTAAATTTGAAGATACCGATAGAGTTGGGTATATCCCTGTCTCTTTTCCTCTTGTAGAATATAATGTGCAATATTAAAAATGTTCACACTTATTAAAAAGTGTGAACATTTTATTAAAAACAATGTTCACTCTTCGTCAGCTTGTACCTTGAAATTATGATTAATGAAATAAAAAAAATTTAGTCAAATACCCAATTTGAAAGTCTATTTTTCATCGACGTTAATTTTCATTATGGCGTTTCTCGAAGAAATATATTGTCTTAACATTTTTTTTATCCTATTTACGTCTTGCTAAATACTTTCTTTTTTAAGTCCTGATCTCACAAATTTCTACATTTAACCCTTACTTATCTTGTAAAACGATAGACATAATAGGCTATTTGACTTGATTTTTTTATATTCTATTTCTCATTATAAGCACACCACATTTATATTTCCATGATATGCGCCATATTTTTATATAAATCGCTTTAAAAGTTTCTATTTTCGAAATTGCGCTAGAAACGCCATTTCTGTAAGGGCGGCTAGCGTGACGTCATATACAATGTAAACGTAAACAGTCCTACCCGCTGAAGGGGATTATTATTTATTTTCATATTAAAATGACATATAAATTGTGTGTATTGCCTCAATGTATGAATACGTCTATATAAAGTCCACACAAAGTCTTCGTTTCAGTGCAAACGAATCCTAAAAGACGAAAAAAGTGGCTGCAATTAACCCAAAGAGATCCAAACAGCATTGTAGCTCACTCAATTGTTTTTATGTGTGATAATAATTTTGATGTAAGCAATATTTGTGTTTTAAATATTATCATCGATATCAATGCCTGTAAACCCAAGGAATAAGAACATAAAATTTTGACATCATCTGTGACGTCATCTGACTTTTAACCAATAATAGAGCATTTGCGACGCTGATTGAATTTAAAAAAATATTGTGATATCTTTATGTTGTTTTTTTTTAAATATAAATATATTCTCTCGAAAATGGAAAGCAATACGCTTATTTATAATCTAATAGGATGACCTCGAATTGTGGTATATTTTCGATGTTGTCAAATAGCATATTGTAAGATTTAACGAATGTAGCGAAAAACTCATTTCGCATTCATTTTACTTACTATCCACATATTAGTTCTGCGCAATTTAGATGTCAGCTCATTTGGAGTCCATATTATGTATATGAGGCCGTATGATTACGTCTCTTTTCTATTTCCTATAAAGTTTCACCTAAAGATATGCAATTTCTCTGTATGTTATGTTAGTCGCCCAATGTCCGGAGTTGCCAGATTATGTGAAAATAGTAACATGGGTTTTTACTGCGTATCAGATATAATCACCACTTACCAATTTATTTTCAAATATTACATATATTTGTGAATTGCTTATGATTATAGGGGGACATCCGGAAGCAGCTTTTACCAGTCAGGGTTTTGAAGAGAGACAGTCAAAAAAACTGAAGAGTTCCAGACTTGTTAAAAAGATATATGCACTGAAGAAGACCATCGAACTGCTGAACCTAAGCAGAATGGTAAATCGGAAAGTATAACAATTCTTAAAATAAAACAAATTTTGAAACTTATCTTACCAAAATACTCTTACTTTATTTTTTATCTCTGTCTGACTCTATCTTTATTTGATCGTCAATTAAGAAATTATTTTGGAAGATAAAACGCAGCGGTATATAATTAAAACATGGAAGAGATTTTTATAAACTTATATTATAATTCTTCAAAGGTTATAAAAATTTAGATACCATTTTATAATTACCATTAGTTAGACGTATACGTCGTTTGAGTGATAATTTTCTGGTTAAATTAAGGATAAACGATTTTATATTGAAAGCCTTAAGAAAATAATTAACAGGTTGTGGGTTATTATTCAATGGCTGTGGCAGATACTAACTTAGATATATATAAATTAGTTATGGAAACTGTCAGTAAAATTTTAGATATAGAATTAGTACTATGTTTTGTATTATAAAATACGGGAAGCCGCGTTTAGTTAATTTTTAATGTTGTACTATTTACTGATAATTTAAAAGAGAGTCCATTGTTCGTCTCAAACGGTTAACATTGATCAAGTTTTAAACTTTTAATTGCTGTTTTGTCTTGAATATTAAAGAGTTTGTATTTGAATTTGAATATAAGCTGTTTATTGCAAACTTATAATTGAAATCGTAATAATACATTTAAATAGCTCTTTTTGGAAAATAAACCGTGAACAAGCTTTCGAATTATATAAAATAATATCTAAAATTAACTTTATTTCAATTAAATGAAGCGAAAGAGTAAAAATTCATTTCACTTTTTTCGAAATGTTAATAAAATTGAACTTCTAAAAACTAAAGTGTTACATCTCCTCACTGTAGTTTTATACGAAAACAATTTTATTACAGACCTTCTTCTTTACATAACTAATTCGAATCGATGATAAATCAATTTAAAAATAGATATTAAGACATTTGAAATTAAACGTAAAATTGATTTTACAAATCGCATTCACCGACTGGCGCGCCGATTATCTACCGAATTGCTTTATACGGAACCGAAGTTAATTTGAGTGAAATTTATCGGATAAATTTAGCATTAAATTAGTTATTAATTATTGACTGAGGAGAAAGGGAAATAAATCCGTTAACAGATTCGAATCCTATTCTGATTACAAGTTGGAGTTTAATGTATTGTAAGACTACTACTAAGTATAGTAACTATACTATACAACTAAGTATATTTTGGAATTATATTTGAGGTCTCTGAATTCAATTAATATCTTTTTAATAATGTCAAGGGAAAACTTCGAAAACAGATTTTAATAAGATTTGCAGTATGTGAAAACCTAGGATTCCTTGTAAATTGAGATATATATTATTACATTACAACAACTAAAGCAGGGAAATGAAATTGGTTTAAAAATGAAATTTTCCTTTATTTGGGCAATACTGAAAATATCTTTGAAAAAGACATTATTCTTTTAGTCCGTACATAATAACTATACTAATAAATATTAACTATTTTTTTTACTGAGCTGATTAATATTATTAATATTATTGGGTTAATCACAAGGCATACGGCCTTTGACGATGCGACGCACCGTGGCGACCCGGGTTCGATTCCCGGTCGTTCGTCGAACGGGGCTGGACTGGTGTTGTGGTTGGCTGTAAGAGATTGCTCTTCTAGCAATAAGTCCGCCATATGTATCAATTAGATACAATAAAGTAGTAAATAAATAAATAAATTAATATTATTAGGAGCTATACGTTTGAATCAAACAGTAATTTTACAATCATAAATATTTTCATAATTATCAAAAATAATCGTAATGATTATTTTTAATAATTAACAAACAATAACAAACGAGTTATGTTAAAAGAAGTTGTAATTTGTTTACTCGGTTTTTGTTTGTGTTCTTGTTCGTCAAATAGTTAATACATACTAAGTTTGGAAATTTTTTTACAAAACACCTTTCACATCATTCAAAATTATTTATTTATCTATCTACTTTAATGTCTCTAATTGACACATGAAAGTAGATAGATAAGATAAGCAGATAGATAATAAGCAGACTTATTGCTACGAGAGAAATCTCTTAAAAGATTGCTAAGAGAGAAATCTCTTGGAGAAAAAAAGCCAACCATAACACCAGTCCAGGCCCGTTCGACGAACGGCCGGGAATCGAACTTGGGTCCTCGTGGTGCGCCGCGTCATCAAAGGCCGTATGCCTTATGATCAATCCAACACACCACGGCGACGACATTAAATTATAATGTAGTATATGGAAATATGTAGATTAAAATTAAAGAAATGTTGACATACTCAATACATTTAAAAGTTCCGGAAGTAATACGAACAATTACTTTTTAAATTTCCGTTTTCTTTTAAACATTTTTTTGCCTTGGAAGAAATTTAATTTATATCCACCTCTTTTTTAGAAACGGCAGTACGAAGAAAATTAAAAAGAAATTATTTTTGGATAAAATCTTGGTTAAAGCAAATACAATTTTCATAATTATTCAGATACTATGTAAATCATATGTACGTGTAAATGATTATATAAGAAAACATTATCAGATCAGAACGTGTCATCTAAGTGAAATCTTATTTTTAAAACGTTATCGAAAATATAAAACTTTATAGTAATAAGATACTTTTAGTTATTATATAGACTATGGCTTCGTTTTAGCTAGATTGCATTTTATATATATATATATATATATATACATATATATATATATATATATATATATATATATATATATATATACATATATATATATATATATATATATATATATATATATATATATATAGCATAGAAAATAACTAAAGTGATATTTTTTACAATATTTTATTTATACAATTAAAAAAATTTTTATCTAATTTTTAATTTTATGAGTATTCGTAATTCTGCTATATGACTAGTGACAATATCGCTTGTCTAAAGCTACCTAAATAGAAAAAATAAGCATTAAACTTAAAAAAAAGTTAATAACATAAGCGCTGTGGATTTATAGACGTCTTAAATATTAAGCCACATAAAGGCAGAAATACTGTATTTTGTAATATTTAAAATAAAATTTAAGCTAGACGTTTGTCCTCAAGGAGCCTTCGATAAAATTTGAACTTAAATTGCCATTATTAATGAGATTTGTCATTAACATATTATACCTTCGATAAGATTTGAACTTAAATTGCCATTATTAATGAGATTTGTCATTAACACATTATACCTTCGATAAGATTTGAACCTAAATTGCCATTATTAATGAGATTTGTCATTAACACAATATACCTTCGATAAGATTTGAACCTAAATTGCCATTATTAACGAGATTTGTCATTAACACATTATACCTTCTATAAGATTTGAACTTAAATTGCCATTATTAACGAGATTTATCATTAACACATTATACCTTCGATAAGATTTGAACTTAAATTGCCATTATTAATGAGATTTGTCATTAACACATTATACCTTCGATAAGATTTGAACTTAAATTGCCATTATTAATGAGATTTGTCATTAACAAATTATACCTTCGATAAGATTTGAACCTAAATTGCCATTATTAATGAGATTTGTCATTAACACATTATACCTTCGATAAGATTTGAACTTAAATTGCCATTATTGATGAGATTTGTCATTAACACATTATACCTTCGATAAGATTTGAACCTAAATTGCCATTATTGATGAGATTTGTCATTAACACATTATACCTTCTATAAGATTTAAACCTAAATTGCCATTATTAATGAGATTTGTCATTAACACATTATACCTTCTATAAGATTTGAACTTAAATTGCCATTATTAATGAGATTTATCATTAACACATTATACCTTCGATAAGATTTGAACTTAAATTGCCATTATTAATGAGATTTGTCATTAACACATTATACCTTCGATAAGATTTGAACTTAAATTGCCATTATTAATGAGATTTGTCATTAACAAATTATACCTTCGATAAGATTTGAACCTAAATTGCCATTATTAATGAGATTTGTCATTAACACATTATACCTTCGATAAGATTTGAACTTAAATTGCCATTATTAATGAGATTTATCATTAATACATTAGACCTTCGATAAAATTTGAACTTAAATTGCCATTATTAATAAGAATTGTCATTAATAGATTAGACCTTCGATAAGATTTCAACTTAAATTGCCATTATTAATGAGATTTGAACTTAACACAACGAGCTACTCAAATGCTAATACTAAAACCACCTCACACGACGCTTCGACTGATATATACAAAAAAATGCCATCATAAAACAGGTAAATTCAAATTGTACGAACGGCAAGACGTGACTATTTACCATTTCAGGTTCAATAGATCCGCATGTTTCCGATAGAGTCAATGAAAGACCGCGTGTTTGTATGTACACACACACGTGTATGTGAATGTCGGAAGAGAGAGGGTCTATTATGACGAGTTTTTGCCACCACCCCCTCGAAGCAGGAATTCGTGCGTCGGCATTCGTGTAAGCTCACAATGAGCCATGTACAATAACATCGCGCTATTTTTATAAGCAGACAGGTGAACTTAGCAATGGTACTCGAATCGTTTGAACGTGATTTGTCGATGGTATTCTAATGCCGTTTCACGGAACAAGATGATTTAGTCTTCGAATATCGTTTGAGTGGCTGTTTCTTTTATGTAGCGGTTGTTTATAGTTTTTTTTACGTGAATACGGTGTTGAGGGTAGGGGGTAGCTAGCCGCTTGACTTGGATGCAAGTCGGTGCTTGTTGATTTTGAAGCGGACGGGTTAGATCTTGTATGAAAGCTTCAGTTTTAAGTGCTCCGTAGCAAAAGGGTAATAATGATATTCGTAAGATTTAACCATACCTATCTGTAAATATGGCTATTCCTACGTCATAGTTTAAGACTATTTGTGATGAAATTGCAGGTAAATTGAGATACGTGAACACGTGGAAATGTGAGAAAATGTTTATTAATTTCTTTTGAAGTAACTCTCCATATATTTAACCAAGGGTCGATTTATTTGGCTCACAGACTTAATCGAGTGACATGTCATCAAAGAATCTTTTAAAATGCAATTGAAAATGTCTAGTAAATTGTACCGATATACTGTGCACTGATGAAATGAGTGCACATAACATTTTGCAGCGTGTACCGTAACCTAGTTTTTCAACTGTGTATGGCAAAAATGTGAAAATCATTGGTAAAATTAAAGCCGCGTCGCGTTTTTTAATTGTTTATGAAATAAACAATTGTATAAAAATTAAAAACAGAAAAAAAATTAAAAACATGACAACAACGTTTTGCAGCGTGTACCTATCCTAGTTTTTTAACTGTGCATGACAAAAAGGTGAAAATCTTTGGTAAAATTAAAGCCACGTCGCGTTTTTCAATCGTTTATGAAATAAAGAAATGTAAGAAAAATGAAAAACAGCAGGAAACAAAGAGAAAGGTGTAAAATGGATGATAAATGGCGGAGCAGAATTTTAAATTTGGTTTTCGTTGTTAAAGTGAGTAGAAATGCGCACCTCCGTATTTTTTAATTGTAAGAAAAGCTGAAAATAAAAAAAAAAGTTAAAAAAAGTCAAGAGTAGAAGAAATTGGCAACAAGATCCGTCTAAAGCGGATACAGAGGACAGTCGCGAAGCACGAAAAAAGAGTTTTTGAAAAAAATATTTACAAAAATTATACTGTTTTATAAATAATATTGGAAATAGGTTTTTAATAGGTTTTTAATCTGATTAACCAATCTACAGAAAAAAAATCAACAAAGTCGGTACAGAATTTCGACACGTAACGTGTCCTTGTAAGTACATATACATAGACTAATGGACGGAGAAGTATGGTGTTTTTGTAAGTACATATATATAGACTAATGGACGGAGAAGTATGGTGTTTTTCACAGAAAATCTTAATCATAATAAATACTTTAAAAATTAAAAAAAATGATATGATGTTTAGGGTCCTGTACCACTCAAGGAAAATTGGAACCCTTATAAGACCACTCACGTGTCTATTTGTCTGTATGTCACCGCCGTTTCTCTCAGAAACTGCGCGCAGAAACTGGGAATTTGACATAACAGTATACATTATTAAAACACTAACAAACTTTTTAAAAATTGTCATATAAGAATTAAAAAAAATATTCCTTTATTAATCAATAATGGAATATTTTTTTTTATTTCGTACATCATGTGGGGTTCCATTTATTCTGGGCTTGTTATGAGAAATACAGAAAAAACTAAGTTTAAATTGTATATTTGAAAAGATATTCTAAAGAAATATACAAAATTAGAAAATCCCCTCCATTACTTTTCTCATATGCATCATGTTTATACAACTGTGAAAGATACAGTAGGCAAAATGTTTACTTTGTGAAAAGTTGAAGTTTGTAAACAGTTCAATAGAAATATCCTCAAATATTTATGTGCTTAAATGTGTATGGAACCCTTGCAGTGCGAGTTATATTCGTACTTGACCAGATCTTAGAGAAAGATTTCATCTTTCCAAAACCTATATTAAACACTAATTATTTTTAAAACTACCAGAGTTATACTGACTTAAAAAACTCGAAGCTGGCGCGCTGATCAATAATAAAGCGCACTCTTGGGGGTGAGCATAAACATTAATAACGTTTATAAACTAAATTGACGTATGAATCGAGTTGTCATGTCTAGAATGCTCCACAGTGATTACAAAGACAACTTTATTGTAAATGACTTGGAAAATTGTTTTACCATTACACAAATCTGTAAATACAATAAAATTGCAAGAGTGAATTCTATACATGGAAAATATTTTAAAAAGAGTGATTGATTTAGCGTAAAGAATGATAATAGAAGCCAGACAATCTGTTTTTAGAATTTTTCTTTGTCTATCTGCTAGTTTGTTAATTTGTTCGTCAATAACGCGAAGTTTACTGGACGGGTTTTGACGAAATTTGGTATGGTATTAGTTTAGACACTAGAACAACATAATGGGAGAAAAAAAATTAATATAATTTTTCTTATTCCGAATTTCTCGCGAACGAAGTTCTTGGTAAAAGAGTTTGTACGAGTATATAATATATATAGGACTGTGATCCACATTAACGCGAGATACAAAATTGTATAATTAGTTATAAAAATACGGCTACCCAATACTAATCTATTGCAAGTCCGACACTCACTTGATAGCTTTTTAGCCTTGATATTTTAGATTTAAAAGAAAATTATTTAAATCCTTATACCATGTAGCAGTAAATTATGCAATTATTAAATTGTAATTTGTTTGTAAATAATTAGCCTACTTGAAGTAGAAATTATGTTAAATTTTGGACTATTTAAAAATACAGGATATTGTTACTAGTTGCGCGACAGAGCTATAAATAACGCTCTCAATAGATATTTCACTCTAATAAACAAGGGAGTATCCATTTAACTAACAATAATATAAAAATTATACCTTGATATCAAGAAATGGATTGTGTGTTACAAGAAATAATAAATTAATAAGTTATTTCGCTATATAATATTATAATGTTATCTTCCTATCAACCATGATAATTTCGTAATGGTGTAAACTGGAATTGATTAAAGTGGCACTTAAGGTAATTGTATGTTGAGAAATTAATGCACGTGTAAGAAATAATATTCCTAAATGATGACTTTCGATATCGATGATCGAGTTTTTAAAATTGTTTGTTATTGGCATTAAGAAATAAAATGTGTCGACAAAAACTAACTTCTTAAAATCGTCTACAAAAAGCAAAAGAATCGAAAAAAGTTTCGTTGCAGAAAACAATCATATTCAGTCAATTGTAAAATAGATTTAGAAATATATACTAAATAATACAGTAAAAAAAACGAATATAATTTGGAAAAGAAACAAAATTTTATATATTGATATGACAATTAAATTAAACTACGTGATGTAGTATTATTTCTACTTTCTTTTAGTTGTTTACCACGACCTAGATTTCGTTGTATTACAACATCTTCAGGCGGGCTATTTGCAAAGATAACTCTAAGAAAGAGAAACCTAGGTCGTGGTAAAGAACTAAAAGAAAGTAGAAATAATACTACATCACGTAGTTTCTTTTAATTGTGAATAATGAATTTCTATAAAATTAACGCCAAATATATTAAATATTGATGTGACTCAAAATAAATCAAACAGTAATAAAAAAAGTAAAAAGAAAGTGGTAGCAAGAGAAGTAAAAGGACTTACTCAAGCAACGTTTGCTAAAATTTATTGAAAAAAAAATCAATCCAATATTTTAGTATAAAATGTATCGTTTGAGAAGATTAAAAACATGCGTTTCCAACCAAATGACTCATTGAGACGAATTGTACGTATCCAAACTCGATGGGTTTACTTTTGCCCATCGAGTATTTCTCATGACCATCTCTCTCATCATGCATCATCAGATGCTCCTGATTGAAATATGTATTTTAGTATATTGTCGTAAAAATTTAACGAGTTTGCAATTTCAATACAATTAGAAGTGGTTAAAGATATGTCACTATTCGATATGGTGGTGTAACTATTCCATTTGTAAACATATCATTACAGTTTACATACGGAACAACACGGAATAAGTGACAGGAATAATACAACGAATTGTATATATACAGGAGTTATACAGGAATTATACAAAACTATTGAAGTATATATACAGGGTTTATACAGACTGTATACAAAACCATTTAACGTTTATTTAAATGAAACTTCTTAAAGCTCCCCTTAGCATGGGCTCGCCTCAGTATATAGGAGTAAATTGGCGAGAGCAGCAGGGCTGTCTGTGAGATGAGTGATTGGACCTTGATATCGTCCGTGTTAGGACGTTTCCGTGCTTCTTCGATTGTTCCCATCTTTTTCTCGTTTTATATTTCTCAATCATCCTGAACGCTATGTAAAACATATGTCACTCGCGCGTTTTGAATGTGAACTTAGAATTTTTTTAATTATTGGTTTATCATTCGGTTTCATTATTTCATTATTATTTGTTTTAGCATGCAAAATTATTTGCATAATTCCATAATCTTATTTCTCGTCTTGTGACGTTGCTTTTTATAACATATTTGTTTTGTATAATGTGGGCAAAATGTTACTAGTTCCACATTTATAGTACGTTTTCCAAAACGCGGCGTTTTTCATTTTTTGAAGTTCTTTAAGTACGCTTGATTTGGGGAGTAAGCTGGTGAATGCGTGACGAGTGCGTTACGAAAAGTGTGATCGGGCGAGGCGAACGGAAGTTGAGAGGGAGATATAAGTTAGTGAAGACAGAAAGAGAGAGAGTTTCGTTTCGTATTTTACATTAGGGACAAGAGAGAGAGGTGCGAGTACACATTTTCTTTCTCTCTTTCCCTCATAGCCAGTGCATGAAATATATATATACATATATATATATATATATATATAAATATGTATATATATATATAAATATGTATATATATATATATATATATATATATATATATATATATATATACATGCATGCGTTACGCGAACGGTGATTTTTTGATTATTTTGTAATTTAATTTAGTTCTTGAACAATTTTATAAATTATTATTTAGTTCAATACATTAAATATTCCACGTTTAAAGTGAATAAAATTGTAAATTCATTTTAAAGTTCATATTTTGTGAATTTTAAGTTTTACTTCAGTCGTGTGGTCTAAAGCACATTCGTTTTTTTTATAATTAATTTTTTTTTTAAGTAATTTTTTACGCTCGACACATTATTTTATAAATACAACTCTTACTGTCTCAAAGTCGTGCAAAATTTCCAGCAATAAAACGATGGATCGAATATTAAGCACAATTTTAAAAATATTAACTGCTATCATTTGATATTTTTTTTATTTTTGATTAGGAAATTTTTCGATGCAAATTATTTTAAAAAACAAGAGGAATATGTGGTATACTAAATTATTTAATATTTCGATAATAAATATATATAAGATATAAAGATTCCAAATTATTTAATATTTCGGGTACTATATTTCAATTTGATGCGCGTGTGAAATATATTTATGCTAAAAATATTAAACTGTATTGTGGTGGAAATCTTTTGTTCACTGCGTGCCGTTTACTTTAATTAATCTTTTGATTCGATTCAATATTTTTTTCGTACTTTTCTTTTGATTCGATTGATAGGGATCCATTTTATTTAATTTATTTTCACTTATAGTAATAATAATTAGCAGCGTGGCTGTCAAATGAGTGAAATAAATTCTATTGAAATACGAACGTAACATATTTCAATTTTGAAACGAAACATTTAACTCTCCCCTTATTTATTAGCACAAAAGTGAAAAGTGGAGGGCACAGTCGCTTGTTAACATCGCAATCTGTACGAATCTATCGGAGGCCATTAATCAAAAGCTCTCACCGCCAGCTTTCACGCGCCGGCTGCGAAGCTTAAAGCTCTGTTCGCTGCTGCGCCGCTGCGAAACTTTCGTGTCATTTGGAGTTATTGGAACGATATATCAGGAATAAGACAGCATAGCGGGGCTGTTTGAAAATATTTTTTGGGGCGGAGGGCGGTTTAACATTTTTGTAACTGGTCTCGTTTACTCAAAGAATAAATATGCATACGTAGTAATATTAAACCCATTTTCTTCGGTTTGTGACTGTAAATACTGGTGTGCGTTATTTGCGTACTTGAAATTTCCATTTAATAAAAATATCGAAGAGCGCCATCTCTGGTCTGTAACTAAAATTTCTACGATCATTTTAATGAATATTGTAGATAGTTTATTGAAGTATTTATTAGATTGAGCACCAGATGGCATTGTCATTATAATTACACAATAAAACGCTATGGAGGCTAATATATCCCTCAATGCTTATCGATAAACATAAGTCACCTCAATTTCAAAAGTGGGGTGAAACAAAAAAAAATATGACTGAGTATGGGTCTGATTCGGACGTTAAAGTTCAGTACCTCGTTTGAAGTGAAATTACTTAATTTAATTACTCATAACTGATATGAACTTTCGCAATAAGTATTTAATAATACCTAACATATTATCGTGTATATTTCAAAATCTATGATAATCTATGTTTTACTTTTATTAAAGCGTTGCATAGGCATCTATAACCCAATTTTTTTATAATGTTAGATGCAGAAGTTTCGAAAATAAGGGAAAATTTGGGACCTTTATAATTAGTGCTTTAAAAAGACAGCACACACTATATAAGTAATTAATTTTTTTTCCGAGTATTTAATTTGTCCCTTCTAGAATATCTGTAAAATATTTCTGAGTGTCAGTTATTGAAATGTACGCTGGCTAATCTGCGTGATTACCATCCAAATTTCGTGTTTCTACATCAAACAGTTTCAAAGAAAAACGTCTGTGCCCCACGTATAGACGGGTAGGTGAGTGATCTTATAAGATTTACCGATTTTCCTCCTGAGGTACGGAAACTTAAAAAAACACTGTTTTACATTATATTCTTACGTTTGCGCATTTATATTGGAATTTCTAAATTGTTATTATTAACAGATTTTATACAATGTATTTGCATGATTTTTCACTTAATTTACACCGTGTGATTATCTAGAAGCTTTGGGGGTATAGCTTTTTGAAGCTATTTGTCATATTAAAAATGACGAATGAACATACAGAATAAAGTCTGTTTAGTCTTTGTGTTTCTTAATTATCTAGTACATTTATCATCTTCAGAAAAGATGTTTTAAGTTTTAACATTCAGCGTATTCCGTAAATAACTGGCCGGAAGACGGTCAGTCAGACAAAGGTGCGTATCGACATAATTATTTTCATTTTATAATTTACAAGCTAGGAAGAATGCTTTATTCCGTTTTATTACATTAATTCCGTTTTCCATTTTTTGAGCTAGGTTTATTTCATTTTGAAGGTGCGCTATGCATAAGAACATTTGAAATTTGAAACGAAAAGAACGATTAAATTCGAATATTTAAAATTAGAAAATGTAAAAGAAAGATTCAGTTCCAACATTTAAAATTCGAAAACAAAAGAAAGACTAAATTGTATGGTTTTACAATTTCAAAATTATCTTCTATCGCGTTCTTTCCCTTGTCCCATTCATACAGACGTACAACTGTTAACAACGTACTGTTGTCGATTGTTGACAAGAATGTTAGAAATGTTCAGTCCGTTGTCAGATCGTACGTGACGTTCCGGTCTACTGGCGCGTGTCCGCCCTGTCGCACGTCGAACGCACTTTTGTGATTGTCGCCTCCTCATTCAACCACATTCAGAGAAGTTAGTAGTTTGTTGTTGAGAACTTAATATGAGTAATTATGTTGCTAAGATTAATTTTACTAAACCTCTAGTAAGTTTAGAAAAGCTGACTCAGCTATATTGATTATCTTCGTTTCTGTAACTAATATGATGAACAAGCTTAAGTGATGTGGATAATTGGAAATGTGGCTAAATATTGAAGCTCTTTTTAGACGTTTGAATATATGTTTATTTAATAATAAACGCTAATTATTGTATAAATCTTGACGAACTTACGGTACAAATTAAAACGCGTGATAAGTGACAAACATAGAATAATATTATAATAAAAGTCACATGCAGAACTAAAATGACGACTCCAAAATAGATCCGTTGGTATATAGTAATATATTATGGACTACACAAAACCCATTCCAACCACCCATCTACTTCTTAGAACTGTATTATTGAGGCTGTGACTTACGCAAAGAGGAATCTTAAAATCCGGTGCTGTGCTTATAATCGGATTGAGAGATATCATAAGACTATTGGAATATGCTGATGAGAAGTTATAAGGGTATTGGAATATCACAGAAAATTGGTTCGTGGATGATGAATATAAAATTGATTCCGACACGATTCTTATACGTATATGTGACTCATTAATCATGGACGTAAAGCGACGCCAATCAAAGGATAATCAAAATAATTGTTAGGCGATATTTTAATCGATTTAAGAATACAGATGTTTACTTCAAACGTTAATTGCGTCGTCCAACTAGGGAAAGTGTTTTTAGCAATGTCAGCAATGATTTTAGGTGAAAATATAAAAATGGTTCACTTATCTACCAATATAAGTCTGAATGTTATGTTTGTAATATTCTTTGAATTGATGTCGATGCTAATAAATAGGATGTGTCTAATTTTCCTTTTCAGAGATCTAGCTCATGTAAATTAATTAATTTGGAACTGCAATTTTTATTGAATGTATGGAAGATGTGAACAAATATGGCGCACTCATTAAAATTGCCCATTCTAATAAATAATTTGATATGATTCTATTATTTAAGAGCAATTTCCCTAAATAAATAAAGCCAGTTGTTTGGTCAGTCAGTAATGAGTTTTCCAAGTTTTTGCTTAACACATCGATTTGCATTCGTTATTTTTAATAGGTAGCAAATGTTTGGACGAAATTTTATAAAAAAAAATTACTTAATACAAAATGTAACATTTGTCTGTTAGTTTATCTCTGTGTTCATTAATTTCTCTAGATCTGATAAGTTCATTTTTATTTTTTATTTATAAATAGCTTTATTATTGCGAAAGTTAGGTTGAAAACTAACATACCCGCCATGTTAGCTCAAGAGGTAGACAAAAATAATATTTTCACGTATTTTTCATTGTACGACATCCGGCCGCATGAATCTGCAGGTATCTGTCCGCATTTCGTCACACTCGCTCACAGACCTCTAGAGTGGGAGAAATTAATTCAAATGATGGCAACCTCTATTTGCGGCGTTTATTTTACAGCCACGTGTTATAGTGTAAAGAAAAAATAAACTTTAAATTGATGTATAATTTACTTGAAAAACACGTAAGTGTACATAATTAACAGTGGAATTCCAGTTTCCACCTGACAACCCATAGATTGTGGCTGACTGAGAGCTGGCAACTATTTTTTTTTCTACTCCCCACATTATTTTCTTTCAAATGACGTTCAATTTAACATGTATCTGGAATTTTTAAACAAAAATTAATTACAATACATTTAATTAAAGGTAATTGCGGCTAAATTTTACCAGGCAACCCTGCTGTAATCTATTTTACTATCATGTATCATTCATAACAAATAAATTTTATCATAAAAACAGATGCCTGTAGATTCAAGCGGCTGCATCTTAGATTATCAGTGCATAAAGTTGTTTTCCTGTTGTATACATATGTTATGTGAGCTTAAGGGTCACTTTGTCAGGTAAAGCGAACTTAATCTGGAATTTATTTCAATTAGCGTTTTATTTTTAGATTCTAATTGAATGTATCAAATTTTCTCTCTTAGAATCTTTGGAGTAAATTCTTAGCTGTGCCGTAGGCTCCAAAATCTTTCCACAGTTCTGTTGGGCTGTGTGCGTACTCTTTCACTAATCGTTGCGCATATCGAGCTCGCTTTATGCCTGAACGAAATGAGAGCACTCAAATTTTCTTTCGTGAAATTTCTATATTTTAACACATTTGAACAAACAACGTCAGAAGCTGCAGGAAATAACTGTGTATTCATTTCATTCTGATTTTTTTCTGATATTACTTTTTTGTCATATTTTCTTTTCACATAAAAGTTTTCAATTTTGAACGCCACGAAAATATCTTTTTTGACAGCTATTTACGTCTTACTACGGTGGCGCCATCTACGCTAAGCTTTGCGTAAGATTCTCTATTGAGATTAGTCGTAATTACTACGATAATGAACATTCATACCAAGAAGGAAGAAATTTAATTGAAAGCGATATCTTGAAACGAGAAATAATTCAAAGAATTCATTTATGTCAATTATTTGTCGTCTATTTAATTCATTATTATATGAATTTGTAGCTTGTATAATAACGATATATAAGAGCTAACAAAGAATCAAAATCGGAGGGTCGGAGTAAATAATATTGTTTTTAATTAAAATAATCTTCTCTCTTGTTAATTTGTTAACAGTATCGAGTTTATTAAGTGAGTATCTAACCAAGGTGATTTTTTAGAACTTTCTACTTTTCGTAGTGGTGAATAAGAAAAGTGACATTTTTCTACACACTTATTTTAATTGTTTATATTTTAACGGAATGTAACTTGAGAATATGACTCTAGCGATGAATAAAAAACAATTAGACAATAAAGCAAAATAATATAAAGGCAGAGACAGAATAATAAATATCCTTGTGTAACTGCATCCGGTTTAAAGCAATCAAAACTTATTTTATATTTTGTATAACAGTAACAATATTTTTGTTTGCAATAACATGAAGTTTCTTATTTCTTTAATAATATTAAGATAAGAAAAATAAATGTAAAACTAAAGTGCTAATAAAAGTAATTTTGTTACTGTACATTTCAAATACTTTTTATTGCAATATAATTTTTAAAACCTTTGATATTCTTAAAGCATTTCCGTAAGAAAGATCGACAAAAAAGGGTTGTTTTTTTTTAAGTAAAAAATCAAACAATTCAGCGAAAATTTAAAGAAATTTATGTTTAAAAAAAGCAAAAAAAAGCAAATTTATGTTTTAAATATATAGAAGATTGTTAAAAACAAATAAAAATAACAATAAATATCTTGTACATCTTTTTCGACGAGCTCGTCGTGTTTGGAAGATATAATAGGCCAATCTTAAGTTCTGGAGAAATACCATTTACAAATTTTTATGAAAAATAATCTCACATTCAATAAAAAAATCCGAGACTTCCCTTTAATTGACTGACGAAATAAATAAAAGTTTCAGGCGCTTATATTTTTTTCTATACAAGTACATGATTTTGATTGTTATAATATTTAACGCGAGTTTAACGCTGTACTTTTACCGGTAAAAATATAAAATATTCTTATAAATCAACTAAAATCATATTTTAAGTTGATTTATAAGACTTGTTTCTCGTAAAGAAAATTATTATTTCGAGTCTTCTAATGATTTCGTTCACAATAAAAAATAAGTAAACAAAATATTCATCGGTAAATTTTCCATTTCATTGGAAATTTTCCATGTTTTAATAATTATTTTTTCTGATATACTGCAAATCGATGAGTTCGGAGTAATTTCTTCCCGGCAAATGAAACTCAACCAAATAACAAAACAATATTCTTAATTTGCATTTATGACCAGGGAAATGTAGACACAAAACATTATGTACATTGCTCTGGCTCATATCAAAAGTCAAGACATGGCAAATCGTCTTATTGCAAAAGTCATCAACTTTATAACGTATCTCTCTCCCCTGGTAAAAGTCCAAAACTTCAATAATATACGTCACAGTCACGCTCATATAACACAAAGCGAAGTGTCGTATTATAAGCGGTATCTTCGCGGATACGCTTATTACGGAGCGAAGTTTTACTACTTACGCCCTGCGTTATTGCTGAAGTTGAACAGAAAAGCGGTACGGGCGAGCGTATTGCCTAGAGCAATGTTTGCAGGCGCACGCCACAAGCGTCTGATTTATGGGGAAAACGTTTCGCTTTCTCAGTTGGGACGCTTGTAAAATTTCGTCGCTATAGATGGCCGCTTTGAGATGAAGATGACTTTTGAACGATATTTTTAAAGTATTCATGACTGAATCGTTGAACTACAGATGTGGTTATTGGTCGTAAAAACTTTCAATATTTAATGCTTGACGTTATCATATGCCTTACATTTTGTGTCCGAAAAATAGATAAGTGGATTTATTGTGCATTGTGCTAAATTTTACCAGAGATTTCGCTAGTCAGATATCTGGTTTATGTGGCTAAGTTTTTCTGCAGTATCTCGTTTTTCATTTATATATCTAAAAATCTTTATAAAAAAAGTAACTTAAATCATTGTTTAAACTTTAAGTTGAATAGCTGCCATAATCTCGACTATTTATCGGCATCTTACACCTTCGTAGTTTCTTCTTATAGCGTGACCACCAGTGACTGAATTTCAAATTTGATGAAACAATGAGGGACAGCTTAAATTAATCTGAATATTGAGAATAATCTTAGTGAAAATGATATTCAAGTTAGTTTTTTTGCATGATACTCCAACAAACAAATGATTTTTTAAATTTTTCTTAAAATGAATGCAATAGTTTTGTATGTTGTTTTTAAAAATAAAAAAAACCCGGACAGATAGGCAGATAAGCAGGCAAACATTCTAAAGAAACGATTCCAGACCCGCTCTTAAATATTATTTGATCCCAGACACGCTCTTGATATTTATTTGATTCCAGACGCGCTCCTGACTTTTATTTGATCCCAGAGGTAATCTTGACTTTTCTTTGATCCCAGATACGCTCTTGACTTTTATTTCATCCCAAAGGTGATCTTGATTTTTCTTTGATTATTAAATTAAAATTATACTAAACATGTTACACATTTCGCGATGCAAAATGTTGGATCTTATTTCAAAAATAAAGAAAGCTGTTGTATTTTAACTCATAGGTACATGTGATAAAAAATCAGTTAAATTTTCTTGTACAGTGTCATTTAAAAGCAATATTGCAAATATTACATAAGAAACAGAGCATTTTACCTGTATATAAATAATATTAAGCCCTAATGGGGCTGTCTTGAAGAAATGAGTCTGCAAATTAAATAATGAGTGATATTACCAGCCTCAATGATACATTTTGCAAATATTACATAAGAAACAGAGCATTTTACCTGTATATAAATAATATTAAGCCCTATGGGGCTGTCTTGAAGAAATGAGTCTGCAAATTAAATAATGAGTGATATTACCAGCCTCAATGATAAATGTTATGCTAAATTTTATCTAAGTTTATTTACTAGTTGAAGAGGAAACAGTAAATCCACATACAGCGAGACGCACGATATATATAAATATAGAATATAACAAAGTCTCTATCAATTATTTCTATAGATCATTTTGTGCATCAATGCCTACATATAACGTGATTTCCGTAAAAAAAATTGATGATTTTACTTTGGAATCGCTGTGATTTTTGGCAATTCTTTAAATAGCTTAAAATGGGGCACATAATATCTACACTAAATAATTCCCATGTGAAGAAATATATCGAAAATATGTTTACATTATTATTGTCCAAGAAATAAATATATACATTATATGGTTATAAATTTTCTATTAAATTACAAAATTGTCCTGTCATTTCCCCAACAATAAAATTAGAGAATTGATCAATGTATTTATAAACTTTTTGGAAAATCTAAACGCAATCTTGAAATGTTTTCCAACATTATTTACATAGAATTTTCTTAAAGGCTTCATAGAATGTTTTATATATTTCTTCCACTCATTCCTTTAAGTAACAAAAAATTATTAGAATTCCGTAATCAGATCCAAAGAATGCACCGGATATTTCAACCTTAGCAGACACGTTAACACAAAGGATATAGTCCGCAAGTAGCGCTCATTTCCGCTAGTCGTAAAGAGTCTTTGTGTCGTTGATACATAGGCGCGAGAAGGTATGTGGATAATTTAAGTAGGGACACTAAATAGAGCCTTGTATCAAGTTTATCAGCCCTGGTATGTTAGAGTAATGATATTTATGGACTGCTGGAAAATAGCAAAATTTCTTTAGATATTCAACATACTTTCCAGCACTTTTTAAAATTCGTTTTAAGCTTATCATCACACCTGAAAAATGTACGGAACTTTTCACCTCTATAAATACTTGCCACGCAAGATAACTCCGCCTACCTGCTGCGCTATATCCGATTAGGCTGTGATGAAGAGCCGTTGTGTAGTCGGAAATGGGCGAGGGTGTGTGTGAAATATTTGTATTGGGGTAATAAACAGATTCTTGCAAAGTGCAATGCTTTGAGTGTGCTTTCTGCTTTATGTAGCTTTCGCCAGTTGTCTTCTGTTTCTCATTTGCGGTGGAGTTTCATACGCCAGAGTACTTATGAAAATAAGTTTTGACAAAATCTTTATGATTACTTGCATTTCACATCTGCCAGCATGAAATATGTTTGGCAATAGTAAGTGAAGATAGGTGAAGAATGAAACGAAATAATTCATTTGAATTTTCGATTAAGAAAATTGTCAACAAAATCCTCTGTTTTGCTTTGATTTCATAGAAAAATATCTCATTTTATGGAATTCTAATGTTCTGTTCTTAATTTTCTTCGGAAGAAATGAATGTTTATCCATATGTATATACATGTAAATACAAGTATATACCTTCATATATGATGAGGGTAACCCTCATCATATATGAAGGTAGTTTAGCAGAATAGTTTTAACTTTAAAAAAAAAAAGAGTAAAACCGTACATTTTTTTTGCACAGTTTTCAGTAATCTCGAAGATATAAAATTGAAAATTATGAAAAAAATTAAAACCCTTATAACTAGCCTTTTCAAACGATACTACTACGGAGCTATACGTATACACGGAAATTGGAAAACTTTTTAAATTCATTTTTTCTCAAAAAATTTCCATATTACCATTTTTGAGTATTAAGTATTGACATATATGGTAGTTAATATGCTTTGTTACTTTATTAAACTTAAAGTTTTTACTTCAAGCGGTTTTTGAAAAAAAAAACGGCTGTAATAAATAAATAGGCATATGAGTTATATTATAACGGTTCCCTTTTCCTTTTGTGGTACAGAACTCTAAAAAAGGAACTCCAAGTGCGTGACAGAACACGTATAAAGTAAGAGTTCGTCATTGTCTGTTCGTAAGCTAAGCAAATGTAACTAAAGCGCTGAAATTAAGCTATTCATATAGACGTTTATATCAGTTGTTGTCGATGCTATAGGAAAGACATAACTCTCTAAGTCTATACGGACGTCCAAAGGAACACGTATAAAGTAAGTGTTCGTTGTTGTCTATATTTCTTATTTCTGTACTTTAATGTGTCTAATTGATACATACGGCGGTCTTATTGCTATAAGAGCAATCTCTTACAGCCTACCAGAACATCAGTTCAGCCCCGTTTGACGAGCGGTTGAGAATCGAACCTGGGTGCCCGCGGTGCGCTTCGCAAGCAAAGGCCGTACCTATACACTGTGATCAACTCAACACACCACGGTGACGTATAATTTCTTGAAAGTATTGATAGAAATTAATTGAAATAGTTATAATTGAAAGTTTTAATGACGTGGATACGTGGATAGTCTTTTGTCAGATTTTTAAATCTGTCGGTCGTAAGGAGCACAACACATTACATGAGAACCTCATCTGTGGTATTTCCTTACAAAATTTCGAGGTCTAAAATTGGAAAAATTACGAGGCTGTGGCAGACGGATAGACAGACAGATGGATACGGTGAAGTCACAAGGTTGGTCACAAGTCAGAAGTTACAAGTCATTTGTTATTGCCACTATAGGTATTCCATGAACATTTTTCTGTAATATTATTGGGTGATTTACTTAATATATTTTCGCTTCCTTGAAGTAAAGATTTATTAAATAATGTCACAAAATCAAAAAGCGTTTATTTTTTAATTAAATCTCTAATGTTTTTTAGGGAATTTTGTTTGAAACGATAATAATCGAACAATTCGAAAGTGAATTCCGTAACCTACACGTCTGTCGTTGTTATTAGAACAGTGAATTTCGTTTCGTAAGCTAAACAAATCTAATTAAAGCGCTGAAATTAAGCTATTTATATGGACATTTATTTCGATTGTTGTCGATGCTATAGGAAAGACATAACTCTCTAAGTCTCTACGGACGTCCAAAGGAGACCGACAAAAGTCCATATAGCGGGAGTTGTCACAGGAGTAAAGTCCATATAGCGTGAGTTGTCACAGGAGTAAAGTCCATATAGCGTGAGTTGTCACAGGAGTAAAGTCCATATAGAGTGAGTTGTCACAGGAGTAAAAATGATATAGCGTGAGTTGTCACAGGAGTAAAAATGACAGAGAAAATAAAAAAAAACCACTTAAAGTTTTTTATTTAAATTGGCGATTAGATTAATGACCAATCTCAAATTTTTTTATGAAAGGTTATTTTTCACAACAGTTTGTGAATATTATTTCTACCGAGTCCTTTGAACCAACAAGATAAAACAAAGTGCAGATTATGTCTTGTTGTGGCCTTCATAAACAGAGGTAAAATCCATGAAACTCATAGGTTCGGCAGGATTATCAAAAAAGCCACGTAAGTCTAAAAAATAATGAAAAAATTTACAACATAGAATGAACGTATTGATATTCATTCTGTCAATTAAAAGTTTATGGTTAATTAATTTAGACAGTGGCTACATATTAAAAAAAGCAAGATGGTTTTTTGTCAGTTCTTGATATATTAGAAATCTATACATGTAATAAAATTATAAAAGGGGGAGTTCTGTACATGGAAAATATTTTAAGAGTAATTTATTTCACGTATAGAATGATAAGCCAGAAATTTAGTGCAATAAAAATTTTAATAACTTTTCTCATTCCGAATTTCACGCGAGTGAAGTCGTAGGCATTGCTAATATAATGTGTGTTTATGAAGCTAACTGATAACTTGTTTTGTTTTATAATTATAAATTGCATTTTATTTTTTGCCTTTGCCTAATTGCCAATGACTAATTTGTTTGTTTTTTTATGTTTTAAAAACATACTAGCTTTTTAAAAAAATATGTTATGTTTCTGTATCGCCTGGTCGGACTTTTTTACATTGGGTTTAAAGCCACATTATGTTTCACGGCTTATAACTCTATATAATGAGCGATTTCTAATATTATTAAAACTTTCACCAAGTACATGTTGTAGTTACCATTTGAAGTTCTAAAGAGCCAACATTAGTTAGGTATACGAAATAATTTAAGTGAAAATATGTGCGGCCAATAAGAAAATACAATCGGTCATCATTTAATAACTAAAGAAAAAAGAATCATCCGACGTTTATTTGAAAGTCATAAATTATAAAATTCAAGCTTTTGACTCCGCCTAAGACAGACAGGGCGGCGCCCAAACTATTGTTTAGAACGAATTTGCCTAACGCATTAGCATTTAAACCAGCTCGTCTGTCTTGTCGCCGTGAACAGCAGACGTGAACAGCGCTCAGTGAGTTTAATTAAATTTTGCCACTAGAGGTTCACTTCGGAACTTGATTAGCTTTCCTCGGCTCACGTGGTTTATGTAAATATAATCTGAGTGGATTTTGAGAGAATAGCAGTATTGAATTTTGGTGAGAAAATCTTTTCAGCTAATTTATGTATTTTCCTTCAAGTACGTAGTGACTCCTATAAAGAAGATAATGTTTGATGTTTTAATAATATGAATTTTCATTCAAATTATTTTATTACGTATATCCCATGTTCATAGTATATACCTTTTAAGTGCTGACCATGTTAAAAGTTATCCTTATTTTAACTTTTTAAACTCAAAATATTATGGAACAGAAACTGAGAACATGAAATATGTTGCTACAATTAATAATTTTTTGTGCACGTTAACAAAAGACATGGATAAAGAAATTATTGGGACAACAAGAAATGTAAAAAATAAGCATATATGATTTGAGAGAGATACGGTTGGTGAATGAAGAATTTGTATAGAAAATTGATTCGGTAGTAGTTGTCTGAGGAGTGACTCTGAGTGTATCGAGGTGTGAATCGTAGTGTACTGTGTAGTGAATCGTTGTGTACCGAGAAGTGAATTATAGTGTCTTGAGGATTGAATCGTATTTGTTTAGGGGTGACACCTAGTGTACCAAGGAGAGAATTGTAAGAGTACGGAGATGTGAATGTATAGCGGACGCTATGAGCGTACGGGGAGTGAATCCAGGATTGAATCGTTTTGTACTTATGATTCAGTCGTAATAACCAGAGTAGTAAATTGTAATCGACATATGCAGAGGCACTGAAACAATTTTTGTTGCGAATAAATTGTTAAGTGAGGTTTTCGTATAATTAGATAAATGGGGTTTCTTTCATATTCGTTGTTGACTTTAACAATATATGTTATACAATATTAAATAAGATAAAATACGGTATGAAACAGAGTATGAATCTATAAAATGATATTTACTTGATTAAAATAATACGTAGAGGAACTTATCAAAGTGACTGAATGAAATCGAGGAGATTTTGAAAGCCGTTTTTATTCTAATTTCCAGAAGTTACATTAAGCTAGTGTAGAAGTTGGCTGATGGGGTAATGGTATTTAGTGCGGCGAAAAAAAAAATTTATTATTTTAAAAACCACGATCAGATCGAAGCTTAAAAATCTCTCATATTATACGAAAACTTGACCAGTTTTCTTTGCATAACACGAAAGTTGACAGACTAAATATTGCAAAGCCTTGTATTCAGTTTACTCGCCTGGGCGGGCGGGAATAAATTAAATCGTCAAGACGCCAATTTGTCGGAAAAACTGGAGGGAAATTTGTATCCGCGAATGCGAAATTTATATTCAATGAAAGTGAAAATTGCAAATAGTAACAATATATTAGAACTACTAAAGGCGAATGTGGCATATTATTGACTTATATGAAAAATATATAATGGCAGAACCTGTCCTTTTGTATATTTTAGTTCTTCTATGAAATAAGCAAGTAAATGGATATCATTTGCAAATTTTTTCGCATAGTCAATAAATATTGTCAATATAAATGTTTAATGTTTAATAAATATTTCACAATTTAATGTAATTATATTTAAATTGTCCTGACAGTTTCTTACATGGTTTATATACCTGCATATATATATATATATATATATATATATATATATATATATATATATATACATATATACACATACACATAAAGTATGACCAATTGATTAATTATTAATTAAGTCTTACACTCTTAAGTACATATTAACATTTAAAGTTACTTAGTATTTCTTTTAAACTGTTTAAAGACTTTAATACTATTTTTCCCAATATAAATATATTACCTAATATATTTTTCACATGCGTGAAAATATCATGACTTTAAAAAAACACGACGTTTAAAATCATCGCCCTAGTTTTTCAATGAACTTTAGGTTTTTTTATAATATTACCCATGAAATTTTTGAATGGGAGGGGGGTCGAGGGAGACGGACTCAATTTTTTGACATTTTCAGTAATACCTCTTGAACTTATCTTATGTAAAATTGCAAGAAATAAATTGTGAAACCCTAATAAATAGATCTATTAGTTGATACCCAAACGATTCGCGGAATTGCAGAATAGCAAAAATAATTTCTAAAGCTTCATTTGCCTAATTTTAATCCTAAATTTTCCTCATAAATATTTTTAAGTGTTGAGTTTAATATGGGTTAACATGTTTTATTATTGTGTTAAGTTTTATATTTATACGTCTAGCGGTTTCTTAAAAGAACGGCTATAATAGACGGCTAGACTAACGGAAAAGTGGGTGATCGTATAAGAATTCCATTTATTCCTTTTATGGTACCATGACCATACAACTTGATCACTATAAATGCAACATGGCAGCCAAAAGTTGCCATATTTTACAGAAATAAAAGAAGACATTTTTTCAATATCTATTATTATTGGTATTAATTAAAGGTTTCTCAAAAACGATTTCAAAAATATATAATATGTATTTACCTCATTTCTAAGTTAATATTATTTTTTTTAATAAAATAAACCTGTCCGACTTTGTAAAGTAAAATCTAAGTAGAGTTGCCTAAAGACAAGTCATGCGAACGCCCTCAATGATTTCCACAACATTAATTTGTAATTGGCGTCATTATGAGGCGGGTCGTAGCGCTGCAGTTTTGGGGCGGCCGCGGTATTCTCGTTGCAATAGGGCGCCCGCTTACTCGCATCTACGTACATTTATTGTATGACGTTATCGTTAAACATGAATGGCGGTTTCATATTAACGGCGATTGCCGTATTAAATTTGTATGTAATGGCTAGTCGCGAGCGTTAGGAACAACATCTGTGAGCTGTGATGTCGCGCGTGTGCATTTCGAAGTATGTTATGCTAATAATTAACTTATGTTTAGGTTTCGTAGTCAGTTAGTTGTAACAATAAGGTAATATTAATAATATACGAGTATTGTCATATACACGAGTATATCGATAATTTTGTGGATTATTGTTGTAATGACCTTGTTACGAAATATGCTCTGATAACCTTCGATTACTTCACAAGTTGGAAAACTTTTACGTTGTGGTTTGTGTTTTTTCCTCGCAAATATTTTTCCTAGATTTACAAAGTAAATTTATTTTTTTAATCATTCAATTCAAATTTTATACTTAGATAATGTTTTATTACATTAAGAGTGCATTTAAAGTACTAATCATCATTTTGATTTAATTAACCTTCTTAAGTTGAGTGTATGAGATATTTTTCAAAGATGTTTTCAAGAAAAGCTTGGAAATAAAACTTTTTAAGCTACAAGGAAAACAGAAAAAAGATCTAGTCAAATAATGAAAATACGAAACGTCATTTCCACAAGTCAAGTGTCTCGATAGGAATCCTATAGACCTTTTTATGTCAACATACATTCTTTTAAGTTAGAAAGCCTAATTATTATAAAAATAAGTACACTTACAGAGTATGTTTTGCAACAAACAGTTTAATGTGACCATTTAATTTTGCGAAAAACCATGTTATGTAAGGAGTGCGTGCAACGCGGAGCCTGTGCAACCATTAGCTTTTTGATTGTGTACAAAATGTTAAGTTGGATAAATAAAAATAACATTGGGGAATCTAAACATATAATATTGTAACAAAGTGAATTCCGTATGTGGAAAATATTTTAAAAAGAGTGATGGATTTAGCATAAAGAATGATAATAGAAGCCGGAAAACCTGTTTCCACAATTTTTGTCTGTCGGCATGTTAATTTGTTGAAAAATTATTGCGAAGTCTATTGAATGGATGAAATTTGGCGTGGTAAAAGTTTATACCCAAGAGCAAAAAATGAGAGAAAAAATTCTAATAACTTTTTTATTCTGAATTTTACGTGAACCAAGTCGTAGGTACAGTGAACTTAGTCTGAAACACCAGTTTTATTTATTCATTAAAAAACTTAGGAAAAGTTAAATAAGTTCTGATTGTAAATTTATTCTTAGTGTCATAACTTTTAAAATATTGTTTAAATCAGATAAATGCAATATGAAAGTAATATTTGATCTAACACTATTTTAATTTGATACGGATTAAAAACATTTTGCACAATGAGTTCTAAAAAAATTATGTTTATTTTTTAAATATTAAAACGTTTATTATGAATTTTATGTAATACCTATGCTAGTACATATACTGTCATGGGATTTATTATATAATATTTTGAGAAGAGCAATACTGCCAAGATCTTTAGGTTCATGAATCTATCTAGCATCGCACGTTAAAATATATTTCCTACGAACGCTTTTTCACGACTTTGTTGACATTTATCGTCACTAGTCGAGAAATTTTGAAAAAATGTTAATACATTTTACATCTAAACCTTCCTTCATGAATAAATCTATCTATAACCGAAATTAAATATTTTTAAATATTGAATATATTTGGCGTTAATTTTGTAGAAATTCATTATTCACAATTAAATGAAACTACGTGATGTAGTATTATTTCTACTATCTTTAATTTCTTTACCACGACCTAGGTTTCGTTGTATTACAACATCTTCAGGTGGGATATTAGCAAATCTTTGCTTATATCCCACCTGAAGATGTGCTCGACATCTCGAGATGTGAAGACGAAACCTAGGTCGTGGTAAAGAAATTAAAGATAGTAGAAATAATACTACATCACGTAGTTTCATTTAATTGTAAATATTTTTAGTAATTTTTGAGACAATCGCGAATAGTTATACGCGGCGTGGAACTTTGTTTTATGTTTTGTTAAAAAGTACATTATTTACACTACTAATGCTGATTTATATATATATATATATATATATATATATATGTATATATATATATATATATATATATATATATATATATATATATATATATATACATATTTACGTTAATTGCAATATTTGTTTATTTTGATTTTTAACAACGATTTGAAAATACATAAAAAACCTGTCAAGTACGAGCGGTACTCGCATTACGCATACATGTTTAGACATTAATAAACATTTAATATACGTAACATTTCTATTAAGTTAGTTACAAAATTTTATTTTATTAGAACGAAAATGTATTGCCTACTATATTTTTGACAGGCGCACGTTTAGAAAAATATCTTTTTATGTGAAATAACTACAAATTGACGATTTTCGGATTTTTTCCTTTACATGTGCTGTGAGACCTTGCTTCTTGCTATTTTTTCATGATCCTGGGTCAATGGGAACCCTGTAGGTTTTGATTTATTTGCTAGTGTCAAAATATGCAGCATAAATGGCCGAAACGAAAATATATTACCTGCTATATCTTTGCCAGGAGAATATTAAAAAACAATTACGTGATATAGCTATAAATTAACGACTTTTGGATTTTTTCCTACTTGTACTGTGAGACCTTGCTTCTTGCAAAATTTCACGATTCTAGGTCATCGGGTCAAAGTACTCTATACCTTTTGATGTATTTGCGACTGTCAAAAAATGCGTCATAGATGGCCGTATTGTTAGTTTTTTTCATTGCGTCGACTTAGAAGTTGGATAATTATTTACAACTCCAAGATACTATAGTCTTAAGTATTTGATATTAACTTCCACGCTTTCCTATTAAAAAGACTCTTGACAGACAGACTGAGGTACAATGAAGTGATTCTATAAGGGTACGTTTTTTCATTTTGAGGTACGGAATCTTAAAAGTGACTCCTTAATTTTCTATTTATACACCCCTGATATATAAACGTCCAGCAATATTTTGAGGGTTCATAACACGGCTAATTGAAAATAATGAATCGTTTCTGACAATATAATAGACATATATTAACATCAAAGCGAAATTAATAAAAATAATTGACATAGTAATCTTAAATAAATCAATTCTTTCTCATATTTCCTCTTTTTGAATCGAAGCGCCCTTTACAGCATTCCTCGAATGCTTCGCTTAGATTATTTCATTATACTCGCTCGTTCCGAGGTCTTGGAATTTGAAGGGAATATTTACAATTACGGCCGAGGCTGCTAACGACAGCAGAGTGTCTCTAATTAAGTTTACTGTCTAATTTGACTAAAAATGCTGATCGTTTCGAAGTTTTTGCTCGAAAGCCCTTGCCGGTAATAATTGCGTTCGGTTTAAGTTCTAACGCCGAGTTTGTGGGGGACGAATTCGTTTCGTGGGTTGTAATCGGTGAAGGCGTGCTGTGTACGGCGCAAGTTGTAGACAGCACGCTTTCATCATCAAGAATTTTTATAAAAGTAGTCAGAAATTGAAAAAAATTATTGTGCATAAAATTTCAATCTATTAAAAAACTACTGGAGTTAATGTCATATAACTTGTATTTGTCTTCTCGCTTTGTTTCGACGAAATATTTGGCGTCACACAATTAAAGCAAAACTAAAATTAAATTTCATAAAATTTAGTAAAATTTAATGTGTAATAAATCTTATACGATTTGATTCGAAGAAAATAATTAAATTATAATCACTTATTGTATTAAAAGCAAAGAATTTTTGAAGCGAAAATTTCTTTAGACGTATTGAGCGATTTTTGGTAGGGGGAAATCTTATGGGTTCGCGTCACCCACATGCTCATGTTAACAGTATATCTGTAGATATGAGTATGACGTATTACGTTTAGTCAGTAATGAAAGCATATATATATATATATATATATATATATATATATATATATATATATATATATATAAGAAACATAAGACATACATTGTTCTGGCACCAGACTGGCGTACACGCATCGGCCTGTTTACACGTACACACATATATATTTCAGCACATTGTGTATACTCGACTATGTGATATGCGCGTCGGACGCTTTTTGGATGGGTAAAATCTTGTGAGTTCGCGTCACTAACTGCTGTAATAACAGTATCAATGTGTGTATACTGTGCATTATTAAATTGTGTTTTAGTTTAAGTACTATTTTAATTGTTTAATTTTAGGAAGCAGTACAACAGTGAGTACTATATATGTTAACATTTTTTGTATAGAAAAATGAATACCAAAAACAAAGCGTTTATTTTCAAATATTTCCATTATTCGTATCAATCTTATATCATTTATTTATTTTTTAATATTTAACCTCTGCAATACATCACGCAATGAGTATTTTATAGTGAATTAGGAGTTTTCTTATTGGCGTGGTAAAACTGATTTCTAGTTGTCCGATAATATTTTTGTCGCATATATATAATAGTTACTCAGAGTGCCGACAGATGTGAAAACCAAACTATTGTTAATAATTTTAATTAAAAAATTATAAAATTTGTATTTTTGATACTACAATTAATTGGTAGATACTACAATTGATTGGTTCATAGTTTTAAGTTTTCACTTTTGTCGGCAGACCTAAGACTGTCTATGTATTTTTTCCATGTTTGTAAGAGTAAATATTTAATGAATCTAATAATTTAAATTGAATATTAATAATTAAAAAAAACATTATTTAACAATACGGTAAATGTTTCTTACAGTGCAGTACAGGTGAACTGGTGATATGTGTAATATTTAACTTATGACGTTGAAATAATGGATCATTTCCCATCAAATTGCTAAGCAGTTTGTGTAAGAATTAAAAGATAATTTAGAAAAGGACCTAAATACTACACGTCAGCTTCACTATTCAAGGTTTTCGATACGATTAATACAGACCTTTTCCTGACAGTACACCTTTTTTTTCTTTACCTACAAAGAATGGAAGTCCAAATCGTGTTTTTTTACTATTGGGTTTTTAATTGTTTTATTAGTTTATAAATTCGTCTTAAGGCATACCATTAATCGCACGATATCAATGGTCATAAATAGGTCGACAAAATTTTGACAGTTAACTTTTGACACACATAACGTACAAAACAGCTGATAGTAGTAGTTAGAGCCGTTATCGTGTTATTCTATCGTGTTTATCAATCTCTTTCGGTTATTAGCTAAGTAGTTATTTTCCGCCCTATTTGCGATAGATTCGTTTCATTTAGACGTTACAGCTTAACGTTGCATAAAAATGTTGAACGAAATCCGACCTTATCATTTCACTCTCTTTGTGCTCAAAAAAGTTTCATTTAAAAAAATATTTAAAGGAATTACCTCAACATCATTTAAGGTAGTGAAGATACATGCTACATTTAAATATAAAAAATAAGTGCAACGTTACGTCTATGTGGTTTTTAGTTGTCAGGAATCCGTAACTAAATTCGGAACACTTACATTCCGCCATGTCCGTATGTATGTCTTTATTTCAAGGCGGTTTCATCCGGAGATCGTTGGTGTTATAAAGTTGATATTTGGTATTGTTATAAATATTTATAATGCCTACAAAGTTATAAAATAATTTCTTTAAAAAACTTAGCGTACTGCCTCCTCCCTTTCCTACATGTGAAGTGAGGGTAACCCCATTGTGTACAGTAATTTTGAATAGGCCTTTAAAAAATATTGGGGACACGTTATGAACCCTTTTTCGATACTGGGATCCGTTTATGAAATATTAAGTTTTAAAGTGGTCATTTTTGTCAGAGTTACTTGTCTTCACCTCCAATGAGCTAAATAGCTATTTTTGAACATCTGGAAACTATTGACAATAATAGCATATATTTATAATTTTTCTTCTCATTTTGTTAGAAATCACAGCTAAGCTTTACTGGTTTACGAATAATAGTCGGCCAATTTATGACAAGTATTTAGGTTTATAAAAGTTCATAGAGACTCAATACTAATGGCTTAAATAATCCATAAAAATTAATTTGTATTTTAAAACGTAAATTTGTCATTTAATCTGAAGGGGACAACGCGCCGTACGTTACACTAATCGTGTACGTAGTCATGAAATAGAGAAAAACTAATAAGAGTAATTTACTATACAGGTACAGTAAACAATACAGTAAACAGTACTATACAGGTACAGTAAACAATACTTTAGATTTTGCACTTTCCTCGACTATACCTCAAGTTTTTGATTTAGACTTTACCTCATTTTCTGAAGTTGAATTATTAATTCCTTCTTTAGTTATCGTCGTCTTTTATGGGCTCATTTTTAAGTCTTAACTAAGATATTTAGGTAGCCGTACAGACTACGGAACAATTTTAAGAAAATAATTTTTATCACAAGCATAACGGTTAAATTTACTATTTTTGATTTTAAATAAAACAGACATGAGTTTGACACATGCCTTCTAATTTTATGTGTATATTTTAGTACCGTTATTTTTTTTACCATCTTACATTGGTCTTTTCAAAACGCCTTTGCGTTGCCTCTTTCAAAACTTCTTTTTCTGACTTTTCACCATTTTCGTATATATATTTAGTCAATTATCGATAAGTATACTTAGATATACCAACGTAGCATTAATTTTTTTTTATTTTCGCACTCCATCATGCAATCTGTCCGCAAATTAACTAAAAAATAAAATTAAACTCGCCACGACCAAGACGATTCTAGAGATATTTTAATTAATAAACCGGTCTTTGAGGACAAATGGGTTCCCTCAAACTGTCTGAGGGGGTTTCTATTCATATTTGAAGAGGAAAGGCCCCCTAGCGAAAACTACCCGTCTTGGCCGCGATCGCCTTCGCTGATGAGTCTTTGCAGTCGGCAGTTGCAATTAACTGAAAGATACGGGCGGGCGGGCAAAAAGTAAATGTTGCGAAATGCTTTAACGGCGGAACCTCAGGGTACAGTCGCCGGAGGTAATTAACGAAGTGAATAAGCTCGAAACTTAATCGGTAGGATAAAATAAGTTTCCTGGTTACCATAATAAAAAGTTGTCGAGGCTTATTTTTCGTAAAAATACTCACTTAAGTCAGATTTGAGAAGTGGATCCATATCAGTAGATGTATTTGGTTTTAATTCCCTTTTTAAGGTTTTATAGCAAAAGTTGAAAAAAAGTAACTCTTATAATATCACTCACGTGTCTGTCTGCCACAGTCGATTTTCGCAACTATGTGACAAAGAAACTTGAAGTTTAGTATAGTACCTAATACGTCATATCGTTATTTATATTTTGTACTAATATTTTTTTCAATACGTCCATTTAAGAATTAAAGAAGGGGTAAATAAAGTATTCAACAAATTATTTCTTAAATTTTATATGTCTATAATTTTATAGGTTTTTCACTTGAAAGGAAATTTTTAATAACTGCAGAATTAAAACACCCAATTTAAAATTAGATATTCTTAAAAATATCCGAAAATATAGCATAACTTTATTTCAATAAACAATTTTTTTGGGTTTTTAAAAGTTTTACGAAACTTATTTATGGCGTAAGTTAGGTAGAAAATATATTTTTTTTATCTCGATCTATATTTCAAAAATTGAGATGACGCTAAAGATTTTTGCGAATATTTTATATTTTGTCATTATTGATAAGTTTTATTTGAAAGGTTTTTTCGGAAAACTTGTTTATACACCTTTTGAGAGGATTCATCGTTTATTTTTATTTGTTTGTGTATTTAGTGACATCTATTATATCTTCTTTGACTTATTGACACCAAACTCAGAGAACAAATTATTTAAAAAAATATATATACGTAAAGTCTCTAAAAACTACAAACAAAAATCAAAATTAGAACCCTCTAAACGAACTTTTTAACGATCAAAACTTTTTAGACTAAAAATATATGAGCCGAGTAAAAGTAAACTGGAAAGCTTCAAGACTGTACGAGGCGAGTAAAAGTATCCGTAAAAGAGTAATAAGTTTGACGGAATCGTACCCGCGCCGATAGAGTTTCTTCGTTTAAATACGCCCGGTGTGTCGTGTAATTGGGAAAGTTGGCGGCTCGCGGGGAAGGCGGGCGGTCGTAACGGGCGAGGAATGGAAATCAAGCGAGCTTTGCATTAGAAATTTTTCGCGAGTTAAATTATTATGATCTGCATCTTAAAAATCAAATATAGACTAATTAAGACTCATTAGCATTGCACTCGAAGGTATATTTCACATATTTTAAAGTAATTCCTGACATACATAAGTAATTCCGAATACTTTTCATGATTCCTTATTCGAATGTTTCATACTGAATTTAAAGTTCTCGCCCAGTTGTCATAGTTATAGTTATTAAACTATATAAGATGCCTATATAAAATTTGTACAAATGATAAAAAATTATAACCTAAAGTCAGAGGGGATCTCAAGCATGAAAAAAAATATAAAATTTTATATCGAAAAGAATTATATAAGAAAAAATAAAATATATAAAATTATATATCGCGCAAACTTGGAATAATTGAATAATGTGCAAATTAATTATAATATTGGTTTAATCTATGGTCAATAAACAAATAACTGTTTTTTTATTTAGCAGCGACATCTGTTTCTTTTATAAACAATCATCATGATCATAATTCTAAAATTCTTCACTAGATGGCGTTATTTGTTTTGTTGAAAATAAAATGTAGTTCTATAATTTTCCACTAGATGTCAGCATTCAATTTATTTTTAATAAATACGTTTGATTTAATTGTGCATTTATATTTACATATTACTAACTGCAATATTATTACTATCTATCAAATTCTTGGTCATTTGCTGGATGCATTATAGGTAAAAAGTTCAAAGATCCAGAATTATGTAATATAGCATAAATTTTACTGCACGAAGAGCAAAATAGAATTGGTAGTATTTAAATAAAATAAAAGATCAGTACATCAGACTTTATTTTTTTGAACTACTGATGTTTGTATTTATATCATGGATGTTCTATCCATATGTATGGAATAGTGATGGCATAATTTATGAACAGCTGTTACTAGACCACGATAATGAGATTTAAATCTTCATATTTCGCAGCCCATTTACGCTCAAAACTTCAATAAACAGCATTTAAAACTTAATACATAGCAAACATACTGATCTTCCTCTTAAATGATGCACATTAGAATATTTTTATTGTGTTTTCAATATCTGTTATAGAAACCTTGTAATCAAAAATAAAAATTTTCGTAGGTAACGCAATACACTAAAAGTAGTTGTAAGAAAAAAACAATATAGGAAAAAATTAGGATAGATAGAGTTAATGAAAGCCAAAAAAAAATAAGTGAAAAACAACTTGCTCCGAAAATGTTTTGGTTTAATTTCTTAGAATCACATAGTTGAGCGAAAAATGGCAAGAAACGAAATAGAATAAAGAAAATAAACAATTTCATTGTTTATTTATTTTAATAGCATGCATATTAACTGGAATAAGAGCAGGATGCTGATTAACTGGAATAAGTCGTGTAAACTTCGACAGGAAAGGAATATTTTAAATTTTCTCTCGAAAAAAACAGAAAAACCGTATTTTGGTAAATTTGCGTAAAAAGTCATTTTAAAATGACCAGAACAATTATTTATTCGAACTGTGTAATATTTCAGATATGATACAAAGAATTTCTTACGTTTCCATTGAGACGTTCAAAATTCGGAGTTTTAAAAGATTTTCGCACTCTGTTCACTTCACTATAAGACTGACGTTAATATGATATTAGTAGCTAAAACTCATCTCATTTATTAATAAAACTTTCTGCAGAAATCTGCACAAAACGACTTGTTCTATTGTCACTAAATATTGTTAATATGATATTAGTAGCTAAAACTCATCTCATTTATTAATAAAACTTTCTGCAGCCATCTGCACAAAATGTCTTGTTCTATTGTCACTAATTATTACGTATTTTTAAAATTATATTCTTCACGACTGAGATTGCAAGGGATTGCAAACTGAAGTAATCTACATTTCTTAAGTACGGCTTCTTTAAATAATGAAAAATATTTCTTCTTACATTTTTAGTAATTTAACATGTAAAGTTTAATGGCGTTCCAATCATTAGAAAGCTTCTGATTGTTACCGTGGAATAACGTTCTTTTTAAGCCGAAGGATAGAGGTATTTTGTAAGATTAATAATGAAATAAAATAAAATTTTACTGCGATATAACGAAAGTCATATTAACAAGCTTGTTTTTCTCTGGATTTCTAGACAGTTTGGACCTATATTATTAATATGATTTAGAATTTTAAAATAATATTTATAGCTTGAATTTAAATATACAGGATATGGTAGGGAAGCTGAAGCATATAAAACGGATTTAATTTCCACATCCCTTATGAAATATATCCACCCCTTCAAATATTAAAAATTTCGCATGAAAAACGCATTTCCTCCCCATATGCGCATGTCATTATTATTTGTGCCATTAAGGAAGTCATCAGACATAATGACGTCGTGGTCACCGGGGATTTGACCCCAGTCGGCGGTATAATTTGTCAAGCGCTATGATCTGATGTTGTGTTGTGACGATATTATTATGTGACATAGATCATTGTTAGTATATATGTCACATTTGTGTCGTTGAGAAGTGTATGAGACCCCTGTTGTCTTACTTGTAACTTGTGTGATTATAATAACACAGTTATATTTGCTTGGGAAACCTTTATTTCAGGTGGTTCTTTGCTAACGAAATATACGCAATGATTATGTGAAATCATGCTTACCATTAGGAATTGTCAGTATTTGCTTAAGTACGATTCCATATCTATATTTGTCTTTAATATATCTTTCAATGAGAGTTACTTGCACTCACAAAATCGACCAAATGCAAAAAGACATAGCTATGACTAATGCGCCGGTCGCGAGCATATTGCACCGGCACGATGCCTATAAATCAACGCCCTAGCGCTCCGCCCCACACCGGCTTGGGCGGGCGGGAGTAACGCCCGTTGTTTTAATACGTCTTCTGAATAAATCATCCGGGAATACCGATGCGACGGACTTTCGGAGGTGTTTTGAATTAAAATGTTGCGTCGGGGACTTCTGATATCCGTTAGGGCTTGTCGCCGAATTAAAATAATATAAATTCCTTTTTACATTGAGTCTTACAGTGAGCTACGATATAATATACTATATATATATATATATATATATATATATATATATATATATATATATATATATATATAAATCCGGTGGTAAGAACCATTTGAAAATTTAAGTTTCGTAGAATTGATTACCTACATTATTTATTTTATTAAGGAAATAATAATAAGAAGAAAAGTGTACGAGAGACATAATTTTTTTCAATTATAATAATATACACAAAACAATACAGCGGTATCTAACCGATTCTAAGAGAAACTTAGGGAATATTTGTATAAAACTTCAATTTAATTTTATTATGTCAATAATACAGTGTCATATTTTACGATTAACACAAATTATTATTATGTTATTGATTAGCGGTTAATTTTGTTGTACGATTTTTTCTATGAATTTAATTTAAGTGGCGTAATTACCTAAGACATTAGAAAACAAATTAAATATTTAATTAAACAGATTTTTATTAACGAATGCACTAAAATATAAAATTAAGAGTACCATTCTATTAGAAACGTTACATTGTAATTATAAGAAAGTATATTTAAAACGACGTATTATAATTGAAAGAAAGAACTTTTAAAATACTATAACTGTAACGAAGAAGTTTTTTCGATTTAATATTGTAATAGAGTTTAGGCCGTTTTTCTTTAAAAAAAAACGATCTGAACTATATCAAGTCCATGATGCCTATGGCGTTGTATGGAGATGCCATAAGTATAGTAGGCATTTATATTAAAATAGAGTTTTTTCTTTGTAAAGAAGTGATCGAAAAAACTTTTTCGATATGGTTATAGTATTTGAAATGTTTTTTCTTTTATATATAATGTATCATAATCTTTGTATTTTTCTTGTAGGATAAATATTAGGAAAACTTTAATATACTCTGAACTGCCGCCATTTCGAAGCTGTTGGATTAATTTTATCCACCTTCTAACTTAATTTATTATTTTAATCCAAGTTATTTTTGCGTCAAGATTAATTAATACATATATATATATATATATATATATATATATATATATACTTAAAGGAATAAGTTTTTTCTACGAACAACTTTACTATCTATAGCCACACCGTTGAGTCTTTTTTTTTATTTTCAGCTCTTTCAGGATGGATATTGCAATTCAGGGTATTTTTAAAAGACGTCCTCGGTACTACATCTTCAGTTCATCTATTTTTCAACGGTCGTTCAGTTTCTGAATAAAATAATTATTAAAAAATTATAAGTATCTACTATAAATAATTCCATTACAGAAAAACTATCGTATTAAAACTAAAATATTTATGAGAAAACAAAATTGCATCTAAATGTTGGAAAATTTCGCATATAACAATATTAAGATCATCAACTAACCATCTCTAAAAAAATAACCAAATATTTTTAGAGCAATCCAGTAGAATCTCGAAGAAAAAAAGAACACTTTTTTTTTTCAGAGACATTGAATTATTAAGCTCTGTTAAGTCCGTATTAAATTCATTGTCTACTTATATGATGGCATAAATTATTAAGGCAATAAAAGTCCAATAAACATTTTAACAGACATATCCACGATCAATAAAGTTGTTTACAGCTTAAAAGATTTTACTTTCTAAAGTTCTCAGTAGCAAAACGTTTTATTGCTACGGCGCCTATTCCGAGTCACATGTCTATTTTATATGATAAATAGAAAATATTTTTATTACTTTATGCATAAAAATAAGGAAAAATAACTTGTATATATACAGTAAGCAATTATGATGTGTTTTTTTCTTCTTTTTAAGGTCACGTCGACAAAAAGGCGAATTAAGTCTCAAGAACCTATTTTAGTCAGTTTATCCGCCCATCATACACAAGTGAGTTGGGATCCTTTTAATGTATTTTGCAGATAAGTTGATTTTGCACTGCAAAATACAAAATTATTGGTTATATGAAGTGAGTATATGATAAAAGGTGTTATTGCGTTAATGAAATTGAAAAAAAAGCTCTTATCATCACAGCTCTTCCAATAATTTACCTAAAGGGTTAAAAAATACATAGCACTTGCTATACTTCGACACCGAGTATATTTTCACATGTCATCCCTGGCCACGTCCATTTCGTTCATTTGTGTTCGGGTGAAAAACATCATTGCACAATTTCAAATATAAATAGTACCATCTATTGGTGTACACAGGTAAATTATGCATCTGTATAATTACTACGCGTTGCTAGACGTTTAGTACTTTAACGCTAGGTACTTTTTTCTTGTTAAATAAACGAATTTTTTAAAATATTACAATCGTACATCTTATAATTCAGTAAATCGTTTGTAATAAAATAAAAAAACTTAGTATCAGTTTAAATTAACTCGTAAAATTTATTAAATACTATCTTAAAATTGGGTCATTAGTTTTTACGTGATGTTTGCACAAACGGACACAAAAACAGACGAGCTGACAAAATTGATATGTTCATCTGTGAATGGCAATACTTGTCGAAATGTTGATAATTATCTGCGATATACATATACTAGTTGATGTAAACATTTCGTTAGCGTAATATAAATAATCATTTCTTTGACATCATCTTGGGTTTTTATGAAATTAATGTTAAGTTTTTTGCAATGTTTATAATTCTAGTCGAAATTAATAAAGTTAAAGTAAATAAGTGTGAAAATTAGTTTTCCGTATGTTTATTTCGCTTTCATAATACTTCATGTATTTGGCCGATCTCTGTAATATATATATATATATATATATATATATATATATATATATATATATATATATATATATATATATAGCATGTCTGTGTGTGTATTTTTTAAAATTAAAACAGGAGCTTAAATTATGTATTTGTTAGCCTACCCTTATCTACTTTAGGATACAGGGCTTCTTTCTTTTTATGCCATTTCTTAGATTCTGTGCATATGAAACCAGTTAGTCATTTATCAATGAAAAGATCAGATAAGTGTTAAAAAACCAATCCAAAAAAAATTATAGAATTATGACAAGTGACAAAATGTGTTTTAAATTTGTTTTCTAAACTTTAATGTTGCAATTAAAAACTTGGAGATCTGTCTGGAGCTTCGTGACCGACGTAATCTATACCAGAAAGTGTCTTTGATCAAAAGTTTGTTTACGCTAATCTCTGGAGTCAAACATCCGATTATATATATTCTATATGATTATATATATGTATATATATGTATATATATATATATATATATATATATATATATATATATATATATATAGATTGCCTTTTCGACGCGCTAACTTTTTCTACTTTCAAGTAAGTTAGGCTATTACGAGTATTTTAAAGCCGTGTTTCCCGAATCTGAAAATACCTATAAACTTCTTACTCGCAGATATTACACTCAACTTCTATTGAGATGTAAAGATGAAGTATTAAGAAAGTTTACATATTGAACTTATGTACTGAAAAAGTCTGTCAAAAAAGGTACGTATGAAAGAAATAAGTGGAACAAGACAACGACTTGGAAAGGCACGGTTAAATCAAATTATAAGACGTCTCGAAGATCGAAATATAAGAAGAAAACATAAAAGCAAAAGCGCATACGCGAAGAGCTTGCACGAGAATAACTAAAGCTTAATATGAGAGATTGCATGAAAATAAGTGAAGCGAAGATATATACGTGTGTCAGGATAGGACAGAATTTCCCTTTTTCGTCTCTATACTACTAGTAAATAAATAACTTAGCCGCATCAAAATCTTGTCACACAACGAATGACCGCCAAACATAAATACATCGCGCTTAGTATGATCTACGCCATCATAAATCGTTGGCAATGACACTGGCGATAAATTAAACGACAGGAATAATCGACGTCGATATTCCGGCCTGCGAGTGTCCGAGCGAGATAAGGCGCCGCGCCGACGGACGTCGCTCGATATACGCTCTCATTAATTTATCGATACGTGCGCTTATAAATTTATGGATTGCGGCGTTTGTCATCATTGTACCGAGAGCGGGGACTGGTATTTTAATTGTGCCGATGTATCACATGCTTGTCGGCTATTTAATATGAGTTAATAATTACGTTTATTGATGACGGTTAGGTTTTTGCAACAAGAATTTTTTATAACGAGCGATGGTTAAAGTCAGAATATAGGTAAGTAAAAATGGTGTTTTTTATTAATGTGTAATTTATATTTATTGAAAAGAGCTTTTGTTACAGAGAATCAATAATGCTTTTTTAGAAGAATCTATTGTTAAAAAAGGGAAAATGTTTGAGTTTATAGAAATAATATTGGAGAAAATTTTATTTAACAATATTAGGACGGATCAAAAATATGACATTTTATTAGCACGAGGAAGTGATACCGGTTAAAATCGTCATTTGTTACTACAGGAGATGTCTTTCATTAAGTTTTCTTTTTATTAAATCTTATGTACTAATTTTAATAGTTCCTCGATACTCAACTAATTAAATTCTGAATTTGGTAAAATAAGTGTGTGCAAACCGATTTCGGAAAAATTGTCCAGCATGTTATTGAATTACATGGTTATATCTATACATTCCTTTGTAAATTTTGGTTATACAATAACTATTTGTTCTTTACTTTTGGCTTTTTCCTTGGTATAAGGCCATATATTTGTTAATAAAAAATCTAATCAATAACTCAAAAATACTTAGTTTACTTTTAATATCTTATGCTATCTTTGTTTGCGGAGGAATTTATTATCATAAGTTAGAGCACTCTCAAAATTAGTTTACTCTGTACATTTTGTGTTATGAAAAAATGATCTTATCTTTCATAATTACAGATATATCTTAAACCGGTTGATCTGTAAGAGCTGCTTAACCGGTTAAAGATCGACGACATGTAATCTGCGTAATAGAAGAAATGTCAAATACTTGCCTTCTTGATCATTGATTGAGCCAATAATATTTTCAGATGTATCCTTTAGTTTTATAAATTCTGTGGTATTTATTTTAAAATAATTCTTCTTTAATATATAATTAATATAATAATCTAATCCATTTAACGTATCATTAATATAACAACCTTATAATGCATATTAGTTGGTTTTTCTTTGATTAGGCGCATATAAATAACTGTTTCGATAGTACTGATTATCAGAATGTTTCCATGTATATTTCTAAGATTTTACTCACCCCTTCACATGGTGTAGCCACCTGCAGCTGACGCGCCTGACCTCTGCCGAGAGCCTCTCGCTTCCTTTGCGCGCTGAAAAGTCGTAGCTCCTTTCGTTCCTCATCAGATAGAGCGTGGCAGTAGCGGACCTGGAAATGCGATTGTGATATCTTAAAGACGGGAATAAGAGGAATCAGTCTCAATAAAATGAGGGTAATATGGAGAAAGCGTCCTATATGAAAATAAATAACCATATTAAACTCTGGGACTTATAGCGAATGGCAATGTGTTGTATGTCATATATAGCACTTTACCAAAAAAATAAGAATTAGGCCTGTTCGTTGTATGCAATAAGATACACAGTGCGTTGAAATATTTTGTTCATAAATGTGCTAGAGGTTTGTTCATATCGCTTAATTATGTCTTCGAGAAACTTAGAGTATTCCAAGTACCATATAACAGTTATTATATGGATAAAACATCCGACAGTCCGAGTACTATTTTTGTAAGATTGTTATCACTATCCCCATGGGAGGTGCTCTGAATGCGAGAAGATGAAAATAGTCTTAAAGATGTTTCATACCGTGCACTCACACTAATTTTTCTGGGAATTAAACCAATTAATATGGAATTTCACAAAGCTGAAATTAGCTTAAAGTGGTGTGATGTACATTCTGTATAAGATCATGCATACAAGATTAGGAAATAAAACGTTTGTATATTTCTTTGGCCTAGGCAGAACCCACAGCAGTAGGGAGAAAATTATTTGGTTAAACAAGTATTGCAGGTCACTCTTGAGGGTTATCTATAGTTTTACGCCATCGACTATCTTGATTGGTGCATACCACAGTAATAATACTCCCCTAAACTGACATACTTTTTTCACTTTACTCTTTCCTGTAAATATTCTCATTTTGACGGCTATTTGTACTATCATATTTCAGACGTTTCCTATTTTCATTCATTAATATCTATTTGAGTCGTGCGCTCTTCTTTTCCCCATTCGTTTCTTGTAAAAACATCTTTTTTGTTGGTCTTTCACGATACATATGTGCAATGTAACAAATCATCTCGTGCAACGTAGCTAACCAACTCGTGCAACGTAGCAAACCATCCCATGCAACGTAGCAAACCATCTCGTGCAACGTAGCTAACCAACTCGTGCAACGTAGCAAACCATCCCATGCAACGTAGCAAACCATCTCGTGCAACGTAGTAAAGAATCTAGTGCAACGTAACAAACCATCTCGAGCAAGGTAACAAACCATCTCAATTTTTCTTTATTTATCTTAAGAATTTCACTTACTTCAACGTTCCACTAAGCTTTTTTCCACTAAGTTTTCACTAAGCATTTTCAGTATACATTCTTCGATGATTATATTGCAAATTAATGTTTTTAATGATTTATTTTTACTCTATAACATCTTTGCTTTATTTGGATCCTAGCATCAATGCGTTAAGCTAGATGTTATGAAAAAAAAATTAATTGTTATAATGAACAGAAATAAATACTGAAATTAAATACAGCAAGTACAAAACGTAATTAGGAATAGTCAGCGCTCTGAGAACCACTTAAATACTTCACGAGAGCAAGTCGAAATGAGGCAGTGCTTGTGATATGCTGTACCAGTGCAAATGCTGGTACTTTTATGCGTTATGTGAAATAATAAACACCAAAAGTTAGGAAAACAATTTTTTTCACTTTGTTACAGTACAAATAAGTCTGAAAACATATGATTTCAATGTGATTCTTATGATGTTTTATAATCTTGAATATTTTCAACGTGTTAAGTCTCTTGTTTTGGGAAATGGTAAAAAATAACTAAAGAAAAACCTATTTGAATTATAACTAAAATATTTTTAAATCATGACATAATAAAGCAAGACGAACCGTTAGAGTGAACTTAGGTAAATGGTAAATAATAGGTTAATACTCTCTATATCTTACTTCATTATCATGTGGTGGTAGTTGGTGTAACAGCTGCTTCACTCGATATCGCTCACCTATCGAGTTCACGTAGGGCACCTTATCTTCTGGTAACGCCGAGAAGTAGAGATGAACCTGGAATGCGATGTTACAAAAAATTTTAGGGGTTTGCATCTATACACAATAATATACCTGCTAAGTATAAGTAAAACACACGCTACGAGGGTTATGTAAAACTTAAAAAAACTTGCAGTAAACTTTAGTGACGCCATTCTGTCATATTAAAATTGTGTAACGCTTGGTGAAACAAATGCCAACATAGAACACATGACAGTACATAGTGTTAGGTTACCATTTTTCACCACATATACGTATGTTAGCTAAGCTTTGATTATATATATATATATATATATATATATATATATATATATATGTATATATATATATATATATATATATATATATATATAGAATAATTTTTTAACAAAATATGATAACTTAACAAAATTAAAAAGAAACTTATTTGCCCCTAAATCCAAACGCCTGACGACGCATTGTATGGGTATATACGGTGGTATTTTTATTATCAATTTGTATGTACTAAATGGTCCTGCAAGTGATTGGCCATATCTTAGTTTTCACTATATGTAATCTACATAAATGTTATGTATGTTGAATTCATAGTTTTAAGGCTAGAAAATGGTGATAGACGGACTGACGGTCGTGCAAACGAATGAGAGCAATAAGATTTTATTGAAACCTTCAGGTCCAGAACCATTTAAATCGTCAAGTAAATACAGGTTCATACAAAAAGAATTTGCGCCGCTACTCAGTTTTCGAATTAAGCCTAATACAATACGAACATAAACGAAAAGTAAATTTTAACAAAATAATATTTTGATAAAATTTAAATAATATATCAGGAAACTTTCTGGGGTATTTCCACATGTTGCACAAGTCAGTATGTGGTACGAGCTATCTGTGAAAGTGAATGACTGATTTCGTCTCATTTTTTAAAATAAAAATAAATATCTATTAATATGTTTTTATAAAATTTAACACAATATGACACATAAATAATGATTACCTGATCAAATATACAATTTCCTTATAATATTCCCATAGGCTGGGGTTAGCACTGACCCCGTTATAAGTCAATATTTTTATGATCATATAAGAAATTCATATAAGTTCATTTCATATTCTTTATGATTTACGTACCCATCGGGGCCATCATCTACCTTTGTCAGACTTATAATTAAACTAGAACCATGGACACTTTATATACGTAATATCGTTCAACGCTAACATAAATTATTATCGTGGTAAAATTATGATGATTATTCCCCATATTTAATGAAAGTGTTAACGTAATGATATTTTAATGGTTTTTTAATATATGATGGTATAAATAAATTATAATTTTAATGTTACGTCGAAATGGAAAATAATTTTTTTAGGATGAAGATTTTAATTTGTTTCGGTTAATTGATGAGAAAAGTTGTATAGTATATTTAAAAAAAACATATTAACCTATTTTATATGATTTTTGGTTCATTTTTTTGTCCCGAAAGGGTAAAGGTAACAGTATTACCAACGCAAACATACTACTGTTGACACATAAAGATATTTATAAAAAAGGACTGAGATCGAGCTATTATAAATTAATCAGATATTATTAAAATTTTGTCCGTATGACCATTTATCTATTAATTTGTTTATACGTACATCGAGTGAAAAATTATCCAATAAATTTTGATAACGTTTTAAATAATGTGTTATTTAGGAACTAAGAAATAAGACGTAGTTTGTAAAAGTCAGGAACTTGAGAAATAAAAACAAAACTTCAGCCATAAAGAAATAATTTCTTTTAAAACCTTTTAACCTTTTTTGTACCGAATAGATTGAAGAAATTGTAAAAAATGTTAACGTAAATATACCTTAACACCAATTCCGAATAGTTTTAAGAGATGGCACTAGCTGTAAATTAACTCACGCAATTGAAATCGGTGCATGCCTTAATATACCATACAAACGATACGCGACAATAACCACTAAGTTGACAATACTGCAAATAAAGAAATTTAAAATATCATGAAATAAAGTTTAACAAACAATAATATTATTACACAAAATATTTGTTGCAGTATTAATTTTGTGTTTCTCAATATTCTACGTTGTAATTTTAGTAAAAAGGAAAAGGAAATATTTTTATGTACCATGTTCTCGGAACAAATTATATAAAAGGCTGTAGCAATAAACTATCTTTTATATTCTTCTAGGTTATATTAAAAAAATGAAATCGCTTCGGCATTGGCAGCTCACGAACCAAATATTTTAAGCTTCATGTTTTTATGTTCTTTCTGGGAAGAAATTTGAACTAATGGTCGTATATCTTTTTTGCAGACAAGCTGATTCGAATGGATAGGCTGTATATTGAATTTTACATTACATTATAACGATTAGCATGAGACTAATATCGAATTAATCAGAAAACAAACTATTACACATTATATACAAAGTTATTTAAACTACATTACACATAACGATTATTAATACAGCGTTAACTATAGAAACAAGAATAAGAGCATTTTACCAAAAGTTACTTTTCACTGTGTTTTTTATTTCATTGATAGAAAACTTATGTTAATTAAAAAAAATAGATGTCATAGAATTTTCACTTAATATTTATTACATAATACACAAATGTGAGTTATGTATATGCTGAATATTATAAAAAACCCACGAAATCTAAAACCATCAATAGGCCAAAGAAATTATCTGAAAATTTGTTATTTTTCATCCATTACAAGTTGCAAAACAGTTTTTGAAATTGAATTGTTATTTACACTCAATTTAGTTTTAACTCAAATAAAATAAAGCTAGTGGCAAGTGCTATTGAAAAGATAAATTTCATATAGATTTTAATTATCATATATGCATATATTACATATACAAAAAAGAAAGACGGTGTAGGAGGGACAAATACTTCAAATTTATCTAAAAAAACAGTTTTACTGTAAAATAATACAGCGCCACCTAGTTAACTTCTAATAAAAAGTTAATAACTATTTTATGAAATTTTTATATCATTATATTACGTAAATAATAGTGCTATTTTTATAGCAATTTAGTTAGCACTTCATTCTGTTGATCAAATTTATCTGCTTACCTAGTTTAGATGGTGTACTGAGCTAAGCCATGTGAAAAAAATAATTAGTTAATTAATTAGCGATATTTTTGTTAATTAATACAATAAAATAAAAATTTTAATGTACTATTTCTTAAAGATATATTTATCACAATGAAATGACTTTGCATGGACTGCCATAAGAATCAATTGTTTTACACGTAATTGTCGTATTTTAAATGTGCTTTCTAATAATGTGCTATTTGTATACTTTGTCGTAACATAATTTTTAGGTGAATAAAAAGCAAAAAATATAAAGTTCACTGTTTTTAAATGCTCTCATCACCTGGAATATTTTGCTTTCAAAAAATATATATTTATATGTATATATATATATATATATATATATATATATATATATATATATATATATATATATATATATATATTATATATATATATATATATATATATGTGTGTATATGTATATATATATAACAGTGGATCGAAATAATCTTCATGTAATAATATCTAATAGAATTCATTCAGCCCAGGGTTTACCTAATATTATATAACAGTCCAACCGTACAACCATACAGAAGAATAGCAAAATATAATAATATGTTATTTATTACAGGTCGTTAATACGCCTACGACGTGGTATCCATAAACAGGAGACAAAGTCGGGGGAAGAAAGTTAATCCGGTAACAAATGACGGCGAAAGCTTCGAGGGAGCTTAATTGAATGATCGCGATTAAAAGCACGTCCGGCCGTAATGATATCGGCTGAACTTACGGGAGGTGTGTCGAGGGGTAGTTCGTTCGTACGTGAGTAAAACTTTTGCTTTGGAGCAAATACAATTCAAGAAACGGCATCAGCTGAAAGGAACAATTACGAGTGTTAAATTGGGATATTTTTATATTTGTTACTTTAGGTAGCTTTTGATGAAAATTATTTGTCTTGTAGCGATTATCACGAAATTTATCCATTTAAGTGAAGTCATCGCTTAAAACATGTTTTAGCTTGCATTCACGTTAAATATATTTAAGCATTAATTAAAAAAAAACAATTATACAAATATTACAAATTTTAGGAAACATTGGCATTTATCATAAGTAGCAATCCGTATAAGAATAAATTTAGTTGTCTTAAATATATTAAATATTATCGATTCATTACTCAGGTGATTGAGTAGTTGGCTACTACAAGAAGAAACGGTGTGATTATAAAAAAAAATATTGCTTTGAGAAAACAAAATAGTCACGACTATATAGATATGTTTTGTATAATGTAAACTCTTAACTTAACAGAAATTGAATTTCAGAATAGTTTTTCTTAACTCGCAAAATTCTATACTATTTCATGGCCAGACAAAAAATTGTAGTATCAGTTTCCTTTTATCACTATGTTCAGCTTTTAGAATAATCCTCTATCTAAAATCAATTGGATAGATGGTCATTTTCTATATTAATTTATTTAATTATTTTAGGTTCTTTTGGTTTTTGCAGGAAGTTGGGCGAGGTGCAAATACCTCGCCCAATTTCCTCCCAATCGAATAAATAAATCCAATATAAGATACTTTAATCTCCCAATCAAATAAATAAAAATAAAGGCGAGATTGGGTTTGAATGAGTAACTAAATAGCTTCCATTTTGAAAATGCAGGTTGATGTTGGAGCTTAAGTTCTTTCTGCTAACATGCTATGCTCACACGATATAGTTAATCTTTCTTTACTCATAAGCAATTTCTAAATATGTGACGCAAAAGAATTATAACTTTCACAAAATGGTAATATCATTATCGTTTTCCTTTTCATTAGGAAATTAATAAATTCAGTATTCACAATTAAATGAAACTACGTGATGTAGTATTATTTCTACTTTCTTTAAGCTCTTTACCACGACCTACGTTTCGTTATATTACATCTTCAGGTGAGCTATTAGCAAAGATTTTTTGTGTGCTAATTGCCCACCTGAAAATGTGAAGATGATGTGGCTTTGCTAATTGCTCACTTGAAGATGTTGTAATACAACGAAACCTAGGTCGTGGTAAAGAACTTAAAGAAAGTAGGAATAATATTACATCACGTAGTTTCATTTAATTGTGAATAATGAATTTCTACAAAATAAACGCCAAATATATTCAATAAATTTTTAATATTTAAATATTACAACGAAATATTAAAAAGTTTTATATTTCATCTGGAGTGAAGATATTGTATATTATTTCTGATTTCATTTTTTGTTAGCCCATTCTCAAACAAACAAGAGAAAATTAAATAATATTTGATACATTGTTACAAGTTTCGGTTTAGCAGGTAAATTTACAAACTGACCCATGCTGACATTCGCGTGCTACTGAGCTATAAAATTCTAGGTAGCGGCCTTTGATTATATCGCGTATAGTATAGCATAGACGGATATAATCTTTTTATACAGAGAGGGCATATTTAAAGTATTTTTATTGCGCGATTACATTTTAGAGTTATTTTTAATAAGTATAAAAATATCTCTAAAAATATAAACATGTTTTGAATATATTTGGCGTTAATTTTGTAGAAATTCATTATTCGCAATTAAATGAAACTACGTGATGTAGTATTATTTCTACTTTCTTTACGTTCTTTATCACGGCCTAGGTTTCGTCGTATTACAACATCTTCAAGTGGGCTATTAAAGCTATATAAACAAAGATATCTTTGCTAATAGCCCACCTGAAGATATTGTAATACAACGAAACCTAGGTTGTGGTAAAAACTTAAAGAAAGTAGAAATAATACTACATCCCGTAGTTTCATTTAATTGTGGATAAAAATGTCTCTTATTTTAACATTAGTATATATAAGTTAACACCGCGCTCATAACGTAATAAATGTTACAAATAATTCCATTGTTGGATAAAGGCCTTACTAAGTTCTAGTGTTAGTTGTGGCGATAGCGACTCAAAGAGATATCTACCTTTGAGTCTGCTCTGCGCTACTCATAAAAAGATAAGCTAGCAGACGGTTACTACTCTGTGCTGTAAATGTAGTTGCCGTTTCCTAATCGCTTACTTAATTGTTTTCCATTTATTTTTAATCTACACTTTTACCATGAAATTTTTTTTCAGCGCAAATTCAAGTATAAAATTAATAAGTTTATGTGATAATAGATCGTCATCTCGTCATATTTTATTTCAATGATTGACTTAGTAGTTCAAGATTTACTTTTCCATAGCCACGATCGTATATTACCTTTGTTATGAATATATCGATGGGAACTTCTTAATATTTTCCAACGTCTTTTCTTAGTGTTTTTCATAGACTTTGATGCTCTGTAGTATCGAATATTTCATAGAAATCAATAAATTATATACGTTATAATAAATTATAAATAAAATAAAACGCTACGATTTTAAAAAGTGATCTTCGTAAGTGTGTTTGCATGTAACCAGATTTGCATGTTATCACAAATTTTGAATTCTATGTTTCATTAACCTAAAACTCGAGATAATGAAGACAAAATATTTTTTAGCCTGATCATCTCAAACCTACATTTAAAATAATGAACTAAAGTTTTTGAACCTTACGTATGTCCGAAAAAGGAAAAAGTTATAGCGTGCTAGTTTAGGCGAATAGGGAGTATGTTTAAGTAAAGCTAAAGATAATAATGTCCGTTTTTCCAAGTTTTCTTTCAGGTTTGTCAAAACTTTCGTATAGGAGGACTGGTTGGTTACCTGTTGTGCTTTAAGAGACCAATTCTTCCAAATTTATCAAACGTATATTATTGTCGAAAAATACAACGAACATAGTCTTGAATTTTGACGATGAACTGGACTTCTAGACAACACCAGTGCATTGACTGTTTTTTGGTTTTAGGATCATATTGAAAGATCCAGGTTTCGTCATAAGTGAGTGAAAATTGAACAACGTATCAAATTTCAAACTGATACGTCGTTTTACTTTTAAATTTAGTATCTTTATGTCCATTATAGAAAACACAACCTAAATAAATGGTGAATCACAATCAACTGAACGTCACATGGTGTTGCTTCTTGTCAAGTAGGTTCCGACATGTTTAAAGTCACCGCATATGCGTAGTAGCCGGTTCTGACTACTTTGTTTGCTCGATGAAATCACAGTTTCGTAATTTAATACATACTTTGCATACGCGTAAACCGACTCCTGTGGAATCGCCATTATGGAAGGAATATGGATGGTATGATGTCCTTTATTGAATTCGAAAAAAAAGTACCAAAATAATGACTGCGCTTCTGTGTCACCATTTAACTGAGGGAATGGCGTTTACTATAAATGAATATTAAATCTCACTTATTTTAAAGTATTCTCAGTTAAAATAGATTAAGACACTTCATTAGTTTTTATATTTTCGCAAGATAACTTCATAACTAGTAACGGTATACTTGATATGCCGTTGTTTTACTCATTATGCTTTTATTTTTTAACAACTCCACCACAATTGTAGTACTCACGGTCTTATTTTGTTATCATTTGTAACTTGTCTGCAAGCTATGAATCACTAGACGGGGCGCGGTCATGACTCAGTGTGGTCTGGCTTCGTTATTTTGGTACCTGTCCAAATAGCCAACTATATTTACAAATATACTATATATTTTACTTATTACTAGATATTTTACTTACTTTGGATAACGAACAGCATGAAAAAAGTTGGCATCGTATCAAATTTGTTGACAATTTTTTTCATTTCAAATCATCAATCTCTTCCAAGTCATCAACGATTAGTCTGTCAGGATACTACACAATATCTTGACGTTGTAAATTAGCTATAAGTTTATATATCCCATATTGACTATATTTGCAACACCAAAAATCATTCTCGAAGGATCTAACATTCAGACTGCAAATACTGTACTAGTGAAATATTTGAATTGTAAATTGTATTTAAAAATTGTCAAGCAATCATTTTGTAAATAAATATTCCTGCTATTCTTGGTTTTTCTAAGTAAATAATATAATATTTTAGGTTGTTTCTCTTTTAGTACAATGCATTCAAGATACGTCACCATATTTCTTATACATATTAGTTTGTGGATTTTAATCTATGTTCTCTGATCGAAAAATAATTCAACTTCGTCGGGGATATTTTCTTTTAAGCATTATAAAAGTTTCATCACTTTGTTTCTTGTGGAAATGAAGATGTTTAAAAAGGTGGCGAATATTAAAAAAATCAATTTTAAGAACATCAAAATATTTAATATTATTCTTGTTTTAATTATTAAAATATTAAATCATGGATTATAGAAAGTATTCGACAATTGTGCTGTGGTCGGTTTGATAAGTAGATTGGTTCACAAGCTTTTGTTTCCGTTTCTAATGAATCATTTCTTACCGTAAATAGCAAGTTAATTATTTTTGGAAATTTTATTTTATTTTGTTTGATGATAATTTTAATGTCTTTTGTAGAAAATTCATTTTATCATCGATTTTTTCAATTTTCAGCTTTTATTTAATAAGCCACTTGCTCAAAACAAAAAAAGTGTAGAAGACCGGTCTAAAAACTGGTCCTAAAATCATTGTAAATGAAGATGTTTATTTTTCAACCCGTGTTTATTATTGATCCGCCGTCAATTAAAATTATACTAAATGTCAGTTCTAAAATAATATAATTCAGAATTTAGAATATTGAAAAATTAAATACCTATGATGTATGGATTTGTAAATATAAATTTTGTGTGTATGCGTATGCATGTTCGTAAATATACAAACATGCATATGTATATTTACAAAAATATATATTGATATCGATTTGAAATTATGGTTGAAACGATATTAATTTTGCGATAGTAGGATAGCTATATCCAAAAGAAACAGATGGGGACTTGTTAATTACCTGCACACAGTATGACAGACGTTACTGATTTATATCTCAATCGTTTAGTTTAAATTTTTCAATAGAATAATTAGAAATAAATAAAAAGGTAGTTTCTGAACGTTAATCTAGTAATAAAAGTAGACGGATGATCTAAAAATATAGTGATTATTCGTTTGAAGTATATAATGATTTATATATATACAAACACACACACACAAAATCGTGTTTTTGTTGAAGTTTGTTACTGATAACTGTGACGGTGGGCTTTCGTTCGCATGGAGTACGGTATAAGAAAAGTTATTAAGAATTATTTTGTGTTTTTTATATGTTTCTTTCTCTCAGAGTTCTATGTACATACGTTTACTAAAACCTCTAATAGATGGCACTGGTAGTACCATTATCGTAATAGTCACCAAGTCGGGGTGTTTTGTTTATATTTGTAATATCCAGATAAACAGTATTCTATAGTTTGCTCAGGGCCACAAATTATTCTTCATCTTGGCACTACAGCCTAGAGCAGGCCAGGGTCATCTCAACGAGCTTTTTCCATTGGAATCTGTGAGATGCTTTATGTTTCGAGTTGTTAAATTTTAATATTTTTAAATCGTTCTCGACATCGTTAAGCCATCTGAGTGTATGTCATCCCCGTTTCCTGGTACCCCCTGACTTGTTGAAATTAGTAGCTTAGTCGGGTTTTAATCCTCTTATCTAAATATATGCCCAAACATAAACTATTACTCTACCAAATTTAATTAAAATCTGTGCGGTAGATTTTACGAGACTGAAGAACAAATTAACACATAGACAGACAGAGAGACAACAATTCTAAATACTGGTTTTCTGGCCATTACTATGATTTCATACGCCAAATCAATCACTCTTTTTGATATTTTCCTTATAGAAAATTTACTCTGTTGCGATTTTACTATAAGTATAGATGTGTATCCAATATTAAACCAATACAATTAATATCAATGAACGTTCGTCAATTGAAAAATATCTATCCAAATATTTAGAAATACTAATTAAAAGTTTCATTAGAAGTATGCAAAGAGACCGTTCTACCACTTAATGTTTACTCATAAGGTTAAGGCACGAACAAAAATACCCTCTTCTAGTGAAACGTTCGCTGTGGTCCAAGCGTCAACATTACATGGTTGAAATATTAATCGGACAAAATCCGGTTCGGACCAATATGTTTAATATTTTATTTCATGTTATAAATAAATATAGTATTGGAATTGTATCTAAGTAAAGAAAATAAGTCAATAAAATATAGGGAAATTAATTTATAATTTTTTTACATTTCACTAAGTAGGAGATGAGAATAGAATGGATTGAGGTTTACTTTAGTTCTTTTACTGAAAAATGTACTATTTTTAGATAAGTAGTAGCCAATGAGATATATCTAAATTATAAACTATTGGCTACAGTTTATAATTTAGATATTTCTCATACACACACACATATATACATATTGAGCAGTTCTTAGATATATAATAAATTCGAAAAACAATATAGAAAAATATAATCGATAAACAAAAATAACATAATTAGGTTTGTGAAGTATAACTTATGCAGTAGGTTATGCAGTACGTATAATTTACGATATATTTTGATGTAACCGGTAATCAAACAGATAAATAAATATCTTTGTGGGAACAAGTTCCGATTATAGACTACTTGCTTTTTACGGTGTGGTTATAGTTAAAAATTTATAGGTAGAAATTAAAACATGCAAAGCCATGTAGAATGATTAAGAGAAATTAAATATTGAGTCTTTATTTTTGTGACTTTATAATGTACATGACGACAAAAATCAAAATATTTCCCCCCCAAATAAGGGAATGAATTGGGTGATTATGTTTTACAATGAGTATGTAGCATTTCAAAAAAATCACGTCGATCTGTTTCTCCATTGCAAACTGGCTTATTTATTCCGTTTGTGTAGTTTTCCAGTATCAAACAGCAATTTTCCTGAAGGAATGAAATTTTTAAATATCATTTAATCTACATTATTTTCAAGACCGTCAGCTATTTTTGCAAACATTTGAAACTGTCCATTGCTTTATTGCGACGTAAATGAAGGACAAACATACTGTCATCTTTATATAAGTTAGAATTTTTTGATGCAGAATCTTCATAAAATTAAACATATTTTAAGAAACCAATTAATATTATGGATCATTTTTCTGCTAAAAATTTTGAATTTTTTGAATCAGAAGATACTATAGAGCAAGCACGGAAACGAGCGATGTTGAAAATATCAGCGAAGACTATAGTCGATTCGTGGCGGATCGAATCTGTCAAAAACCTCGCACGTGTATTTAAAATTTACACCGGTCCATTTGCTACGGAAACTGTAATGAATGCAAAACTCGCAGGCGGTCCAGCTAAAAGTGCATAATCGCACGGCATTATGCAACGGCACGTGCAGCGAGTTGCGCCTACCTGCCCGCAGTCTGTCCCTAAGCTAACAGACCTGCGCCGCTCTGATTGTAGTAATGCCCTTGTAAACTTGATGGTTAACGGGACGACGGTAAAGGGCGATGATTTGAAAGGAATTCATTCGCAAATGTAAATAAGATAAAGCGCACAGTTCAGACACCTTTTAAAATCATGTCATGGGTTTTCTAATATTTGATATGCTGACAAAGGAGATATGTTCCTTTTCTTAACTTTCAATACTTACGATATCATGATATTTATAATTATAATCAAAAATATTTATTAACGGACTTCTGAATGCAATATCTTCGTAACTATAAAACATTTTAATTGTTCAACCTTCTGTAGATTTGGAAAATTAAATCTTTTTTTTTTAACTCTACAAATTTCTAATTGTTGGACGTCCAGAACTGAAATTTTGTCAAAAGTCACGAGAAAATGTCGTAAATAAAAAATTGTTATAGGGAGGGAAGGTATTATACAAATTATTCACACGGTCAGGTCATTAACATAGTCAGGAGTAAGCAGGAGTTTGAATGAACGAGTTGCTACAATTTACTCTAAATGAGTTGAATTATGTGATTGAAAGGACACACTATAATGTTATCACTGATGATCTTAAGCTTTACACCGGAATGTCGTGCGTTGCGTGCTATCGAGGTCCACAGAATGATATAGATGATATAGTTGGAGTGACTTTAGGGGTAGTTTAATGGGTTTACAGCTTAACCCGGATAAATGCTCAGTAGTGAGTTACAGTAGTCTTCGTGTTCTTTTCAACACACAGTTAACTTTCACGAGGAAGTTGGTGAAATATTCCACTCATCATTATAAATATAAATGCCGCTCCTCTTTTTGTACTCTTGCACTTGTTCTTCGAAATGCAAGTGATCTTATCATGTTACCATCTATTCATCTTCTCTGCAAGATATATTAGTTCGCAGTAAGATGGGGTTATCAGACAGTATATAGAAAGTGCTTGAAAGAGTTGAAAAATATTTTGAAGTTTTTAGAACAAAAAGTGGTTACTTTCTTTTTCTCAGGTACTACAATATCAGATATTCTTTTTGCCTTAAATTGATATATGAGAGCTCGCCAGTACAAATTCTTCGTCGTAATATCAACCCTTTCGTGACTCCACACTTTGCCGTGGTATGAATCTCGTAAACTGTGAAATATTTGTTGTGAATTAGATGTATTCAAGTGTTATTCTTGTCATACAGTTAGGTATATTTTTCTATTTAAGCGTCATTTGTTTTTTTATTTTTACAGATTGGGAATACGTATTGTATCGATGTTTGGCAACTAAATAAAGTACTTACTTATATGTTTGAAAAAATGTGTCTTTTATTTGCTTCGAAAACTGCCAACTTTGCTCGATGCTTACAAGGAAAGAGACTAGAAAAATTTTATATTTGTTTGAAAATAAGTTTAATGATCTTACGACAATTTAACCGAGTGTATATGTTGTTTTTAGAATGAGCGTACGATGTTATAAATAATATTTGTTAATTTTAAACATTCAACTATAATGACATTTATTTTGGGGCGAATCAGTTAAATTAGAGATAGAGTGTGGTGAAATAAAACTTGTCCACTTAATCTTGGATTAGAACTTTGAAAGGTGAGAGCTTTATTTTATTTCATATGAACTCATTATTGAGAAAAAAAACAGTGTAAAGCCGTTTATTTTCCAAAGTACATCAGGCTATGCTTCCTACGCGACATGAAACTCGTATGTCGGTATTTTATCAGCAGTAGTTTTTGAAATGTACATTCCCATATACATACTTATACGTAACTGGTAAAAACGGGATTAAACGTAGATCCGTTACTTTCATTAACATTAAATAGTTCAATTAACTAGTACATTAATTAAATTCAATTTGTTCTTGATTGACTGCTTTTAAAATAATAGACATTAATTTATTTCAAAATTATCTCTACATCAATCAGTAATGGATACTGCAGTATTTAAACTTGTGACAGTGTAGTTTTAGTATGTAATGTGACAGTGTAATTTTAGTGTGTAATGTGACAGTGTAGTTTTAGTGCGTAATGTGATAGTGTAGTTTTTGTGTGTAATGTGACAGTGCAGTTTTAATGTGTAATATGACAGTGTAGTTTTAGTGGGTAATGTGACAGTGTAGTTTTAGTGTGTAATGTTACAGTGTAGTTTTAGTATATAATGTGGCAGTGTAGTTTTAGTGTATATTGTGACAGTGTAGTTTTAGTGTCTAATGTTACAGTGTAGTTTTAGTATGTAATGTGACAGTGTAATTTTAGTGTATAATGTGACAGTGTAGTTATAGTGTGTAATGTGACAGAGTAGTTGTAGTATGTAATGCGACAGTGTAGTTTTATATAAACGAGTTAGTACAGTATTTCAGTGGGGCATTAAACATATTGACGGTATGAGGTAGGAGGTTTCTTGAGGCAACAATTCAATACTGTTTCATATGAGAGTGGAGATTTGTGATTTTGCGTCTGTATATTGAAAGATACATAAGATTAAATTATAAATAGTTTATTGATGATTTTATAAAATTAATAATATTTTATTGATGATTTATGAATTACGTTGTTTATTTGAATTCACTTTCAGGTACTGGGTTTTGATCGCGTCTTCTTTACATTGAAAAGTGTTAACCAATTGGATTTAAACACGACTATAACTGTAGTTTTCAGTGATACATACTAAGGGCGGGGACAATAGCAGTAGGTTTACATTCTACGTGTTGTATGAAAAATGACTTCGGTTTTACGGGGTTTTTTAACAAATAAGTCGTAATATATATTTGTATATATATATATATATATATATATATATATATATATTATATATATATATATATATATATATATATCTATATACATATACATATACATATACATATACAAAATATATATTAATTTTTAATAAAAATAAATAGGGAATTAAAGAGTTATAGCGCAATATGGATATGGACAGAAAAAACAGAGAAAATCTAATACAATAAAATATTATTTAATATCATATAAAGTACTGAAAAAAATTAATTTTTAAAATATAAATTGCATACAGAAAAACCTATTTTGGGCTCCTTACTTTTGCCATATCCTTCTGCTTGTCACAGTCGGCCTAATCTCAGACTATTAGTGTTTTAAAGCTGAAATAGCTTGTCTTTACTCTCAACCCCTTAATTTTATCTATTCCACTAGAAAACATACCAGGATTTTTTATTATTTTTAAATTTATATTTAAGGGTAGCTACCCCCTTTTAAAATTCGAAAAAATTATTTTTAAGAGTTTATTAACACCAGAAATTAGTGTAATACCAGAAATTAGTGTTATACATAGGTTTTAGGGAAAATATTATACTAAATAACAATAACTATCGTTCCTTTAAATTATTAAGTAAAAAGAAAAAAAAATATAGTAGATTTGCCTTATTAAATTTGAGTTTTTCTGCCTATAAGTCTTAACTAACAGCATTGAGTATTGCTTCTGCTCTTCCTCATTAGTATGTAATTTATTGTACTCTTCCATCAATGCAACACCCCTCTCAGCTATATCGTTAACGCCTCTCATATGTTGTACAATTTCTTTAGCCGATTTGAAGCTTTCTTCCTCTTCCCATAGCTCAGGATCTTTCTGAATGAACTTGCAAGAAATTCCTGTGATTTTGAAAAAAATGTAAAATTTTCAGTGTTTGTTGATATGAAATTTTCAATGTTTTTGTTTACGATTGCATCATATTCCAAGGATGCCTTAAATATTTTAAAAATCATAATTTCAGGACCACTGGAAGACCTTACAGCTGTTACAACAACACTTTCGAGTAAAATTTCTAGTATGTGATGCCGGCATGCAAACCAAATCAGTTCCTTTTGCATTTTCTGTTCTAGAAGAACACATGCTCCGTTTATTCGTCCTGTGTTAGATGCTGTTTTATCAAAACACATACATTTTATTTTATCATATAAATTCCACGATAAAATAGCCTCGAAAATAGGAGAAGCCTTGTTTTTTCCTTTCCATCTGGAAGCTTGGGAACAGCCGAGAGCTGGTTGATTCCTTTTCCAGATACCAAGATTGGTAGACGATCTACTATTTCATGTCCGGTTATGTCCTCCAGTATCTTTTCATCCCAGTGCAAGTGTATTTAGTGGTTGGAAATCAGCTTTAATAGATTCAGCAATCTGTTTTCTAATATCCATTCTTTGGCGACGTATAGAAGAATAGCTAACGTTATATTGTGATACGTCACAGCCCAGACGTTTGGGTGAAGGAGCCAAAACAATAGTTGTTTTTTGGTCAGTCAATATAGTGACATCAAGTATAGTAGCTAAACTAGAATCTAAAATTCTTGGTTGGCCTCGTTTCTGTGGTGTAGTAAAACCATAGCTTGAAGAGGGCCCTGGCTGAGGAGATATAGGATGACTTATATCGCTATCACTTTCATTCCCTGCAGAAGAAACTGAAGAAGATAGTAAATAACATTTCTCAGTTAATTTCTTCATTGCTTCTTTTTCCTTTTTTATCATCTTTTGCAACTTGGCTTCTTTTTGTAAATGTTTTTAAGTTTTTACGCATGGCTTCTATCGATATGACCAATTTTTCCTGGACAACTCATTTCTCTTTGTCTTAAAAGAAATTGTTTATCTTCTTCAATAGTTATCATATTAAGGGAATTTGAGTGAGCAATATCAAACAAAACATTTAAATTTGATTGCCATTTGTTTTCTTTTTCTTTTATTGCTGCTGAGCGTTTTGTTTTGGTTTCTTTATTTTTTTAATTCTGCTATTCTTTGAAATATTTAAGTATTTTTGTGATAACATGTTGTTTTTCTTTGGTAGGAATAGTTGCTTTTTGCTATAGTATCATCACATCACTAGCTGTTAATGACACCGATTCTCTATTTGTGTTATTCATTACGTTTTTATAATGAAATAATAAACACATAACTTCTTTCACTGATGATAATTTTGTTTGTACCAATTCCGAACGAGATTGTCTAATTAACCATATTTCAGTCCTTTTTCGCGTTTTTATAATATTCAATGTCATTTTAGAAATACAAATACCAGAATAAAGCTAAAGTAATCACATTTACAATCATACACGATCACTATGACTCGCAACGATGGCGTCACTGGATAAGTGTATAAAAGAGCAATGGATTTTTGATATTAACTAAGTTGTGGGTACATACAGAGAGCACTGAAATTGTATAAGTATAAGTAAAATTGTATAAGTATAGTATTAAAATTGTATAAGTATAGTATTAAAATTGTATAAGTATAGTATTAAAATTGTATAAGTAAACCATAGCCAACATCGCAATAAGTGCTAATTTTAAGGTAATTCTTAAAAATCTTACGAGGCGGTAGCGACCCTTAAATATTAATTAAAAAATCTGAAATTTAAAACAAATTATTATTTTGGTAGATAGAATCATATTATGGGTTGAGAGTTGAAACAATTAAAACTTGAATTTTATGAATCACCCTAGTCCTTATGATTATAATAGTAACGAATTATAATAATATTGTATTTTAAAAATATTAGGGGTATGTCATAACCATTTTTTTGACGCAGAGATCTGTTTACGAAATATTAAGCGTCAGAGTCGTCATTTTTGTGACAGTTATCTGTTTCCACTTTCTACCAGCTAAACTGCTATTTTTGAATGTCTGAATGTATTCACAAAAGTAGTATATATAAGGAAATTAAAAGGAAAATTATTGCAACAAAGTAGGTTTACGAGTGACAGCGGACCAACATATGGCATGTTGGGTCTATAAAAAGTTCATAAACACTCCATGCAAGTAATTAAATTGATTGCATTTTTTAAGGTGTATATTTATTATATATATATACCTCTAAAAGATATAAATAACAATTTTTTGTATTTTTATAGGAAATTAATTGAGAAAAAATAGAAATAAAATTATAAAATAACCAAAACAAACGTGTCATCAAATCACGGCTTCGAATTACTTGATTATTGTTAGTTAAAAAAAAGTAATACTCTTCTATAAAAAAACAATAAAAATACAAATTAAGTATTTTAAAGACTCATCGAATTACAATACCCAGTACATCAATCAGACCATCACGACTTGTGCAAAACAGTACAAAAAATTAACAGTACTTTCGAAAATTACATGTCCTGTATCTGAGAATTTATTAAGATCAGTTTCCTGGTTTTAATTTTATGAAAAAAAAGAAAGAAATTATATATATATATATATATATATATATATATATATATATATATATATATATATATATACATGTTAAACAATCGTAATATTTAAATATGTACCATGTTTTTAGTCTGTGAGTGGGTATAGTAGGCAATATTTACGTTTACATATATTTACGTTACGTTAAACAGTATAATGGAAACGTATGTACGCTTAAGTGTATGTAAGTACTTACATGTGTACAAAGAGCTCGTAGTACTAATTCCACGAGAATTTCACAGATATATTTTATATTTCGGTTTTTCAGGATAATGTTGAGGTAAAGTTATTGTTGTGCTTATCCCAATAAGAAAAAATAATTTTATAAAAATGTTCTAACTGGTGGTTGATGAAAATAGTTTTAGGAAAATTATAAAATTTTAGCTAATTGGAGTCTAATTGTATTCAAGTGTGATCAGTTGTCGCTCTGTGTACAGTCTATATTTATTAGGAATAATAATGTCACCTACTCCTTACTTACTGTAACTATATTAAAAGATCTTAAAAAATACCAAATCATTTCACGCTTCTGCACAGTATTTCAAATAGATTAAGTAAAAGGAAAAATATTCAAACGCAAACATTACACCGCAAACCGGAAGCAGCCGGGCGAAAAATTAAAACGACTCCCCCGGTAGTTTTCACATAGAGGGAAACGAATCGCCTATCGCTTTTCCCTCCGCTACGTCTCGGCGAGTAATAATATTTGGAAAAGTCATAACGTCGCCGCTGAAATATCGTCACCGTGACCGCCTAATATTAAATTTGGATTAGCAAAGCCTCTGCACGCATTTTGTATGAATCAAATCGTAAGTAGAATTATGTTCATAGTTACATCGGATATAATGATTCGATGGATTTGACCATATAGTTACTAATAAATAACTATGCAATGTATGATTGCTTATGTTTGTCTATATATTCGGCTATGATTATCTGGAGATTCGTTATTAAATTTTCTATAGTAAATATTTCTGGCGTTAATTTTGTAGAAATGCATTATTCGCAATTAAATTAAACTACGTGATGTAGTATTATTTCTATTTTCTTTATGTTCTTTACCACGCCCTGGGTTTCGTTGTATTACAACATCTTCAGGTGGGCTATTAGTAAATATAGTGTAGAAATCTTTACTAATAGCCTACCTTAAGACGTAGAAATAATACTACATCACGTAGTTTCATTTAATTGGGATTAAATTTTCTATTCGTAATTAAGTTAGTTTCTAATCATTCTTGTACTTTCTTCATAAAGTTAAAATCAGGAAACTGATTTTAATAAGATCTCAGGTACAGGGCATGTAATTTTCGAAAATAGACTACCGTTCCTTTATTGTATTGGTTAAGAACCATCCGAGACGAGTCGTGATTGATGCAATGGGTGGCGTAATTCCTATACGAAATGGCTTGGTCTAATATGTTATTATCGGTGGTATTGCTACATTAAAATGTTTCTTGAATACAAATTACAGACTATAATACATTTTTTCTGTCGTTTTCTTAAATTTAATCATGTTTTACATAGCCAGAGTTTTTAAAATGTTTAATTTGTTTTTTTATTGTTCTTTATGGAAAAGTATTACTTTTTTAACTAACAATAATCAAGTAATATGAACCCGTGATTGGATGACACGTGTTTCGGTTATTTTATACTTTTATTTTTATCTTTTCTTAGTTAATTTCGTGTGATAATAATTGCGCGATATAAACAATTCTTGTTTCATTAGTTATCATATAATATTATACTATACATGAATAGTTTATGCATTTTCCTTTATGTTCAAGTGATTGTTGTTAAAATTCAAATATATTTAGTAGTTTTTACTACTAAGGCAATGAATGAACAAATCTGTAGAACGTTGCGTGTAATTCGGTGCAACATTCTGAATTAACCTAAAAATGATTGAATGTTCTAGTTGTTCAAATTAATAAAGAATACATAAGACTATTATTTCTTCTTGTAGCATATCTGTTTCCCATTTTTCATATAATATTACAAAATAGAATCGCTTTTCAAATATGACTAAAATTTACTTGACATATTCATAAAATAAAAATATAATTTTAAGAGTCAAAGAAGTAATTTTGCAATTCTTGTTAACAATTAAATCAAAGAGTGTTTACAATGCTTAATCATAAAAATTCCAGAATATAGATTTCAACCATTAACATTTATGACATTGCTATTAAGAGATCATAATGCAAATACTTTGCTTGGATTCCAACCATGACATTGAAACCAGTATAATAATACTCAACATAATAATTAGCTTAATTAAGCTCTAATAAGCTCCCAGTCTAAAAGCTTCGGAATTACTCCACTTATCGTTAATTATCTTCAAGTAAAGAATGGCCGACAGGCTCTCACTGTGAAATATCGTCGCGATAATTGCGACGTCACGAGCGAAAAAAAACAGTTATCAACGGGGACAATGATCAACTTGTCTGTGGGTGGGACTTGTTTAGGCCACTCCCCTTATTGTTGTAGTTTTAAGATCGCGGTGATAGATGGTGATGTAAATTGCTTTATGAGAATGATGGTGATTACTTCCATATGTCAAGGAGGAGCAAAAGTTTATGTAAGTATTCAATTTAGCTCGACGAATGGCTATGTTTTCAAGGTCTTTGACTAAATATAAATCTTGTAATAATTTTTATATTATTTAATTATAGTTTGTACAAAATAAGTCATATAAATTTCAAATATAATTTACAAAATAAGTCATATAATTTCTGATTAAGTCATATAAATTTTGAGGCTAATTACAAGAAATGCAGTAAATGAAAAAAATTAAACGGAATTATTTCATTTTTCTGAAAATTTTGTACCGATCTATGCTTGAAATTTTCTGATCATTTTGTACTATGTACAAGCATATTATAAGCTATAGACGTCAAATATGCCATGAATTGGTGGTTAAATTTCTTTTGACACAACCTATAATTGCGTTAATTGTATTTTTAGTCAGTAAATAGCTCCAACGATTTTATAAACAAAAGTTAATATTAAATAATATGAATTCACATTTTACATGTTAGTTGATAATTTATATCAACTAATATATAAAATGTGAATTCATATTATACCATTTTTTTCGTTTGTTTTGTTACCATTATTTTAGATAGGTTGACATAATATACATTTGTGACTTTGAACAGCTTATAGCATACTCCGTGTTAGCACAGCATGAAATTATTACGAATTTACTTTTGGCCTCTGTCCGGTAGACATTTATACAACGGTGTAGAAAGTAAACACTCTTACACAACGATGCAGAAAGGAAAGACTCTCATAAAATGGTGTAGAAAGGAAAGACTCTTATACAACTGTGTAGAAAGGAAAGACTTTTATATAATGGTGTAGAAAGGAAAGATTATTATACAATGGTGTAGAAAGGAAAGACTCTTTTACAACGGTGTAGAAAGGAAAGACTCTCATACAAGGGTGTTGAAAGGAAATACTCTTGTCCAACGGTGCAGAAAGGAACGACTTTTATACATCTGTGTGGAAAAGAAAGATTCTTATACAATGGTTAGAAAGGAAGGACTCTAATACAACGTTGTAGAAAATAATTGCGCGTACTTTGACGGCGTAGAAATGAAAGGCTCTTATACAATGGTGTAGAAAGGAAATACTCTTATCCAACGGTGCAGAAATGAACGACTTTTATATGTGGAAAGGAAAGGCTCTTATATAACGATGTAGAAAGTAAAGACTCTTATACAACAGAGCATGTCCGCATCCCGAGGCGTAGTACTTCCAACTCCATATTTATCCCGAGGCGTAGTACTTCCAACTCCATATATACTATTTTAGTGCCATGCAGTCTTCGGTGCGCTACAAACATTGATTTGAGTGGGGTGGGGCGGGATACTTATCATGACCAGAACTACAGATATCTTCGTGACGAATTAAATAAGTCCGAATACTGGAGTTCTGCTACAATTCATTATATGTCTTTTACCACTTCACGTCTTCATTATCAGGATAGCTCCATGCTATCATAATATTGTAATGTCATCGTAATTATATTTGTGCGCAAAATAGAAATTAAATCGGTTAACGGGAAGTCGGTGAAAACTCAATTAAAATATTTGATTGTTAGTTAAACATGTAGGAAACTAATTAAAATCGTTCAAATTTAGTGCGTACTAGTTCACGAAACTCACGTGACAACAGTGTAACTTTGTATTCCTTTTTGATCTGTAGGCCACTTTGGAATAAGAGATAAATGTATGAGATAACGAACTATCACCAAGTTTGTTATACTCGAACTTAATTAGGTGCGCCCTCGGCTATCTCTTCTGCGTTCTCAACAAGCTCCCTTTTATTTAGTCTCTATCTTACGCTTACAACTCTCGTTATATATCGTGTAGCGTCACTAATCATAATCACTGTATATTGTGGTGTCAGTAACAATTTTAAAAAAAGGACTGAAAAGTTATACATACTAAATTTTGTTTTTATAACCAGAAGATAGTGCTCAATTAGGAAGTGTGTCAAAAAATAGACAAAAGGCAATATTTCGTTTAACTTAATATTCAATATAAAATTTTTATTTTTATCATTATAACATAACAGACGAGTTGACTTTATTCCTTGATTGACACAGTCTTAGAGTTGACTTTGTTCTTAACTGATACAGTTTTTGACCTCAAATATTATTAAACTGGTTACATTCTAGAGTTTTAAAATTCAAAATATAAAATCATATTTTGAAAAATTCCATGACTTAACTGTTAGTTGGAATTATATTCTTTGTTCTTAAATCATTGTTTCTGTATATCTGCTTTTCTGTAATTAAAGTGAGCCATACTTTTGTACTAAGTTGCAAGTGAATGGGTCAAATAGTTCAAAATACCTATATCTTTGACACATGAAATGTAAGAATAACATATTTGTTTCGTTTTGGAGGTCACATTTAAGTCACTTTAAACAGATCATTGCACCATTTAGTGTTTTTTATATCATGTAGTCCCAAAGAGGAAAGCTAAAAATTGCGTGAAACTTCCCCGCATTTTCGATATCCTTATAATTAATTCCAGCAAAATGATATAGATAACCGCAACCTTCAATATACAACTTTCAGTGTAGAATTATGTCGATAAGAATTTTCAATGCAGAATTATGTCACTAGGGCATCCTTTTGAATTTTCATTCCTCTCTTTGTTTCTTCTATAGTATTAAAAGTTTTAGATATTTAGGTCAGGACTCAAATTGCTCAAACTTCTCAAACTATAATGAGATAAATTTTCGTTGCATCGTACTTTATTCTGATCTCCATTTTCATGCGGAAAGACAAGTAAAAATATATCTAAATTTTGTTTGACTCTGCAAGAATATATAAAATTAAAATACGCGATATATTATATTTTCACGAAAATGAATATTTTTATACGAGAATGAATATTTTTATAAGAGAATGAATATTTTTATGCGAGAATGAATATTTTTATACGAGAATGAATATTTTTATACGAGATGAATATTTTTACACGAGGTTAGGTTAGGTTAATGAACGGGAAAGCCGCTTATTTACCATATTTCCTAATCTTCAAGTATTCCTCTCTCAAATATGTCATAAAGTAAAACTGGTCTCGGCGCTTATTAAAAAATATTCTCCGCTTAATGTGTTGTACTATTTATTCGAATAATAATCAAACCCGTTATGCTGATACACAGGTACCTCATACTGCAGTGCCGTAATAGACGCGTAGGTGACAATGATTGCATTCCATCGCGTACGTTTTAGCACATTAAAATATATACACGTAGATATGTTCGTTCACGCGCAATTAAAAGAGAAAAAATATAAATTATGGTCATCGGGATAAATGGAATTTCATATTAAGTCGCAGGAATTATTTCAAAAAGTTGATGCGATCCCCAAAAATACGGTAGTTATAATTTTCTCCCAACAGTTGCACTCAATTTAAGTAATATAATTAGTCGAGTTGTTGTGAACTACTGGAATAAAAATTAATTTTTAATTAAAAATGATAAATTAGGATAAAAAAATACTCGCGTTAAATCTCAAAAATTATTTTTAAAAAGTCGATGGAATATTTACAAATATGATAATTGTAATTTTCTCTTAGCAGTTGCGCTCACTTTAAGTGATGTCACGAGTTGTCGTAAACTAACGGAATCAAAATTAATTTTGACCCTATTGTATTAAGTGATAGAAATTATAATTAAAAAGTTGATGCAATCTTTACAAGTAAGTCAACTGCTAGGAGGAAATTGTAATTTCCTCCTAGCAGTTGAACTGAATTTAAGTGACGTGATTTGTCGAGTTGTTGTAAACTACTGAAATAAAAATTAATTTTGAACGTTAGGATAAACGGATGCTTGCATTAAGGCTCAAAAATTATTTTTAAAAAGTCGATAAAATCTTTACAAATATGATAATTGTAATTTTCTCCTAGCAGTTGCACTCAGTTTAAGTGATATTAGTAGACGAGTTGTCGTAAACTACCGGAATCAAAATTAATTTTGACCGTTAGGATAAACGGAGGCTCGTGTTAAGTCACAGAAATTATATTTAAAAAATTGATGCGATCTTTACAAATAAGGAAATTATAATTTCCTGCTAGCAATTGAACTCAATTTAAGTGGCGTGACATGTTGAGTTGTAAACTAATGGAAGAAAAATTAATTATGGCAGTCAGGATAGCAGAAGGCTCGTAAAACGTCGCAGAAATTACTTTAAAAGTAGATACGATCTTTACAAATATGGTAATTATAATTTTCTCCAAGCAGTTGCACTCAATTTAGTCGAGTTGTTATAAACTATTGAAATAAAAATAAATCGTGGTCGTTAGTACAAACGAAGCCTCTGTTTATATCATTTTATCTTACATTTATTTTATTACGAATTTGTCCAGTTGCAATAACGTAATTTATCCAGTTGCTGTAAACTACCGGAATATTATTAAATTTAAATAAAACGATTATTTGGAAATATCGTTCAAGAGCATAAATGTTTCAAGAGAGGAGAACAAAAGGTCGGTCAAAATGATACAGATGGCTTTTTGTTTAATTAATTTATTTATAGCTTTACGTATTCATTATATTTTTATTAAAGACTTAAAGTGAACTATTAGTAATGTTAGTATTTGAAAATGGGTTTAATTTTGAATTGTACTTTTGTTTGTATCATTTATTACCTAAAGATCGCTGCAGGGGCAAAAAACCCTTACCCAAATCCTTCCATTGTTGTCGATGTCCTGCTGTTCTGTTTCACGTTCTTTTAGTTATATTCCCTTTATCATGAACGCTCCATCTGCAGTTCCTTGTATGTTGCCAGTCAATTTCAATTTCAATTTTGGTAATTGTTTCATTGCTACTCTTGATTTTGTTTTCGTTTTTATGGTGATGTTTTTTATCTGATCCCGAAGTTTAGATCAAAATAGCTTTTTTCTATAGCTTTCTGGCTTACTTTTGTCTTGTTGAGAGTTCTCTTTATAAGTGGTCAAATTTTATAAGTTCATGTTAACCCCGTAATTAGACATATTCCTTTGTTATTGTTTTCCGGTTTTTTCGGAATTTAGATTTTCATTCGGTGACCAGTATAGTTGGATCAGATATTAATAAAGCAATATACATAGGCGACGCTTTGGTATGACACGATACACATATCGTCACGATGAAAAAACTGCCAAGATAAGTGTTGCATATATGAGTAACCTGTATTTTTATACAGGTTTCCCAGAAGGAAAAAAATGGAGCACAGATTACTCGATAAAAATAGGTGAAGGCTGTTGAAGGACTTCTAGATAGAGTTGTAGAGCTTTTAACTATAGTTGAGAATAAGGTGAATGATTTGGGCAGCATGGTTGTGGTAATTTAAAAAGTAGCAGTATAAGTACAAAGAAGTCAATATGACTATTGATTAGAACATTTAGTACCAATATTTTAAATTTATAAATTAAAAAATAAAAACAGAATTTAAGTCTAGTTAAATTTAGGTTTAGTTAAAATCGAATTTAGGTCTAAAATTCCTGGACCGCAAACTCTTCTGAAACGAATTATATTTTGGAACCGTGCTAATTTTTGTTTATCTATAGATAAAAAAATAATTCAAATAAATAAAAAAAAATACGTAAACAACAAAATATTGTTTCTTCCCACTGTGTTAAATAAAAGTTTGTGCTAGCAAAATATCAAATTCAAGTATATGTATATTTTGAAATATTTTTTCGTATCATTACGAGGCATTGAACAATTTTTCCGAAAATACTTGCTAAAATTTTCTTTGTCAGATTAATTCAGAATTAAATGATGCAAAAATACACAATTTTTTTACACGTGTATTAAACTCAAAAAAAAACAAATTCAAAGCAACAGCGTTTTGAGATACAAACTTTAAATTATATTTTGTCACATTAATAGTAAAATACGTTACAAGTATTTTATATGCACTTTAAAAATGATAAATGGTATTAAAACAGTCTCAAAATATAAAGTAGGGGGTAGGTTTCTGTCTATTATGGTTATTTAACTATTCCAAATTATATAATTTGAAATTATTTAATTTCGAAAGCACAATGTTTGGATTTAACCCTGCAAATCCCTCTAACATATTTCTAATTACGGCATCGAATACTAGAAGATGTGTTGATTATCTTTAAAAATAATTAACATCAATCAATACGACAAACGTGAATAATTTCTGGATTCAACTTTGTCCAAGTTGCGACCAGATATATAGCTTTAGTTATTTAGAAATGTAACCAGCTTCCAAAATTGTTAGTACCCTCTCATGTTTTTGTAGAAATTCGTCATGTTAGATTTATACTACAAAAAATTGCGTTAAGGTAACGATAAAAATATGATTTTTCAACAAGAAATAATGCAACACTTAATATCATTTAATGAACAATGCTTGTTATTAATTCTTTCGTTCTATAAATATGTACCCGTAACTCTTGGCTGATAAGATGTAACTATATAATTTAATATTAGATTAAGAATAAATATATGATTTGTACAGTATTTAAGAAATAATACAACACTTAATATTTTGTAATCAATACTGATATCAGTAACTGTGTTATTAATATTGCTATGTTATTTAATATTACATTCATATTAAGGTAAAAATATTATTTCTTACCTGTACACAAAATAATACAACACAATATATTTTACCAACATTGCCCTTAAGGATTCTTCTCTTTCAATGAATTCTATTAGTAACTATGGCAGTTATGTAATTTAATATTAGATCTAGAATGGAATAAAAATTACTTGTCTAATATGTAGTAATAATACAATGCTTAATATTATTTAATCAACATTGCTTTTTAAACTTTTAAAAAAATATACATGTAAGCTATAGTTATGTCATTTATTATTATTATGATAACAATATGATATGTCAAATGTACAAGAAATAATGAAAGTCTTAATATTGCTTAATCAGCACTACCAGTTAAGAATTCTTTCATCTAATACAATTTCAAACGTATCTTAAACTGTTGGCACACGAGATACAGCTATGTCATTAAATATTAGATGTGCTTGATATAAGCACATCCGATACCATGGAGACGGCGTACGTAACATGAATTTAAATATGAAAAACATTTAATTAAAATAGTACAAGTATCCAAGGAAATGGGCGGCGCGCAATCTATCAATAGATTATATTTATTATTTTCTAAACTATTCCCTTAGTGTTTAATTAAAAAATAACTTTAATACACCTGCTATTAAAAAGGCGATCCATTAAACCGTATTAAACTCGCCATAACTCGATAGCTAACATTCGAAGCGGCTCTCGAACTATTTAATTACAGATAGGCGCGCGGGATGATACAGAATTGAGACATAAATATTAAAGAAAACCATTTATCGAGTGTGAACTCTCATTAAGGAGACGCTGTATGATGGTATCTTGTATATCGGTTTATCGACATCTTTGCGGCACGCCCTTCAGAAAATCCAATAGATCGTGCGAAGGGAAAAATGTTGTGTAGAGTCGTAATCGATATTTCGATCGCTGTTATGTCTTCACTATGTTTGCGTCTAGAAAATATGAGATCTTTGTTTATCTTCGAATCTATGTACATTTTATGAACTCTTCTCTCACGAATGGCGATATCGATTATTTTTAATTTTACTTGGGACTTGTTTCGTTAGTAAAGGTCCAAAAGTAGTGAATATATTTGGCGATAATTTTGTAAAAATTCATTATTCACAATTAAATGAAACTACGTGATATAGTATTATTTCTACTTTCTTTAAGTTCTTTACCACGGCCTAAATTTCATTGTATTACAATATCTTTAGGTGGGCTATTAGCCTTTTTTGCTAATAGCCCACCTGAAGATGTTGTAATACAACGAAACCTAGGTCGTGGTAAAGAACTTAAAGAAAGTAGAAATAATACTACATCACGTAGTTTCATTTAATTGTGTCCAAAAGTAATATAATAATAAATCCATTGCTATGTCGGGTTCTTTATAGTATTTAACAGCTATTTAAAAAAACCACTTTTTTCTAATTGAATATAAAGTACAATGCCACAAAACACTCACCAAAAATGAGACACTCGGGCGAATCCTCATTGTCACAAAACAATGAGACTTGTCATATAACAAAATTTCAAACATATTTTACGTATTTGTCACCAAATGAAAATATTGATAAAATCATTCAAAATATTAGAATTGTCATTAGTCACCAACGAGATATTTCTAGTTTACATATAATGTCATATAAAATTATGTATATTTTACTGGAATTTAGTAATATGTTATAAAATATAAATGTTTTGTCATGATGTTATATGCATAGATGGGCCAGTAAATGGCCTGATGGACTGATAGTACTCTGTATAATGTATGTTTAATCATTTTTTATGCGTTTAATTATTCTGGTTCTATAGAAAGGAAATCGTTAAAATGTAAATTTTAATTAAACTTCAGAAGGCTGGGAATCATTCTTATGCATAATATATCTGTGCCAAATCAAATATTAATATTTCGATGTGATGTACAATTATCTACATTTAAATTTAATGAAATACCCAGATTTTAGAAGCTGTCATTTTCTGAGAGCTGACGACAATCGGGCAGAGTTTTGTAAACAAGAACCAACCCACATTTCGAGTGAAATTGAGGCACATATTTAGATAGACACCCAACTATATTTTCCACTTCCTTAAAATAGATCCTGGTCGATAAACCAAGCCACAACACAAAAAAAACCGTATAAGGTACCAATACAGGATTGAGTCATTTTTAAAAAACTAATCATCTAAAATAAATGCTTTTGATCTAAAATAAATAATAAATCAAAGAAAAATCTAAAAAAGCAGTTTTCATAATATTGTCATCAATACTACATTTAACGTTGATATCTAAAATAACTTGCTTATTTTTTTTTACACACTTTTGAAACAAAAAAAGTAATTATCTCAAAAGTAAGTTTTTGTAGGTTGGTTCTAGTTTGCATAACTATCCAATTACAAATAAGATACATGACCTTTTAGATTTTCGAACTCAGAAACTGTGACCACTTTTCTGAGATTAGGTCATGATTCAGTCGCGTGGTGAAATATGATCGGTATAGTCTGCATATTCATTCGCTATCAGCAAGTTTTTAATAGCGCACTTTTACCATTTCTAGGTTTCTATGTTTGTAGCTTTGTTTATTCGTGATGTCACCGGATTTATTTAGGATAATAATCACCAAATATTATTTCACTTCCATTAATGTTCCATTTTTAAGTTAACCAGTTACGATATAAATAACATCTAAGATAAAAGAAGTAACCGTTAATAACTGTTATTACTATTAATAGTCCGGAATATCTACCTCATCTATTTATTTTTCTTTTTTGTCACTACGAAAGTTACCTTCTTTTCTATAATCTTCCTGTCCCAGTAAGGATTTTTTTTGTGTTTTTTTCTTTCTCAGAACTCTATGAGCGTAAAGTTTACTAAAATCATTAATAGATGGGGTTAGTAGCCAAATCAATTCAGCCTATTCTAATATTAACGTGCACAATGAATGTAAACTAAAGATTGGCGTGTCTTTTTTATATGTGAACCGACTGAAATGAAACCAAACTTAAATAATAGTCTAATGAAACTAAACTTAAAGCTAATCTAAATGTTGCAAAACTGCGACCAAATCAGTTCAGCCGTTACTGAGATTAGCGTGCAAAACTAAGGTGCGCGTGGACAAACAGACAAACATTCTAAAAACTGTTGTTTTAGACTTAGTAGCGTGACTTTAGTAGGTAGAACTTCGATTAACTTAAAAATATTCAATGTACAGACTCAATTTTTTTAGGACTTCATTAATGTATACATCTTTGCATTTTTATGAATATTTGTAATATTTTTTGTCAATTAGTATAATTTCATTGTCTATAGTCAGCCGTTTTAAAAATTGTGACCTGTTGAAAACAATTTGCCAAGATCGATTTGAAGAATATTTCTTGCAACTTTAAGTTCATTTCACATATATTGTTGAGGTGTTTACAATAAACAACCACATGTTTTTAACTCCATAATCATGAACTATCTTAATCTCCCTGCAGTTCTGTCACCTGCATCGCCAGACTGCTGCGCCACATCCCCGGTTAACATTATCCAAGCAAGATCTCACCTTTACATCGTAGTCGATCATCGACAGTACCAGAGAACCAGTTCCAGAGGAATTCTACAATTTTACAACGAGTAACTTGTTTAATGCGATCGGGGTTCTTGCGTCAAATGTCTAAATATGGATGTTCCAAACGATACACTTGGAATACTGGTGTATATATTTATACTTTCTCGCCTGAATAGTCTATAGCCTCAGTTGAATAGGCCAGTCTCTAAGTAATTTACGTAAATGGTATTATGGACATCGTACTTACATAATACGCCAGAGGGATATAGAGCATTTAGTAAACATAGGAAGCACATAAAATAATATAAAGATGACTTAAATAATAGTCCCCTGGTAACAGGTCTTCATTTTGGATCCATTGCTATTTTAAATAGACATGAATAGTAAAAATGTGTATTTTAAGGATTCTGTAACATCGAAGGAAAAAGGTGCCCTTATAAAATAACTTGTATGTCCTTTTGTCTGTCTGTCACAGCCGTTTTTCCTAAAAACAGCTTGACGCGCTTGAACTGGAAATTTAGTATATAATAAAGTATATTATTATGCACATATCTCAGTAGCGAATATTTAAAAATATTTTAATAGAAATTTTAGATATGGGCAAATTATATGTACTTCAAACTATATTATATAAATAATGGGCAAACTATATTATATATACATAATATGGAGGTATAGTTGGAAAAGGCTTAGTTATAAGTGTGACACAAATTATAATTTTTTTCTCTAAATTATCTTCAGACATATACGATACATATGTGATAGCATGTATCCTCCCCCCTTTACTTCCCTAACTACTGAACACAAAATTATGAGTAAGGTTTTTAGAAGCCTAAACAGTAGTTGTAGGGAATATAACTTGTAGTTGTATAAGTATGATTCAAGATGTTAGAGTTTTTGAGATATTAACCATTATATATCCCCCTTAATTATATTATATAACATTAAATATTTATTGTACCAGAAAGTCCACACTAGTGATGATTTATGATAAATAAAATTATTTCACTTTAAACGAGTTACAAAATCCTCTATGTGTGAGCCGAATTCGCCCTTGGGCAGTTTTTTGTTTTTGTTTGTTTAGGACATACACTCACAAACATTACTTGTTGAGTTCAGGTAAAACTTACACTAATTTTTTGTGAGTTTTTTCTCGAAAGGCGACAGGTATAAAAATTAAAAAGATGTTTAGTATCGACATGATATTGAAGCAAGTTAGAGAAAAAATTATTGTTTCGAACACGATATCGAAATGAGTCCCCAACTTGTTTGAAAAAGTTAAAAAAAGATCTTCTAGATTTTCAAGACTGTTAAAAAATGTGACTCATCAACCGATTCACGATTACTTGCAATATTTATAACAATTTCTTTTCCTACAACTTGCATAATTTTCCTACATTCGCATTTTAAATTCATATCGTAAATAAGAATTTAGTTAAAATTAAAATTTCATTTTCAGAAACAAATTTTCGAAGTAATGCGCCATTATGAAATGGTACAATATTAACAAGTTGTCTCGGCGCTTCATTTTTTAACAAAACATGCGAATATCCACTTAATTATTCATATGGATGAAAAAAACAACATAAACACCATCTTCGAAAATCGGCGAAAACTAGTGATGTAAAGAATTTCGATTTTTACATGTAGGCGAATACGAATTAGAATATATGGCACCAGTATTCGAGAATGCGAATATGCAGAATTGGTATTCGAGAATGCGAATACAAATGCGAACATATCGCACCGGTATTCGAGAATACGAATACGAAGGTGAATATATGGCACCGGTATACGAGAATGCGAATATACAGAATTGGTATTCGAGAATGCGAATACAAATGCGAATACCGCCTTTTCAAAACTGACGTCATTTGACTGAGACAACACGATTATACCCAGCGAACGAATATTTAGTGGAGCTGATCTTCTTTACACATCTTAGGGGAAAAGACATCTAAGCCTTTATTTTTCAAATTTTAGATCCCATTGTTCTAATTTAATATTAGCTGATTTTTCTTTTAATTGGTTATACAAAAACTCTTTTAAAAGAGCTGTTATTCACTTTATTAGAAGAAAAATTGCATTTCAGTTAAAAATACTGTTTGTTGTTATCACAAAAAGAAGACAAGTTTGAATATATATTTAATATTACAATTTGCTGCTGTGCGAATATTTAATAGTGATTTATTCCTTAAAAAACAAATGATTTAGTTATTTTTCAAAGATAGTGTAGGTACCGTACCGTAACGTACCTTACGTTTTAGATAATGGAAAGTCTGTGTTCATTTTAAAAAATTAAATTTTTTTTTGTTTATAAGACATACTAGATTTTTTTGCAATAATAGTTTTTAAAATTTAAGTTCTTGTATTTCCTCGACTTGTTTTTTGTTTTAACGAACTCAACATGAAAATTTTACACAAAATATTCACATTATTTGTGCGAACAGGAATGCGAATATCCTTTACATCACTAGTGGAAACAATGGTGGATAAGACGACTTGCTGCCAATGAAACACGCAGACATACGCTGGAGCCATTCTCTCTTGTTTTCCGCAGAAGCGCGGTAAATGCCGTGAAAGCTTTTGTCGGCCTTTGTTACGGAGCTTACAACGGATAGGTCGTATAACGTAAAAGCTTTGCTGCGAGCTGGGGTATTGTTCTGTCTGAGGATCTGAACCTTATATTTCATCAATATTGAGTGTGTGTAGCAGGTGCCGTTACGATTTACGCAAAATGATTTGTTGAATATAAAATGTTGATTCTACCGTAAGAGAATAGTGTCATCGTATCAAGGTTTTACTATACGAATGTGGAACTAAGAGAGTAGAAATAGAATAAGAATATATAGTACATTGAATTGTAACTGCAAGTTTTGTATGCGTTTATGCATCATAATTATGAACTCAAAAGACATCGTTTTTTTTTCTTTTCAGTCTTATGAAAAAACAAAAACTTTATGAGGTCATCCAATATATTCTTTCGCTATTTATTATAATTAGTTTCTTTTTTTTATAATGACTGAATGATTACTCCGTTTGAGCTGAAATTTAATTAGGTTCTGCATTTGAGAAAAAATTCAATATTTTTAGGAAAACTTTCTGTTGTCCAACTGTAAACTTTAAAGACGTATTTTGTGATATTTATTTTGTTTAATAATTTGACAATAACATGTGTGATGGAGTGTAAATATTTTAGTTTCTAATAGTTAAACTATGAATATATATGAATAAGGGAATTTAAAATGAGGTTAGAAATATAGATCTGAGGAGAAATCACTACAGTAAAATCGATTCAGTAATTTATATGTATTTTTACACTAATGATATACATCTGATATATTCAGTATCAGCTTTTTAATTTGTCAATGAAATTAACTGGAGGTATTATTATGTTAAGAGAAATTTAATAACAGTTTTTGTTTAATAAAAAGTTAGTTATAAAGTACAGTTATAAATACGTTGTGTTATAAATAGATAGAGTTCCACACCTTAAAAGGAAAAATGGAATCCTTATGAGATCATTCTCATGCTTGTCCGTGTGTTCTTCACTGCTGTTTTTTTGTTATCAACAACTCCTTGACGTAAGAAACTTAAAATTTGGGATATTAATAAATTAATTTAATCGCATATTTATCAATAACTAATGATAAGATAACATAAAGACACGACACTCTCCGTATCTTCGAGATTAATGTAATGGAGCACACACTATGTACCATTGAAATTCGATCTTTATATTTTAACAGTTCCATCGTGCTAGTCACTGAGATAATTGTTTATACGAAAATATCAATGACGCTTTCGAGGTGAGTGTAATGGAATGTATACTATGTACCATTGAGATTTGATCTATTTAATAAGACTTTCATCGTGCCAGTCACCTATGTAATTAGTTACATAAAAATGTTAGTGACACAAAATGTAATGGAAAATACACTATGTAATGGAAAATACACTATGTGTCGGTCCATATACTGTTATATCTTTCATTGTGCTAGTCAACAAGATTATTGTTTACATAAAAATATTGCTGACACTATATTCTTCGTACATTCAAGATGAATGTAATGAAATGTACACTTTTTAGCATGGAGACTCGATATACACTGTTAAGACTTTCATCGTGCTGGTAACTTATATATTTATTTACACGAAAATTTTGCTGACACCAAATTCTTTGTGCCTTCGAGATTAAAGAAATAAACTTTACACATTTTGCTATCCAGACTCCATATATACTGTTATGATTTTCATCGTGCTAGTCGTCGGGGGAATTGTTTACACAAAAGTATCATTGACACGAAAATATTGGTACATTCGAGATTAAAGTAATTAAATATACACTTTTTACTATTGAGGCTCGAAATATACTGTTAAGGTTTTCATTATGTTAGTCGCCGAGATAATTATTTATATGAAAATGTCTTTGACACAATATTATTCATACCTTCGAGATTAATATACTTTGTACTATGGAGACTCGATGTTTACTGTTAAGAATTTTATCATGCTAGTCTATATAAATGTTTACACGAAAATATTACTGAAACGTAACTCTTCGTGTCTTCGAGATTAATGTAATGATATGTACGCTTTTTACCATCGAGACTATATATATTGTTAAATTTTTCATCATGCTACTCGCCGAGATAATTGTTTATACGAAGATATCACTGATACGAAATTATTCGTACCATCGAAATTAATATATACTTTATATTATAAAAATTCGAGGCATACTGTTAAGACTTTCATCAGTTATAGTTACCGATATAAATGTTTACACGAAAATATCATTGACACGAAACTCTTCGTGCCTCCGAGATTAATGTAATGAAATGTACACTTTGTACTATCGAGACTAGATATCTACTGTTAAAACTTTCATAGTGCTAACACCGAAATAATTGTTGACACGAAAATGTTAGGAACACAAAACTCTTTGCGTCTTCGAGATTAATGTAATCGAGTTTTTCAGCCAACGTTGGCGTATTCCCATCATTATGATTTAATGAGCCAATTAAACAAGCTATTACTTTTAATTACTATAATTTTAAAAACGAATAAATAAAGTATGTATTCAGAAAGCATTTATTATGTATTTCTGTCGTGTATAGGAGTGTTCATGAATTTCAAGTGGATCGGGTTGCACAACAATAAAGTGGCGCATATTTTTCACGAATGATTTAAGTTGATTACGAAAAATTCATTGTTGAACATTCGTATAATTTATATTCAACAGTGCTCTTATATTTCTGGGACTTAGGTCACTGGTAAAGTATATAATTTAATAAACACGTTTGATTTATTTAAGGTTCTTAAGGTTGCATGGCTTAAAAAAAAGAAAACGGAAACCTTATCAGAGCCGATTGGAATCTGGCTCCATTATTTGGAGCCCAAATGAAGCCAAATACAGCTTGATGATTGAACTTGTGCGAGAGACGTTCCTTCGATATCTCTATATGAGACAGTATGGTTACTTCCCCTTTCTATTTCGTACCGATTTCCTCTAGGTTTTCTTTCCAAGCAAACTCAGGAAAAATGTACTAATAAATTTATCTTACAACTATTAAAAGGAAAAATTCTAAGCTTGTATTATTGAGTAAACTTTCTTTCTTCATACCTGACAATTTCCTGCGTTAACGCAATCATCACCTGTTTGTTATACTACCCTCTAGAACCGAACTATATCGGAACTCTCCAGTTTCCCACGGTTTCAACTGCCAACTACCTGATCGCGGAATAAATTAATAAATCACACTTTAGTGTAATTTATTTATGACAAGTGAAAGTAAATTTGTTGAAATGTGTCGTTGTTATAATTTGTAGTTCTCATGAATTTTGTATTCATGTTTAATCTAAAAGTTTAAACTTTTTTAAACAAATAATTTCTTATCGTTACGAATAGGATATCTTTAATGTAACGATCAATGTGCGTGTGTTTGTGTGTGGGTGTATAAATATATAAATCACTCAAATCTCCGTCCTTTTATCTGTCGCTGTCGTTTTACCGCTTGACACAGATACTTTAAATTTTTAATACTAATAAAGCATATTAACTCACACGTAACTTTGTGTGGGCGGGAGAGGAGGGGTTGTTAGTGATTTCATGAAATGAGTACTACAGAAAATATATAAAATTCCATGTACAGAGGTGTAGTAAATATATAAATACTGAAGAAACTACTAACCTTAACATTTTAAAAATGAGGATTTCTAGAACCCTACGCACACGTTATGGGAAAACTATGACAATGTTTCCAGATGTCATAATTTTTTAAATTTTTTCGAATATATATAAATAATATTTGCATTTTATAACTACCCTTAAAATGGATGAAAATATCTTATGTCTTAATTCTTGACAATTTCTATCTATTAGTTACTAGATGAACGATAATAGTGAGGTTCTTTGAATACAATTAAGACAAATCGTTTAAATTTTAATCTAAACCCCCAAAATAACGTCAGTGAAAGTTTCGTTTAAACGATTAAGTAGATTTGGTAGTTAAAGCGTAATGCTCTAACAAACCGACAAAAATTAAAAACAAATTTGTTCTTGCTTCTGTTAAATTACATATATGTTCCTTTCTGAACCTACGAACTCAATTCCTATTCCTATCAAATGATTTCGGATGCGCAATCGTGGCCTAGAGGACATGATTTGGGTTTAACAGGGACTAAGAACAGTCATTTATAGGTCGCAATAATTTTATAGTTTTGGAAAATTAAATAGTTTTGGATATACCAGTGGTCCATTACTAATATAATTCTTTATTACGGTATCAATGTTAAGTAGTCTAGATCTTATAAGTTCCGTAGATCGTAGTTTACGTAGATCTTTTAAGTTCGTTGCGATGGAATAATTCAAATGTCAGGGTTTGGTGTTGTAAATATAATTATATGACTCAGTAAATTGTATTCCTGCCTCTGCCTTATTCTGACCAACTGAACATAGGAATATTTTACTACAATTAATCTTCAGGTGTGCTATTAGCAAAGATCTGTGGGCTATTAGCACCTGAATATGTTGTAATACAACGAAACCTAGGTCGTGGTAAAGAGCTTAAAGAAAGTAGAAATAATACTACATCACGTAGTTTCATTTAATTGTGAATAATGAATTTCTACAAAATTAATGTCAAATATGTTCAATATTTTACTATTAAGGAATATTTTACTGTTTGAACGAATCGCAAATTAAATTGACACATGAACAAATTTTGTTCATAATTTTTAACAGTATCATTAGAAATTTTTTGGAGATTGTTTGAAAACCATGTCTTGATATTGAATCACTCTGTGTTAGGTATTAATTTAATTTGGCCGATTAAACCGGATTAATAAGCTAAGGATTATGTATCCACATATGTGTGTAATTCTTACTATTTCTTTGTAGAGGATGGTGTCTTAAGTATTAATAATCATATAAATATTACATTGTTAAGAATTAACCTTCATGAAACTATATCAAATTATTTATATTATGAAGATTAAATCTATTTTTATTTATTTATTGAGAACAAAATTCGCTTTCTACTTAAATAGCTCGAAAGCTTTATATGTAAACCGCTTAGATACTTCAACTTTATTGTGCTGATTTAATTGAGTCACTTGAAATACAATTCGTGATTATTTTTAAATTTCCATTTGGAGAATTTTCGAAAATTAAATGGAAATACGAAAATAATTTCTTAACACTGGATACATTATATTTTAAGTAAGATAAAAAAGTAAGGATGTTTAAACGTATTTAAATTCATAATTAATATGCTGTTTCGAAGGCATATACGTGCCTTATAAATATTAAATAAATATTAGAGTTAAAACCTTATTTTTATTGTCGCAATGAGTTAAGCTAACGATCTTCTTAAAAATGTCTTCAAGTAAGACGTCTGGGCGACGGTAGGAATAACGCTTGTGGTAATAAGTAAACGTTTAATAGTAAATGTTAAATTCGTGCCGCTTGTGAGATTAATTAACGATATTAATTTACGCTGAAGCTGTCATATTGAGTTAACCCGCAGGTAGAGTTAAACTTCGTTGGTCAATTTGGGTAATTACCATAATGATTATTAAAATTACTGAACAGATAAGGTTTATGGTAATAATAACAATAATAAAGTCGGATAATAGCTTCGATTAATTTGAAACTTCAATAGGATTTATTGTAAAAGTTTTGCTCTTACATGTAATATTTTCTTATGACAGCGGATGGGAAAAGTAAAGTAATAACAATTTACGATAACTTAAGAAAATTAATTGACTTAGAGATATATTGTGAATAATATTGTGGTTTACTATTTTCAGTTTACTATTAACATTTACGTGGATTTTTGCGTTAAATATTTTTATGTTTCATTTGCAACAATAAAAGTAGTTAGATATTTATAAGAATGAGTAATATTGGATAACAATCTTAATAGATCCTTAATGATTACAGTAATGAACATATTGTATCAATAATTTATGGCTTCTTAGAATGACGAAAAAAGGTGTATCTGATGCAAAATTGACAATCCCTGCTTTTATTCTGGTTTTATGGGTAATAAGGTAAGTACTTTTCGTTGTAAGTGTACGTAAAGAAACAAATCTTAATGAAACCTGTTCTGTACGAGGAAAATTCGTACTACGAGCGTTCTGTACATAGTGAGGCATATATAAATATTTAAGGGTACATAGTTTTTCTAATAAACCATTTAAATTATTTTTCACAATGCGAATATGAATACGTTGCCTTGTCTATTCTTTACAGGCGTAATATGTTATGGATTGTTTTGCACAAAGTTTACTTTAGTCGTATCGTTGTTCAAAGTTTACTTTAGTCATTACTTTAGTCGGATGGGAGTCGAAGAGTTTATACTTTTGTGGACATTTTCAGCAATATTTCTGGAATTATCTCATTCAAAAGTCTAAAAAAATATTTTGGTTTCTTTATACCTTGCTATTTCTTAGCTTAATAATCCACACGGAATACAAAACAATTAATTATTCATTTCCTCCTAAAATTTTCGTGTACAATTTTGAGTATTTTGAGTATCGAAATTAATGTCGGTTAATATACTTTATTATAATTCCAAATTTCAAGTAACTAATTATCAAAAGATTTCTGAGAAAAATTACTAGGGTAGAGACTCTTGAATAGTCTCATAAGGGTTCCGATTTTCTTTTCGAGGTATGAGTACTAAAAAAGGGTCAATTTGTCATATAATTTTTGGGCATTGTGGCATCTGGCTTAACCGAATGAGTTATATTTTGGGAAGTTCTTGGAATATTTGGCGTGAACATTTGTATGGATAAAATCAGATCTATTTTAGTCTACCATAGGATAGGGTAGATAATTGTGGCGCAAGGTAATTCACGCTAAATATTTGCATATTTGTCATGTTAAGTCCGTTTGTCTATAAAACGATATTAGTATTTTGTGTACGAAGAAAACAAATAGTATTGAATATTTGTCTTATAACAAACGAGTCTCATTATCTCAACATTCCTAGATACCGCATATTATATACATAAAACATTAAACTGAATCAAACTATAAGAAATTGAAGAGTTTATACTTGTATCGTATTCATAAAAATGATTCTAATTTATGAGCCTACATTTTTGTTGCTTAAGCTCTTTCTTGAGGTTAGCAAAACCTATTTAAAGGCCAAATTTTACGTCTAATCATTTAATATACAAAAAAATAAAATACCAACCTGTTCAGGTCTCAAACCTGGCGGCACCCAGGTGTATTCCTCCAGGGCGCATCCGGAATCGTCGTCGCTCTGCGAGTGTCTTTGTCCGTCCGCTGGCTTGGCGAGCAGCCGCTCGGCATGCTCGAGCAGGCCGCGCAGTCGAGCTGGTGATCCGGCCATGGACGGGGCACCGCCTGGTGGTGGTGGCGGGGTATCGTGCTCCGGCGCTGGCGACGGGCCCGGCGCGCAGTTGCGGCAAATTGGTCTGAGGAAAAAACGGAGGACAATGGTTATAAACCTATAATTTATACGAAAAAGCAGAAAAACCCAGTGGACATAAACAGGATTGTATTTTTGCAGTCGAAATATTGTTCATATTTTAACACAAAATATGTTATATTCGTTATCATTAGCAGATGTAAATAAGTTAAATAAAATCAGCTACTATCCAATAATGTACAGAGAAAAGCAAAACGATCAAATTTTTTTTCGAAACCGAACTTTGACTTTAGAGACTGATTGAAAAAATAGCAATTTACTTTCAAAAGAAAAAAATAATTGCCTTATTAAAAAAAATATTCTAAAACTGACGGCATCAACATTGTATTTATGTTATAAATGGGTTAACCAGTGTGTTATGCGTTCCGGTTGTCCTTTTGGCGAAACTTTTGAATGAAATGCTCTCATTAGCTAAATTTTCCACCCAAAACTTAGCGTATGCAGTTCAATTATAAGTAAATAGCTCCAGTTGTTATGTAATCGTTAGAGGTTTCTGAAGAGCAATGTATACCTGTGTGGTAAGAGAAGATGATACCAGGCAAAAAAAACAAAAAACAATTGCATTTAAGTTATCCAAAAATTCACCTTTGGATTGGCTCTTTCATTGGCGTAGGAAATTTTATGACAAAAATTTCCTATTTCTGTTAAGTATTACGGTGCCATTTGTTGAAAAATAATTAATTTTTCATAATATTTAATATTATTATATAAACGACACAGTGCTATCTTCTAATACTAGTCTTGTATTATAATATTTGATGGCCGATTGATTTTTTGCGACTTTATCCAGTACCTATTTTAGATGCCATATCTTCCTAAGCTAAAGGAGAAAAAGTAAATTAATTAATCATCGAAATCACCTCGGAATTCAAAAGTTGAGATCCTCGCGAAATTCACTAAATATAACAATTCTTTAAACAGTCGAGCATCGCACTTACATAAAACTATACAATCAGGACATATATGTATTTATATCTGTATAATGTAAATACAACTCCATGAAAGTCTACACATAGACATGTTTCGTTTAAGTGGATATGCAAACAAGATTAATTAACATGTGCTTTACGATGCACCAATCCAAAACAAGATAGACATCCCGGGGCCAAGGCAATGAGAGTTATAAATCTTCGCTGGCCTCTTTATGACATATTGTAAAATGTAAATGGATCAGTTTCGGCGTAGTGTGCTACAACTTGGTCCAACCATTTTGTACGTATACGTGTTCACAGGTACTTATAAATATCAAATTCTAACTCTATGTTTATAAGTTTAAGTGAATTACAAACAATGTGTTTAATCTGCAGGTAGTGTAGTTTTAAATTAATTATTCTGAAATTTTTCTTCTTCGTCAACGGTAATTCCTCTTAATCGCCCGGTTATAAGCTGGGGTTTTACAGTTTTTTAATCCAAGAATATGTAAATCCTTTTCAAGGCAGTCAGTACACCTTAGACTGAATGTGCGTGTAGAGTTGGAGCACGTTACAGTGACCAGAATAATTCTTGTTGTATTTCCACTTTCATTAATTCAAATGAAAAATCTTGTCCCTTTATTTTTAATTCGACTTTAACTTTAATCAGTAACTGTTTAATTACGATTTCTGGCTTCAAAAGCGCTATTCAAGGTATTGTTTACAAAGTTTTATAGTCTTTTATTTTAATTTAATCGTTATCAGTTAAAGGTTCGGAACGAACCAAAGCGAAAAACATTAGCGAAAAAATGACACATTTTAAATTTTATTAAAGTTTTATAGCTTTCAGACGCCAAAAAATAAATTCTTTCTAGGGAGATTTCGGTGGTTTATCATTCATAAATCATAGCTTTATGTATTTTGAATAGTCTAATGTATGGATCTGAAGTTTGCAATATAAAAGAATTTTACTTAATTCTTGTGTACATTAAAAATGTATACTTATTGTTTTCTAATATTTCTGACGATCCTTTTAATACATACAGATAAAGCTTCGTGCAATAAATTAATGGAAAAAGACAAAAAGATTAACCGTGTTTTTAAAAATATTTTCTTCCTTTTCCAACTAAATTGTATATAATAAATTGCAACAGAAGTTAGAAACAATTAGAATTTCTTTATATATGTATCTAATACAGCCTCCCATTTCTTTATTTGTATAGCAGAAATATAGAATTTTAGTGCGAGGTATTCGGATCGATTAAATATTTTGGGAGGAAAAAATGAGAAAATTTTTAAGAAAAATGTTTATGAATGAAGAATGAAAAATAAATGCAAATAAAGTAAAATTAAAACTAAGTAAAAAACATATTTTTTATAAATATGTAGAAATTGCAATTTAAGTATACTATATGGGAAAGAATCTACTTATTATGATACGATGAAAGAATGGGACCAGCATGGGACAATTAAGAGATGACTCGAAGATAACTCAGCAGGTTCAAGATCCAGAGGTAGATACAGATGGAAAAATTATTAGGTAGAAAATCTTAACAAACTATACGTTTGCAATTAGAAAAGATAAACTTAAAGAGACTTTAGACTAAAAGAGACTTTCATCCTTTCCTCTTCTAAGAGGAAAGGAGGAAAGTCTTAAGAAAAGCTAGGTAAAGTTTTATTACGGCTATAGTTCCAGGAAAAATGAAAAAAATAATTTCTTCCACACGTCATTAATTTTCACCTTCATAAAATTTTTATAAATTTGGAAAATGGTAATGGAATGGCATCAAATAATAAAATAAATGTATTATTGTCTAAATTTTTGATTTTGTAACGTTTACATGTTTAGTTTTTTGATGTAAAACAGTAAATTTGTCCGTTTTCCTTCAGCTTCTTTCAGATTTAGTCAGGTTATAAATCAAAAAGGCCGAATCTGGTGCATTTCGACATAAAGAATAAATTATGAATTTTTTATTCAACAATAACATATTGTACTAGATAAATCAAATATTTCTTGTTACAAGTTTTCTTTCAAACTCATCTCATTTAATTCGCTTTTCGCCTTTATATTAATAATTATTTTCTCTGTAGAATGATAGGTAAAATAGTTCTTTAAAATTTAATCAAAAAGCTAAAGCTCATATCGCAAATCATTCACGAATGCATTATCACAAAACAATGATTAATACAAGGGAGATCAACATCATCAAGATACATCAGCTTAACGACTTTTTTAACACTGGCAGCTACGAAAACAAAGATATCTTAAGTTGAACAAACGCAACAGCGGTTCACATAATAAAGAAATGTCAATTACATTAATTTAGTCGAGTGACAGAAACGCCACGCGTCGTTGGGTTTTCCACGTTCGGCTTTCGAATAGTAAAAGTTGGTCGTGTGAAGATTCAACACAAAAATACGTGGATGAATGCATCGCCATCTCCGAAGTACCGCTTGGGTTATAATAAAATGGAAAGCGGACATTAGTTGGGAGTTAAACTGTTGTTAAACAGTAGTCGTTAATATCATGTTGATTAATTGTGAACCTGTTGATGTGAAATATTGTGAACGAGATCAACGTAAAATTGTCCTCAGTTTCATTCTATTCATGTATATTGTAATTGTTTTCTTCCGTAAGCGATTTGCAATCAATTATATAGTTCGGATTAGAATATTATTTATTTAGTCAATTCACAGAAGTTAGTGAAAATGATATTATTTATCAATTTTCTCTTTTATTTTTAAAATGAAATGTTGTCTTTGGCAGGTCCATCAATCGTGGGGAAAGAGGATATTTAAAACCTTTTTATAAATAATCCAGTTTTGTTTGGCCGTTAAAAAATTATGTGGGAAAAATTATTCTTTTTAATTTTTCCTGGAACTCTACCCGTAATATAATTTTACCTGGCTTTCCTCGAGAGTTTAAATTATCCTTTTTTCTTAGATGATTATCTTTTCCAATTGCAAACGTATAGTTTGCAAAGATTTTTTACCTAATAATTTTTCCATCTGTCTCTGGAATTACCTTTGGATCTTGAACCTGCCGGGTTACCTTCGAGTTATCTCTTAATTGCTCCATTCTGGTCCCATACTTATATATATATATATATATATATACATATATATATATATATATAAGAAATTTTAAGGTGTACAGTTAAGTGATATTGTTGTTGTTATGTGGGTGAATAATGCAGGATCAAATATCTTCAAAAGTGGGTGTAACTGAAGTTGCCAGGAAAAAATTGTAAGTCCTGCCAATGACAACATTTCAGTTTAAAAAGAAGAGTGGAAATCAATAAATAATGACATTTCTCCTAAATTCTGTTAATTAACTAAATCTATAATATTCTTATTCGAATTATCTAATTGATTTCAAAAAGCTTACAGAACTAAACAATAATAATAATAAACTGGAATAGAAATCATTCATAAAAATTTTTGAAATAATTTGAATTAACTGAATGTGGAAAAATTGTGAATCAAATTGGTCGTTTCTTTAAAGCCTCGCACTTCGAGTCTACACATTTGCAGGGTTTAGAACTTTCATCACTATAAAGTCAATGTAGTATATCATCTATGTGGTAGATATTTGTTATGTATATAGAGATAATTTATCAAGTAAATAAAGAAAGGTCATTAGTAAATTTTGATGAAAAAGATAAATTTTAAAATTGATGAAATTGTGACCTATGTACAGTATTTTAATGTCGAAGGAAAATTTAATTATGGTATATTCAAGGAATTAGTTCAATTTCTGTTTTTATGTAAATATATTTAATTTTTTGACAGAAGTACGAAAGATGATGCTATCTTAAAACAGCACTTTAATGTTTGCATAATAGATGTCAACTTAACTATTGCATAACAGATATTAGACTTTCTTCATCGATCTAATATACGTTTATGACTTTCACCACTTGTTATTGTATCCCACATAACTATCAAGTAACACGGAAAGAAGATATAACAATGATATGTTCATTCAGAAGGTGTCTTCAGTTTCACCAGCGTTCGCTTACACGTATATAAAATTCAATGTAATTATGTAAAGTACATGTTCTACATATGATTGCATAGTAGGTTTTATTTGGAAAATGTAAATGCAAATATAAACATTAGTTCCTATCAGAAATATTTTACTAATTCTTTCTGAGGCATCATCAAAATACTGCAGATTGGGTATAACTCTCAAATATAGTTGTAATGCACAAATCTATTTTAGAAATAATATATGTGCTTAAGAAAATTCGTTTTTCGAAATAGTTGTTTCCATAATACATGTAAAAATCTTAGTAGAATGTTACCGAAGTATTTATATATGTATAATACGTTCATGTTGGAATTTAATGGCAAGTGCAAAATACGGATAAGGTGAAAATTAATGAAATTATGTATGTCTGTGCAAAAATTTATAAATATGAAAAGTTTCGAAACTGTTTTTAAATAGATTGACGAAAATAGCTTTTTTATTTGTACGTAAGCGTATTGTTATAGCGTATTGCTATTTATAAGTAAGCCTTGTTAATGTGACATTATTTTCATTCTATCATATTTGACATATATTTGACGAGCTTAAAACATAAAATGTTTCATGGGATTTGTATTATGAAATAATTTATATTGAAAAATTAAGGCACACATTCAATTTTGGGTGGAGACACTAACGATTAGTAAATTTATGGTATTATAGCTATAAAATACGATTGCAGATAATATACTGTTGAGTTTTATTTTTAGTAATTTACATTTTTATCAGTATTATTTAAGCAAATTAATGATCTCATAAGATTCTTGTAAGAAAATTATATAACGTATATGTGATTACTTCGGTATATAATTGAGAAACTCTTACCATAACAGAGTGAATTTTTTTTATAAGTATCCTCCGTGAAAATTAAGGCAATTATAAAAAGATCTGGCTAAAAATTATGAAAAAGTGTGCTCGAGGACTTCTTTAGTGTGCGCGATGTCTTTATTGAGATTCAAAAGTAAATTAGTTTTACTAAAGTTATTTTATCACTAATAGCTTCGTTCCATACGCAATGCTCGTAGTTGTGTAATAATAAATATAACTTGAAATATATTTCAACTGTAACAGTTTTATATATATTGATTTTTTTATCTGCAAAATGCTAAATTAAAACACTACTCTAAACATTTCGAGAAGATATCAGACACATTTTTGCACGATGTTAACAGAAAGCCGATGCGTCGAGACCGCAAGTCCTTGGTTTTAGTTGAACTGAGATGCTAAAAAGTACCATCTCACTGCAACAGTCCATCATAAAGTGAACGTTAGTGAATGCATTACTTCAATATGTTTCACAATGCATTGTGTTTAAAATGGTTTTTGTGCAGTAAAATATGAAAATTATAATACTAATGAAACTAGAAAAAAGAAGTGCATCGCCTTCTGTAAGCGTTTGTCTTGGTTGTGTATTTAACTTAAAGAAAATTTATTTGTAGGCATTGAAATGGCGTTCGAGCACCGGCTTATACAGCGGTGTCTCGCAATTTAGTTTGATAGAGATGTACAAAATGTTGCATCGATGTTTGTGTAGTATAGAATTTTCGAATCGATCAGATTTTTAAATATAACATTTAAGGTTTGTAATATAACTAAGTAAAGTTGACAATAGAATAAGAATGGCGTTAAATAATTGTAAGACAAAATTGTTGGAGGAATAAAAAAAATATCGAATAGCCAATATGCTGACTTTTTTGAAATTTACAAATTACTTCGTACTATGTCAAAGAGTACCTTGAAATCTTGTTTAGTATGTCCATTTTTTACGTGTTTTTGTTCGTACTTATTCGAAATTCTAAGTATTAAATATACTCAACTTTCAACAAAATTGTAAACAAAAGAAAAATGGATAGAATGAATAAAATCAGAAACGACGATTTCTAATGCTCGCAGTGATGTTTGTAAAAATCATTTTCCAGACGAATGTTTCATGTTGGGGAAAATAGGATGAAAGCCAGTTTTTGAACATGTCACCTCAAATCTTCCATCGCCTAACATAAATTTAAAATTTATATTATTTCGTAAATATACATCGCATGGACATGTATATTGACACATTCTTACACCAATTTAAAAAAATCGCAATTAAAAAATATACCTTTTCATTAAAATTTAACTAAGAAAGAAAAAAACCATTGTTCACTGCATTCTAGTTGCAATTTTGTATTATCAACAATTATGTATTTCAAACGACTCTGACGAAATCCCGCGATAAAATTATATTTTTTGACATTAAGGAGACCTGATTTTTATAGTCATACACCCAAAATCACAGTTTACCTTATTGTATCACTTTATATCAGTTTATTTTATTATACTTTTGTATTCTGTCGAGAAAACATTCCACCAATATTACAATAAATGAAAGAAATTTAAATAAGAGGAAAACTTGAAAAAAAATGTAATAATGCCCAAATTCCTATGAATAAAACGTGTTACAAATAATAGACGTGTTATTGTTAAGAGATTGAGTGCATGTAATAGGAAAAAAATGCTCAGTAATCAGTTTTACTTAAAAGGCTAATACGCAAAAAAAAAATAACTTTTATGTAAATATAACAAAGCCAAGTTGCTACGCTTTTTTCCAATATTATATTTACATAGATTGTAATAGAGTTTAGCAAAGAAAGTTTACATACCACATATTAATTTACCGTTTTAGTTCGAATACTTTCATATGTAATGCAAAAATCGATACAATTATTTTTTATCGACTAAGGGCCGCACAATTGTTTGCTTGTGATTGGTTTGTTTCCTGGCAAATAGAATGCGTCTAGATTTATGGCTAAAATATCAACTGATGTTTGGAATAAAATTTGTAGCATGCTAACTGCTTAAACTCATTGGTAGTCCCATAAAATGAAATCGTTAATAAATTTGGGTTTTGCATTGGCTTGTCAACATATCTTCGTATGACAGATATATTCACTACATTACGTATGATAAACCATAATAAAAACTACATGTAATAAAAAATACTTTTCATTAAGTAAATTATATGTTGTGTCAGAAGGGTGAGAGAAATTCTAATGTCACATAAGTAAAGAAGGGATATGAAAATATTTGTTTGTAAAATATCTCTTGGAAAGATTTATCTGCTTGATCGGAATATACAAAGTTTGAATTAGTTGAAAAACATATTGGCTAAAAATTTAAAAAAGAATTTGGTCGAAATACCTTCAGTAGTACATGAGAAAAAGATCAATAAAATAATTAAAACCCTTAAAGCAACTGAATTGCTCTGAATTATTTACATAGGTTTATCACATTTTCGTTGGTTGTTTAATCATGAAAAGCGTGGTATTAACTAATTAAGATTTTGCTGGAATTGAGACAGTATCTCAGATGGAAGATTCACTAACATCTCTCAACCCTATCTTAGGCAGAAATCATTGGATTCTAAACCCTAATGAGTGGTTAAGATATGAAATGTGAAAAATCAATGGTGTTATACAATCGGTAATCAGTTAACTCTGTAAAGTATGAACTTCTTAAATATTATATTTGTATTTATCGTAGTTTTGGCATATATTAATATAAACGAGTTTAAATATTTACTTATTCATTATCAAAACACTAGTTGGTATAATTAATAACTTGTAAATCGTACTAATGTTATAAAAAGGAAAGTTTCATTTTTTTAGTGACTCATGAAAAACTATTAATCGAAATTTTCATATAAAGCAATTTCATAAAATTGCAGCGTCATAGCTTATAGTTTCCAGATTGCCATCAACTATAAAGTATGTACATATATTGTAAAATTATTAAGATATAGTTGATAACGTCAGTTTAATTATAGCGGAGAAAAATTCTATGGTTTGGGCGCTTTCATTACGAACGCCGACAAGACCTGTAATAGTTTATACACTAATCAATTGTAGACCTTAAAAAAAGTGTAAAGTTTACGACGGTATTTATCCACCTTTTATAAATTACGGTAACTGCTTTTAACTTAAAAAAATATGTGGGAGCAAAGTGGCGATGTTCAATTCAATTTACTAATTCTCATTAAAATAAATATCCATCGAAAACACTTGCAATGAGCAAGTGTTTTCGAAGGATAAAAATTGACCCATCACACTTTATAATTAGGATTAGTAGTTTAACAGAAATAAAAAGCTTTTTAAACGCAAAAAAAAGTATTGAACGTAAAAATGATTATATTTTTGTTTATTGAAATAAAATTCAGAACTACGTTCCTTAAAGAAATATACATATCAAAGAAACTTAATCAAATAACTTAATTATAATAGCACGAAGTCTTCGTTGGAGTTGTTATGGTAGTTGGGGGGACATACGCCTTATGCAGTATGCAAAAAAATACTTTTGATACTATCTGTTCTGAAACGTAACCTTATGAGGCCGGGGCAAGTAGTTAGTTATTGTTCATAAAAAGAAATAAGTGAGTGTGAACGATTTCGGTGAGGAAACAGTTTCAATATGTTTTAAAAAAAAATCAACATTTATTTGCTTTAGATCTCAAACTTCTAAAAAGACTTTGTGGAGTTTAAAACTAATGATTTATTTTGATATATGTGAACAAAACTAACAACAGTCGTTTGCTTGTATTATATTTAAAGCAAATGTGACATAGTGTTGATCTCGATATCATTTAGTATTTTTTTTTAAATTTATTTCGAAAGCTCCCAACTATTACATTATAGCTATTATTGGTATTTGAGTTTTTGGCTTTTCACGTATGAATAATTTTGATTACGCTGTGTCCTTAACAGAAAAGTATTTTTACGAGTTTTTATTTGAATAATCTTCTTATTTATTTATTTCAGCTAGCTTCAAATTTTATTTTTGTAAATGTTGAAAATTAAATGAAGTCCATGATATAATTATAAAGATGATTTGGACTCTGTCTTACATACGGAACTTTCTTAGCTTTTTTATTTATTTGTTTCGTCTTATCTTAGAACATAAATGCCAACATTTCGTATTAGATTTTTTTAAGAATATGTTTTTCGAAATTTCTTTAACATTAAGTACTTATTTTTTCTTTTTCCTGGCACAATAACTTATATCCTGTTAATTACGATTTGGCTAAACATGAAATTTCTTAAAAAATAAATTTTATTCATTGATTTATCTTTCTTATTAATTGTAATTTATTTGGTTGCTTTCGATTTTAGCAATCTTGAGATTATTTTGTTCTTGATATTGTTTTGATTTAACATTTTAATAAATCAAAATAGAGATGAGAGACGGACATTATTGTATAATTTAAAATTTTCCTAAATTCAATCCTATTTCTAATTTATATTTTACATCAGATCATATAAAATTACTTTATATATTAAATTTTGTCTAAAAAAAATTCTTTTTGAGTTTCCTAATCAAATTACTGTTGTTCATTTTGTCCATAATTTTTTATTGCACGAATTCTTTACCTATATCGTTATATTACACTTATTTGATTATCGAAAAAATTAAACTATTCAGTTGATTGAATACACATATACCATTAAGCAACATACCCTAAACGATTGGCCTTATCCACAACAAAGTTTTAAATCGGTGCCGGATATCCTGTTAAAACTTCGATCGATATCCAATTAAATCTGTAAAGCAGCGATAAATAAAAAACACTCGAGAATCTCGTTTTAATCACTTCGAAATTTCAATTTATTAAACGAATCCCCAACGAGATGAGATGATATTGGCAACGGGATTTCTATTTAAAATCGTCACCTACGCTCTTTTCGACTAAATTATTCACTTTTGGTCAACGGAGCCAATATCGACCTTCGCATAAGTGAGATTTATGTTGTCATAACAATTTGTCGATGTGGCTTCATCATATTAGTTAATCACGAAGATTAATGTCATAAAAATCGCGCACGAATTTTAGTTGCTAATTTTTAAAATAGTCTGAAATAAAGCTTCAATCGAGATGTTAGACAAAATTATATTTCAACGTAGGAATATTTATTGACTATATGGTATTGAAATTTTTTTCAATTAATTCCGTCTTATAATTTATAGAAATGCAAATGAAACGATCAGTTTAAAAGTAGAGAAAAAATATAATTAACGCACATTCGTTAAATCAATATTTGTGTTTACAAATCATTTATAAAACTATATTACGATTTTTAACACAGAAATTTGCCCGAAGGAAAGCAAACATTATAATTTAAATCAAAATACATCATCATCATATATATTAATACGCTAAGGTTTTAAAATGTTATTCTCCCTTTTTAGAAAAAACCTCACAACTAATCCACATAAATTATATATCATTTTATAGATAATTGCTTGCTCTGCCGGCATCCACAACTAAAAAATTTATTATTGCTATTGTTTTTGCAAATTAATTAATTATTAAAATTAATATCATATTTATTAATACGCTAAGGTTTTAAGATGTTACTCAACCTTTTTAGAAAAAACCTCACAACTAATCCACATAAATTATATATCATTTTATAGATAATTGCTTGCTCTACAGGCATCCACAACTAAAAAATTTATTATTGCTATTGTTTTTTCAAATTAATTAATTATTAAAATTATATACACAAAACAGCAATGCTGCCATCTAACGGCTCAACGTCAATATGATTGACGGTCGGTAAAATTTTTGTTTAATTTCAAATCCACTCACGTATAAATAAAGTGGCGCTTTAGCTCAATGCTTTTGATACTTGCGCCTCTATATGTCAATTTTAGTAAAATATTTGTTTGATCTGTCATCTGAGCTTCATAATGGAATAAATAATAATGCGAAGACTTCGCATGGTCACGCTAGTAATGTCTTAATTAAGAAATTCTTTCTTTTAAAATTTTGCATTCGCATATTTTATTTTAATTTTAAAATTTAAGAATATAGTGAAGTATTATTTGCTTATAACTTTATATTGCTTATAACAGAATTTTACACTTTTCCTTTAGGTTACTGTAATATTAAAATTATATTTAAACTATGAATATTAAAAACTGTGTCATAGTTTGCTTCAAAATTATCTTTCTAGGAACGTTTAATGATGCGTATGTGAGAAATAATAAAAACGAGCTAAATGCGAATTTAGAAATTGAAATGATTTTATGTATCATAAGTCATAACTGATATTGAAATAACTAATAAAAACTAATATAATTAAGCAGGTTGGATAAGTATTGCTGTGATTATTATAAGCATCTCATTTGCGTAGGGTTTTTTCATCATTGCCGTAGTTTAGAAAATAGGTTGGGGTTTTCAGTATGTTTCTAAAGATATTCTATGTCATAATTTGATAAAATATTTTTAAGACCTTATAATTAGTCACTTCAAAGGATACTCCACACTGTATGTATTTATAATTTTTATCGAGTATTAATTTGACCTCGCTAAATATATATATATATATATATATATATATATATATATATATATATTAATATATAAGTGTTAGCCATTGAGATATACGCGAGTTGAGCTTTAATAACCTGTCAAATTTGATGACATTTGAGTTTTAATGTCAAGGGTTTCTGAAAAAAAACAGCTATAATAGACGGAGCTAGTGATCTCATAATGAGTGGGCATGCTAGTGATCTTATAATATGAGTGGGCATGCTAGTGATCTTATAATACTTTGTCCTTTTGAGGTACAGAACCCAAGAAATTCCCAAATATCATCTACTGGACAATGTTTCACTACTTTACGTAAAGCTCAGTATAAGCATGAGTTGATTTTCCAGTGTTAAAAAAATAATATCGATGTAATATAATCACCCACTCGTTGTTTACGTATATGTTTTTGGTATATATGTCATACCCATCGAATCAATAAATAAATATATCAATAAGATTCCATTGAATTCCAATTCACGCGTTCCAATACAAAAGCTTCACATGATAAAGTACGTATGTCGACGATAATATTTTGTAAAGCTTTTATGGGGCGACTTCTCCAGTTTGTAAGAGGTCATTACATTTATGTGGTATTCATTGAATAATAGTGAAGTGCTTTCGTGTTCCTTGTCGTATTTTATTTATGTGTTTTTTTATTATGGAAATAATGGAATTTATTTTTGAATAAATATTAAATGTCGTGTTTCGGCAGTTTAACGTCGTGTATTCCAACGTGTGAGTGTATTTATGTTCAGAGTCAATAATTGATATTTGATTTGATGATTTTGGAGAATGCTTAAATTTAGTTGTTATATTTTGATCATATAGTTATTATTGCATATTATTTTTTTTTTGCGACAATAAGTGTTATAGTTTTCTCTTCTTCTCTGAGTCTTCTAGTCGATCATCGGGGTAGGAGCTCTCTCTTTACTCTGAGGAGGATCTCTCTTTACTTTGAGTGGTTTAGGTAGTGTTTACCGACTTCTGTCAGATTGTTATCCCACCTCCCCCCGTATCAAGTAAAGCGTAATAATATATAACTTATAAACTTTTACGAAGTATTAATTTATAACCCAAATATTTTTTTTTCAAATTTATACGTTGTTTCAGAGATTAATGTGAACGAATAAACAAATCAAACAAACAATCGTTTCCTCTTTATAACTCTTCTGCACCTATGAATCGTAGTATCACGATGCTTACAGTTTTTCTTCAAGTATAGATTTTTTAATACTAAACCAATTTTTGAGATTAGACGTGTGCTCCAATTATTAATGCAAGCAAACAAATAAAGAAAACAAAATTTTTATTTATGTTTGCATATTATGAACGTATATGCTTTAGATTTGAAATTTTTCCAATATATGCAAAACACATACCCACTTTTTAAAGAATATAATACTGAAAGAATGGTTGGAAATAAATCGGTGCTATAATTTCTAAAATTCAATGCTAAACAACAGAAGAGAGTTTTATAAATTTATTGGCATGTAGACAAATTTTAACATCGATTACTATACCAATCAACTTGTGTTTGATGACGTAACGATATGAACAATTTCTTCTAGTTAAATTTAAGAAAATAAATAGGTTCTGAATCTACCCAGAATGTGAATACTTTGATAATTTCTCTGTAGCTTACACATTTTATAAAATATTTCTCTGTAGAGTCTTATTTAAAAGAATGTGGTTATCAACCATAAATATGTAAACAACCAGAAGAAAGTCTTCTCTTTGTTGAACTCATTATCGATACAATATGTTAATTCTGATAAACGTTAACATTATTTTTATGTACATGAATACTATTACACTGACAAATAACGTAAGTATTGTTAATGTTATCTTCTATCTTCGTTATAAACGAATACTTTTTTCATAATAGATATATAAAGCTTCTCTTATAAGGTAAGTTAACAAATTTGAAAAGAATTTAAATTACAAGATTGATAATGTTTCTTAATAGATAAAGGTGTGAAATATAGTTTTTATGTACGGTTCATTATTTTTTACGATTTCACTTTAAATCCGACGCAGTTTAAGTTATTTAACTTTTTCCTCGTAAACTACTGTGCGTACAGTTTTATGTTTAATATTTAAATGACTCTTTTTAAATATTCACTTGTTTAGGAACTTACGAGAATCCAATAAGATAATTTCGTAAGATAAGGAAGTTGTCGTGTGGTAATGTCATAATATTCTGGAGAATATGCTGTTTGGATACATAACCATGTAGTGTCATAAAGTCGATTGTCTTCTATTTAAGCGATACTATCTTATGTAAACGTATTCATGATTATTAATTATATAAATCTATGTTCATCAAGTCACATTAACAATTTATATATTTATACCTACATTCTATGGAATATAAGATTTCTATATGAAGTATGCTCTTGCAACTTTTTGTATAAATTTAAAACTACAGAAACTTGCGGATGTTACTGATGAACAAATAGATGGATTGTCGGATCTGCGAAATTATAAAGGATCCTTGTGTTACAAAAGAAAATGAGAAACTAAATAATACCATAATCTTATTCTCGATGGTGTCAGTCGTGACGACAAAGCTCAGAAGAACTTTTAAGAATTAATTGGGAGAGCATGTAGGCGAATATCAGTGAGTAGTAGTGAACATGTCAGGGTACATTAAACAGTTGTTCTTTTAAACGAATACGATATCCTGAGACATAAAACTTACTTAGTATACATTGATAACAATTTACTTAGTATACATTGTTTTAAAAAAAATTATAACATTAGTTATGTTATAAAATTTCGATTACAATTATGTCGATTAAAATTACTAATAATATATTGCATCTTTATTTTCTCATTTTTTAAATTACAGCGTTTTTAGAAGTATTTTTAAGATTCTTTACATCAACAGAAAAAAACGGAACCCTTGAAGGTTGCTCATGTGTCTGTCTGTGTCGGCTGCAGCCGTTTTTCTTAGAAACGGTTTGACGTAGAAATTTGAAATTTGGCATAGTAATAAAGGACACACATATCTGGGTAATAAGTGGTCACAAACATTTTTATGGAAATTTTAGGTGAGGCAAATTATGCGTTGGATTTTTTTTTAATTTTCGTGCAGAGAGTAAAAAAAAAAGAAAGAAAAAGAGCATAAAAATATTTATTTAGTTATTACTTAGTTATTACTTAGTTATATGTATATCACTTAGTTATTACTTAGTTATAGTAGTACATTTTCAGAAATATATTGCAAAACATGCAAAAAATACGTTCCCTCAACCTTTATTTCCAAAAGTACCAAACCTAAAGTTATGAAAAAAATAGAGTACTTAGTCTATGCAAAAGTTATAGGAAAATTACAGCGAGTATCTTAGATCTCACAATTTTTAGAACACACGCCATATTTTCATGTCTTTGAAAGATATGATAGGCATTATATTTACGTTGTGAACAATCAATATTCCCAAATATATTCATAGGAATATTATGTACCCTTAAACGTTTATAAATGCCTAAAGCCTTCGTAACGCGATTTCTACACACGCTTGATAAGTTTTTTTTTCAAAATAAATTTACAGATTGTTATTTAGGCCTTAAAAGCCAAAAAATAACGGTTTTTATTAAAGAAATATTTTGTTTGTGAAAGCTCATCTCGTTTAAAATACAATGAGTATAGTAAAAGCTTTTATAGAATTGTTTTAAAAGACAATTTTTCAATAATATATTAGTGGTTCTACTTCGACTCCACTACGAAACTCATCAGTGAGTAGTTCCATAGATACATCTGACGCATTTCCCACGACTCCTGGGCTCTAATTTAATTCAACTTATCTTCTCGCTATAAAGGTCGAATGCGCCAGAAATGATAATGCGTCATGCGCAGTGGCGGTAAGCACACGTCTCGACATATACAAAACGCCTGTCTCATTAGACTTTTAAAAATGTTGTAGCGAGTGTTTTTCTTCTTACGTTGAGTCATTCTCTCGGGTTTATGCTTTGCAAGAATTGTTAATTATTTTGTAGACTATTTTCAAGGAATTTGATGTCAACATCTCTTAAAGCAGTTTACTGTCACTTATTAATAATTATTACAAAATAAAGAAATTAAAAACATTGTAGGGAGTATTTTTCTTTATACGTTGAGTCATTCACTCGGGTTTATGCTTTGCAAGAATTGTTAATTGTAATACTCAATTTTTTTTATTAATTAGGTGACTCACGGAGGGTAACGTATATAATCTAACTGTAAAGTTCCTAAGTTACAAATACGAAAGGTTTGTAGGTGAAATAATACGAAAGCACAACTTTTAGGGTTCCTTAGCTAAATTAGTAACCTTTATTGTTTCACCATGTCCTTCAGTCCGTTTGTCTTTTTATCACAGCCGTTTTACTCGTAGAGTATTAGTACTTTAAAAGAAAATATCTTCTTATAACGTTTACAAAGTTATGAAATATTATTATTATAATTTAATACAATTTATATTATTATAATTTAAGGGCTTCCCTAAATATGCAATATTTGTAAATTTTTTCTTGGCATACCACATTGAATATATCATTTAAAAATATTGGGGTGTGCCATGAACACTTTTTCGATGCAGAGATCCTTGGGCTTCCTTAAATGTGTAATAAGCTCAATTTTTTTCTTGGCATACCGCATTGCGTAGCATATCGTTGAATAGATTATTTAAAAATATTGGGGTGTGCCATGAACACTTTTTCGATGCAGAGATCCTTGGGCTTCCTTAAATGTGTAATAAGCTCAATTTTTTTCTTGGCATACCGCATTGCGTAGCATATCGTTGAATAGATTATTTAAAAATATTGAGGTGTGCCATGAACACTTTTTCGATGCAGAGATCCTTGGGCTTCCTTAAATGTGTAATAAGCTCAATTTTTTTCTTGGCATACCGCATTGCGTAGCATATCGTTGAATAGATTATTTAAAAATATTGAGGTGTGCCATGAACACTTTTTCGATGCAGGGATCCTCGGGCTTCCTTAAACGTGTAATAAGCTCAATTTTTTTCTTGGCATACCGCATTGCATAGCCTATTGTTGAATAGATTATTTAAAAATATTTGGGTGTGCCATGAACACTTTTTCGATGCAGAGATCCTTGGGCTTCCTTAAATGTGTAATAAGCTCAATTTTTTTTGGCATACCGCATTGCGTAGCATATCGTTGAATAGATTATTTAATAATATTGCGGGTGTGTCATGAATACTTTTTCGTTACAGGGATCCATTTACGAAATAATAAACTTTGAAATGGCTATATTTGTTAGAGTTACATATCTTGCCTTCTTCTAGCTATATTGCTATTTTTGAATATTTGAAAAGTATTTACAATAGTAATACATAGAATGAAAATAAAAGGAAAATTATCATAGCTAAGTAGACTCTATTAGTTTACGATTAACAGTCGACCAACTTATGACATGTAATTGGGTCTGCAATGAGTTCATAGAAATCCAATATAAATGACTTAAATCAACTACAAAAATAACTTTGAATTTTAAAATGTTTATCTATTATAATTGTAAAAGATATACTGGGTAATTATTTATATATTTACTTGGTGAGAAATAATATTAATATTTGAAAATATCTTGAAATAAATAAGAAGAACGTATGCTTAAATGTTTACGTGCGCCGAGCGTTTACGGTATGCTAGTAGTGTAAGTTATAGTAGTTATATTCATAAATAATAATATTTTAATTAATTTTACCTAAAGAAAAGTTAAAATGCATTTTTCCAGATGCTTCCTTACGTTAGAAGCAATAAGACATGACAAGCATTAAGCAGATTGTCCAGTGTCTCAAACAATTTTTGTGCAATGGTGCCAATTTTTTTAAGAAAATGTCTGAAATTATTGAAGTTTTGGACCCCATTAATCTCTAGAGCAGAGTGGAGAACGTGCTTATAGAAAAAGCTTATTGTACAGTAAACGAAGCATTAGGTGATATATTATATTTTATAACTGCCATTATTATCAGTATTATTACTATTTTTGTAAATTTTAAATTTTTGTGTTTTTATTATATTGTAATAATTAAAGTTTATTAGTTGACATTTAATATTTAAAATTATAATGTTATTATTATTTGTAAGACTGAGCTTGGATAGGGCGAAGTATCAAATTATATAAAACTTTTATTGACGCTAACAGAGTATGTCAGAGTAAGTAGATTTTTTTTAATAATGTTGTTTATTTATTTTATTAATATTGTTCATTTCTGTGAATATGAGAGATTGATAATTTACGAAAAGAAAGTTTCAGTCGAAGATTGTCCTTAAATAAATGGCTGTTCGTTAATTTATTGTGTCCTTGCCGACGTGATGAAAAGTGCTAACTGTCGAGGAAAAACCAAAATTGGATCCGCCGTGCGTTTAATGACGACAGTGAGGCCTACTTTTGACATTTCATTAACATGGATATGATAGCTCAGGTTAAATTTCGTATGAAATTTGTTTATCTATAATTCATTACTAGGTGTGGGACTAAGTCCGTTGCCTCTGATTGAGTATGAACATAAATTTATAACATGCTAGCATTTTCCCGTGACTACTTTGGCATAGAAACTGTGATGTCACAATTTCTATGATTGACGATTGCATTTTAATATATATATTTTGCCGATGATACAACCCTCTTTGCATTAGATAAATACCTGCTGGGGCTTCTAGTAAACTCTAAAACTGCTTTAATGAAATTTCATAGCGAATAAAGTACTGGCGAATAAAATCCAACGAATCAAAATTTATCCATGTCATTTTACTTTGAGAAGTGAAACATGGCCTGAAGTTCTTCCCAACCAAAGAAAAATCCCACTATCTTAGTTTATCAGATACTTAGATATAAATTTTGATCGATGATTAACTTGGGTTAAACATAATTTTACAAAATGAAAAGCTATAGATCCAAAGCTGCGCAAATTTTTTGGGTCATGGGATGAACATCGCAACTTACCTCGGAAAATAAGCTCCTATTCTACAAGTGCATATTTAAGCCAATACGGACGCACGGACCGCATCTGTTCTAACACTAATTTGCAAATTCTTCAACGTTTCCTATCGAAAGATCTGCATTTGGTAACTTATGCGCTAAGGTACTTGAAAATGATGGACTGTACCGTGACTTACAAATTAAAAAAAGTTAAGAACAAAGTAGCAGACTCCTTAAAAACATACAAAAGGGTATCCAAATTCATTCTAATCGTCTTGTAAACATTTTGATAGAAATACAGCAAAACATAACATTTCATAGACTAAAGAGATGTGAATCAAAGGATCCTTTGCCGACAAAAGACACCAGTGTGAAAAATATATGGGTATATAAATGGATATTGCTCTATGCACGATCTAATATAACTACGTAACTTCCAGTGAAAAGTCGAATAGACAGATGGAGATAATGGAGATAAAGAAGAGTTAAAAAAGTAGGTATAAATTATTACTATAGATGTGCCCTCCATAATAAGTTACATTTAAATATTAGGGAATTTTCGATGATTATGAATATGGTCATATGATCCTATTTGAAACTTTAACAATACGTATAACTTAATATAGCCTAGCGTAAATTAGGTCATTACTATTTGGTAGTTAGTACTACAGTTATGGTGTAGTTATGGTAGTGTTTTAAAATTAGAAACAATCTTCTTAGCGACGTCAGAATGAACGCGGTGAAGTGACGCTACAATAATAACAGGCAGCAATAGGCATCACGTAAGCTAGGCACGGTGGCATTGTTTGACGGTTCACACGTAGCGTTTACTGCGGACAGTGGCTCTAACCCTTTCGGTGCGGGAAATCATTATGTTTCATTACTATATATTACGACTAACTATGCCTCGCGGTTACACCCGTGTAGATTTAGGATAATTATTATACTTTTCCTCTCGAGGCCAGTAAACGTATTCGCTTCGGTCGCCAAACGACGTCGGTGGTCGGGATTGATGTAAATCGGCGGGAACACTCAGGATAATCCACTTGCATTGTTTTTATTACTGTTATAACTACACTAATTTTATACTAATAATGTATATTTGATAGTCTTTTTCCAAATATGGGATTTTTAAGATGAAAGAATTTTTGAATCGAACGTTCGATTCCAGAGATTAGTCTGAACAAACAAACAAATTTTTCAAACAAATTTATACAAACTATAAATTAGGATGGATTATTGAATTCCAATTTCGTTTTTTCTTCGTTCTTAACACTAATTCAAATATGAATTTGATGAATTTAAATAATGCAAGAAATTCGTATTAAGGATAAGTGTACGTACTATATTGATGTTTATGGTACATTAATATGATGTTTTCAAACAAAAGTTTACAAGTTTCATTAAAAACGAAAAAATACATTTTTAGAATATTTTTCTTTAATATTATATTATAATAATATTGGTATTTTTATGTCACTTTTAATTTTGACACTCATTATTTTCCACGCATCTATTAAAAGATTAAAAGAAAACAAATTAAATAATATTGATTTGGAATATTAAATTTTTTTTCTTATTGAAAGTTATAAAAAAATACGAACATTTTTTTATTTGATATTGCATGAATCATTTACATGCTGCAAAAATACAATAATATGCCCACCAAAAACCAATTATTCAGCAAATTGCAGTAAAACGTGAATTAATTAAAAATCCTTTATAAGTATTTCGAGGGCGTTAACTGGTATGCATATAAATATTTCTTAAGATTTTTTATGATCATTATCACTTTTAAGATTAAAATGAAAAGTGTTTTGGTTGCAATTTTAATTCTATGACTGTAAAAGGAAGTTTAGTGGGAAAATTTTATTTAAACAATACTTTGATTTATGAATATTTGTGTATGGTAAATCGGCTCAGGTAAGAGTGTATTCGATCTATGATTTACTATAACTACAATAGTAATTTGTAACATGTGAATAATATAATTCAATACGACAACATCGTAAATCGGTGGTAAGGCGTAATAAAATTGATTATGTCCATATATATTAATTATGTATATTATTTATTATTCTTATATGTCGACGTGGATTTTTCTTCAAATAACCCCGCTTGGTGAGAAATACAGTGGCTTTTTGGACATCAGATCATATATTTAGCAGAAGCTGTTTGAATTTAAATTTTATACACAATTTACAAATTACTTCTTTATGGTTCACAACTTATTTTAGAATAGATACCTATCCTGGCTCTACCCGGGTATAAAAGTGATTTAATTTTTTTAATGCTAGTATTGAAGGCTTTAGTTATTAACGTGTTTATTGTTTAATTTTGTAACATAAAATCGTCAATTACAACAAAAAAAAATTACAGTAATTTTCTGTATTAGTTCTAGTTTTGTATTAGTTACAGATTTGTGTTACCTAAAATCAAAATAAATTTTCTGTATTAGTTACGGATTTGTGTTACCTAAAATCATAAGTAATTTTAATGCAGCTCAAAATATTTCATAAAAATATTCTCTACGCTTCTATATCTTTACCTTACTTTAAATAATTATTTGTTATTACATACATAACTTATTAAATACATAATTATTTGTTATTACATAATAAACAAAGTGCTTATATGCTTCGAGCATATAAGCACTTTGTTTATCAATATACTGTAAGTAGTATAATAACGAAAGTAAAATTGAAATTATGTAACCAGAAAAACATTTTAAGTTTAAATTTTGTCCTTTATTTCTGTAATCTTTATATTTAATAAATTACCCATTTAAAAAATTATTCTTTCGTCTTCCTTAGTAAATGTTCTAAATTAAATTGGTGTAAGAATGATGAGTGTAATATCATAACGATATTTATTAATTTATTCGATATTTTTAAATAGGCAGACAGTAACGAGTCAGGTTTATTGTTAATACAAATCGATTGTATAAATTTGTTAAAAATTCATTTAACATTTTGTATTGTGATTCTAATATCGATATAGAAACAAAATTTTGATTTCAATATCTAGATTCGTTCGAAAAGGGTCAATAATAACAATGTAACTGATAAAGCTTTAAACACGCATAGGGAAAGCATTCTTCAGTACGCCAATCACCGGTTGTGTTTGTTTATTAAGCAAGTCATTGCGCACTGGAATGGTTATTAAAGTTATTACGGCTGCCTTTGAACGAATGTTATTACATAACTTTGCCGTGGGCTTATGTATATTTTTATTGTTTTGTAGATGTTGATACGAATACAACAGAATTATTTATGTAATAATGTTAACGAGGATACGTAATTAACTACGAGTGCGACGTGTCTAACGAAATACGACGGAATATACTAAAAACGTCTCCTTTAAATGATTTCATCATTTCTATTTCTTTCATCATTAATAAAGAGCTTCCCAATGTCGTTTTAATTTTTCAATCGTTTATAGATTCTTAAAGGTTTTTATTTGAATCTCCTATTTTGAAACAAAAATTGAATAAACTAGTGTTTTAGACAATATAGTAGAGTAAAGAATTAAAACCCAGAACTGGAGGCAAAAATGAGCCAAACGTTCAGTACGAAGAAGATTTCAACGCAAATATGAATGACAATTAAAACGAACATTATTGTTAGTTCTAATCAGTAAGCTAGAAGGTTTAAATATATATTTTTATAATTCATTTTACTATTAAATTGTTCATATTTGTAAATATTTATATATTTAAATTTTGGGGAAAGTCCCAACCCTATTTTTCAGATTTTTTTCTTTTAAGTTATATATACCACTCGGAGAGACATGGTATATTGTTTATGTAGATTCTTAAAAACGTTCACCAGTGTTGTTTTCATCCCAGGTATCAACATTTTGTATAAAATACTAAATTTGTCAAAATTTGTCCAAAAAGTCTTTCTAGAGATTTACTAACTAACCACATTTTTAATTACTATCAATACATAAATTTTAGTGCTGAATCTTCAGTATATACATTATTTTGCAATATTATATTTTTCAGAGATAAGAAAATTTCTAAAGTTGTTAAGGTTTAAGGTTTATGTTGTTAAGTCTTTAACTAGATGCGTAAACATGCTTAATAATATGTTAGGTAATTTCCATTGATTTTTATAAATGATTTCGTATATTCAACGCATGGATGTGTTTGAAACTAAATGCATTTTAAAACAGTAACAGAAAGTATTTAAATTTTCTCCATATAGTCAATTTGTAGGTATTTGAATAGACCATGTTTGATGAAAACATTCGTCAAAAACGGGAGATTATTAAAACGTGGGATCAAATTAATTTTTCAAAATGTACCTTCTAAGGTTCTAATTGAAACAAAATAATTTTTAACTAATTCATAGTCAATGGTTAAGGCTGAAATCCTAAATATTTTTAGGATAAAATTGTTGTTAATGTATAAATGATTATTGGCGATTAGGTATAACCTTTCCTTACATAATCCAAATACATAAGTATTTAAAAAATAAAAAGAAATTTAAATTTAACGAATGCAAAGTTTTCACCTAAAACTCGCATGAAAGGCACGGTAAGGGAAATGTTTAAAAATCTTAGGATATTGACCGCCTGTCATCGTAATAAATTTTCCACTTAATAACAGACAAGAGACACTTGCTACTTTCATAACGATAAAATAAAGGAGTACATATGCGTATTTTCATATTAAACAATTTTTATTTTTAAAATTAGTGCAATACTTAACTTGAAATTAATGTTCTAAGAAAATATTAAAAAGTTAATAAAGTCAATCTTATATTAAACTATTTAAAAGTTTATACAGTCAAGGTTTAAATTATTACGTTTGCGGGAAAATATTGTGATTTGGTGAAATGCTTGTGAATATCCAGCCTTTTAAATGATCACATAATAAGACCAAAGATAAAATAGAACATTAATATGTTAGTATAATGCCGATGTTAAAAAAAATAAAAAGCTAGCAACCAGATTCGCTTCTACATTATATCAAACTTATGAATTGGCGTGTATTCGATAAGATGTATTAAAAGATTAAACAGTAAGGTGCGTGAAAGTACAAATACCTAATAAACCTTAAAACAATAAATATCAATAAAACTCATAAAAACGTTTCGTCTTGGTCTTGGTAAATGATAAGACATATAAACGTATATTTTGACTTTTTAGAATGAGTGAGATAGAATATCTTGCTACGCCTGGAGTTGTGATTCTATGAAGTAGTAAATGGTGAAGAAATAACGATCAATAAAGTCGGTCAAGTAGCCTCGCCCCTTCAAAGTACGAATCGGCGTATAATTGATAGCGGTCGCTGCGGACAAACGCCCTTGGTAGCTCGAGCATCGCTCGTGCTGGAACAATGAGAGAGGCGAGGTCCATTACCCCGGGCGCACTTTATCATTGCGTCATCGGCCGGGCAGTGTGGGCGCATTTGATTTAACGAGATAATTACTTATGGTCTTGTATCTCTGAACTCTCCATACGAGTGTGACGAAGGACTTGTTGGAATCTTTCACCTTTCACCGTTGAGGGAAGTCATCGCGATCAATTTGTTTTGCATCTTGTACTCAAATTAAGTATTATAATTTGTTCTTTTTTACACATTAGCTGATTAAAAAAAAAAGAAATAAATCATGACTTTATTATCTTTTCATTTTGCGCACATACATTGGAATGGTGAAACTACGTACAAATGCAAACCATGGTGATGGAAGTTAATTATGGATACTACAAGTTGATTTTGAACGATATTAAAACTGTGACGGTATCCTCTGTTTATATTTTTTAAAAATATTTGCTGCAACTTTGTTAACTACGTCGTTCCCTCTTTCTGTTGATATGATCTAACGATATACACTGTCCTGTTTAAGTATGATTGAAAGCTTTATTGAAGATGGACAAGCAAATCTTTTCTTCTTCTTTACTTTCGTTAATACTTACTTGTAGAGTAGGATTTTTTTATATTCTAGCTTCAAACAATGTATGTTTGTTTTGTCTTGTTGTTTGGTTTATACATTCGAAACGCGCTATTAGAAAGTGTGTCTTTTAAGAAGGCTTGAAAATATGTTTAAATATTTTTAAATTGCGATTTTTAGGTTGTGCATCCAATTTTTTTGGCTGGGTTGCGCATTGAATTAAAAAAATCATCTTTTTCCTAATTTTTCTTCTTCTTTCAGTTAATATTTTTTTTAATCTTTCATTATTTTTCCCAATTTTTTAAAGTAAATAAAAATAAAAAAGATTCTTACAAATATTCAATTTTAAGCTTGCCAAAAAAATTCGTATTTCGTTTCGACACTTCGATTCGCCTGGGAAGCATGGTTTGTTCTTCTTTTGTTTTATGGCCGTACAATATATTTCATCAAAAGCATTACGATAAAAGGGCCAAATCATCCTTAAAAATTTAGCCATAAAACGCGTTGAGATAAAAAAAGGCAAGTTCTTAATGAGCTTCCGGATCTGGGTTAGAGCTTAACGTCTAGATTTATTTGATATTATATCTATCAGCTATATATGCTATGAAGAAATTTCAGATATTCATCACTTCATCAAATAGAGTTATGTAAAGTGAAAATTTCAATGGTTTTACAGGTTTTTCCATATGGTAAAACGACGAAGAGCTAAGAGTTTATCGACTAAACATATTTATTTCCAAACACACAAAATTTTCTGACATAGCCCAATTTAGGAAATTTTTAAATAGTCTCTATATAGCCAAGGCCTGTCAAGCTTCGTTACGTACGAGTATATACGTATGCACTTGTTTTGAATAAATTTGATGGTTAGTACTTTTATGTTTTTTAAATCACGCTGTACATTATTTAATTCTACAGAAGGTATTTTTCGCTTGTGTATTGATTCAATCTTCAAATACACTACATACGCTATTAAGGAGTTAATAAATAAACATTATTCCAAGAAGAATCCTTAGTACCGACGCGTAATCCATTCACGGACACGAATTACATATTTGACGCTCGTTCTAAGGAATATTGAAATTCTCCCCACGAATTTGAGCGGTTGTGTTGCGTCAGAATTGTGCGTTTGCGTGTTGTAATGTGGGGATTTTCGATGCCGGGTTTCGTGCGGTTTAAGTATAGATACGATGTGTATGATGTGAAGTTATAAATGAATGTCAGAGAAGGGTTTGGAGAAAAGTTTGAGTTAAAAAAATAAATGCGTTAGGTACGAATAGAGTGCCTGTTATGAGAGTTTCATACATATTTTGGTAAGCATAAAAATCGAAACACTTAAGTATTTATATTTCTATTAAAGTGCATTTAAATATTAATAATATTATTCAACACATATATCGCCTAATATATCTGCTATGGGCAACTCTCCCAGGCTTTAGGAAATATGAGACGGGATGCATTTTGTCTATGAAAATATGGTACTTATTTTAAGACCCTTGTGATAACCCTGTTCAAAAGAGATTATAAAAATGTTCGTGTATTTAATTTTCCTTTCCAAAATTTTTAAATTATTAACTGGTAGATATGCGTATTGTTATATTTTATTGTGCTATTAAATGAGATAAAGATTTAGATAGATGTGGGTTAATATCATTTACAATGTTATTAAATGGGGCACATAGCTAAATATGTGAGGGTCAAAATACAAGTTACTTCGATAAAGGTTTCTGAAAAAAAGGCTGTGATACACATACAAACAGACGGACACATAAGTGGACATGTTATAATGGTTCCTTTCCTTCCTTTATAAGTATAAAATCCTGACTAAAAAAATTAAAGGAAATAAAATTTCTTGAGATACACCCGTTTGAAACACCGTCCAACGAAAAATTAATTTTACCACTATTTTGGACTAGTTTGAGGTGAATAATCTACTCTCACTATTATTGTTTTTACAGAATTATATTTATTTTATTATTAATTGTAATATTAACTTTACACTGATGAAACATTAAGATTGGTATTATCTATTTGCTATCGCTTCCCGACTATACAGTTAAGTCGTAATTGAGCATAACATTACTAACAATGCATTTTTACAGGCAGAGTCGGTATAATCTGTGTTATAACTCTAGAAATATTGTTTAGGATAATTTAATATAGGACTGAATAGTCAAATTTGTAATAATATGTTCGCCAACAGTAGAAACGAGATAATTGACTGTTTTGAATTGAATTTCGGGGAAAAATTAATTTACATATATTATTAAGTATAATATATTTTTAAAAAAGTGAAAGTTTAAAAAAATATGTAGAAATTTTGAAATATTCTGGAATATTCTGTGGTCGACTATATATAAAACTATATATTTAAAATTTGACCATTTACGAGCAGCGTTGAGAAAATAAGTAAAACTTACGGGTTTCACTGCTTGCCTTATAAATTTAAATCAGATGATTCTGCAGTAGACGCCACATGCAGTATATGTCAGAGAGTAACTCCCAATACTGTATCTGAAGCTACTGCTAGGTAATGGTTCTGGAGTGTGATTACATTTTAAGGGACCGACTCAGGTCTGGTCGATCAATTGATTTTGATACTGAGTCACTAAAACCACGTGAAACCATAATTAAAGAAGGTTCCTTACTTTTGACGTTACCGTGTTTTCAACGTAGTTTTCGGCTACTAAATAAATGCTTTCACGGTACAGTAGATAAACGATTTATACGAGTTAGACAAAGTCTATAAATATGGTGTTTGGATTCCTTAGGTGTTAGGATTAACCCAATTGTGCTGAGAACATTTTTTTATATCTTCGGTATTTCTTCAATTGGTTGAACTATCTTATCACTGAATATGAGAAGTGCCAATAATTGAACCCTATTACAAAAAGATAACGTTCTGTATTCGGTGGAATTATTACGGAGTCTTACATTGGAAAATAAGTATTTCCTCTTAAAAAAATATTACCGGAACATCTACAACACGATAAAGTTTTCTTTCCGCCTTCAACTAGCAAGAATTATCCTATTAAAATGATGGAAATTGAGATGAGAAATTATTTCACATATTTATTATTTACTAAACATATTTATTATTTACTGAACCTGGTGCATTAGAATTTTGTCATTGAGTAATTATTTGCATAAAAAAACTGTCATCACCTGAACCATCTCCAGAGTATACTGACGATTTTTCCAAGTCAACACCTGACAGTTTCTATTTTCATGCTATGGATTCTTTGCCAAACAGATAGAGACGGATAATAATGATTGTGCATACGTCATTTATTTAGCTATTATTATATGATATTTATATGACCAATACCTTATACTATTACTAATTTAAGTAATCGTGAAGTTGAAGTTCAATTTTTGGATGGTTATTAATTAAATATTTGTTTGAATTTTTTTCAGTCGAAATAAGTGTTAAATGGTTCTCTTTTTCACTTCCTGTCATGGTCACATAACAGACACTGATAGTTCGTGATTAGTACAAAAGGCTTTAAATATTTTTTTGTTCTATTTCAAAATAAGGTCTTACTTAAAATATATGCTCGATATCGGATTACGTGTTACATTTTATGTAATTTATTAATAAGCTATGAGATTGTGTCCTCAAGTATAAGATCTAAAGTATCATTTAAAAAAAAAACGAGTGTGCTGTGTTAGACCACACGACTGAAGTAAAACTTCAAATTCACGAAATATGAACTTTAAAATGAATTTACAATTTTATTCACTTTAAACGTAGAATATTTAATGTATTGAACAAAATAATAATTTGTAAAACTGTTCAAGAACGAAATGAAATTACATAACAATAAAAAAATCACCGTTCGCGTAACGCTAGCAAACTCGCATATATATATATATATATATATATGTATATATACATATATATATATATATATATATATATATATATATATATATATATATATATATTTCATACACTGGCTATGAGAGGAAGAGAGAAAGAAAATGTGCGCGCGCACTGCTCTCTCTTGCTCCTACAGTGTGATACAGACAATAGGCTTGCACTGTGTCTTAGATATACGAAACATAACTGGCTATGAGAGAAAGAAAGAAAGAAAATGTGAGCTCGCACCTCTCTCTCTTGTCCCTACAGTAATATACGAAACGTAACTCTCTCTCTTTCTGTCTTCACTAACTTATATCTTCCTTTCAACTTCCGTTCGCCTCGCCCGATCACACTTTTCGTAACGCTCTCGTCACGCATTCACCAGTTTTCTCCCCAAGCGTGCTTAAAGAAGTTTTACTTCAATAAAAAATGATGAAGTCATAAAAATAATGTAGTATAATTCTTTTCTGTTTTAGGAATTAATTTCTCAAGTATTGCACTTAAGTATCTCTTTTTATATCAATCAAATGGATTAAAAAAAAAATCAACGGTGAAAAGTTCTCACAAGCACCATGTTTGACAACTTTATTTTCTTCCATGACCAGTTTTTGATCAAACTCTATGAAAAATATGAATGAGTAACTGGTAAAAACCGTTTTTTTCGACTGCTCTAAAAATTAAATAGAAAAATCATATTTTGGAAAAAAATTACCGAAATAAGTTTTTTTATATAGGAAAAATATAGCTATAATTACAAATTTCGATATATTTTGATTTCAATAAAAAAACCTTGAATTTTTTTAAAAACTTTTAAACAAAAGTTTATAAAAACTATTATACGAGTATCAACAAGGAACTCTAGAGGATAAAACTTCCACAAAAGCAAAACCGTTGGTACAAGCAAATTATGAAAGCATAAATCTGTTTTGTATACTATAGTTCAATGGCATCCTTTTAAACACTCTTTATCCTAAACTAATTAAGACTTGCGGTAAATGGCGTAGTATTTAACCTTGGTTTTCATTGTAAATTGGAATTTAATCACCATATCCTTTATGTGCTATCACCGACCGCGAAGTGAACTTATTAGTTCATACACACTAAATAAAGTTCAAAGCAAACAGGTCAGATAGAAATGTTTCACACGTTAATAAATTTACCATGTTCCATGTAGTACGTGCCGGTCATTAATTGTCGGTTTAAAGGAGACATTCTATTTAAATCTTACCTTGTTTCTTTGGGCAATTTTTCGTGTTCATATTTTAATTCTTTTTCACTTTAGTGTTATTTTAAATTATTACTGTCGGTATCGTGGAACGGATATGTATCTTTGTGATTGAATGTAGAACATTTTCGTCAAGTATTGTAGATTATTATATATTTATCAGGCTGTTATCAATAAAAACAATATTGATAAGTGGATAACAAAATAAAACGAGATATTTTTAAAAATATTGGTGAAAAGTTATTAAATCTTGAGATATGAAATAAAAACTTATTGTTAAACTGAAGCAAAAGACACAGCTTACAAAGGAACGAACATATTAGAAAACAGACGATTTAACGGTAAGTTACATAAACATTGCATTGTGAATGCTCTTCTGCACGCGATGTCGACGTTAACTGCACCAGACGATGCTCGGTTAAGCATTACGTACTTAGCCGTTAAGTTCATGTTTAACTGTCTTGTATGTTTTAACGAATTGTAATGGCATCATTCTCGTGGATGGCTGAGAGGTAGTACCAGGTATAATGGTAACCATTTTTATGTTATTGCGTAACTTGTTCGAGGGATATACTACACGTATTTTCAGACGAATGTCCCGTCATTTATTTAAATACTGATGTAATAAAGAATTTAATTTATTTGGGCGTTTTCCTTTTACGTAACAAAAATCTAGTTATTATCCGACTACGGCAGAGAAAGGGTTATGAATTTCACATTATATGTATGTATGTAAGTTAGTTCCCACGTACATACTAAACTACTAAAGTGATTCCAACAAATAAGGTGTCCTTAGATTCATCTTGATCCAGAAATTGTCCTAGCGTACATGACGTTATACATTTCATAGCATATGTATGTATATGAGTAAATTTGTTCCCTCGTACAGATTAAATTACTAAAGTTATTTTAACAAATAAGGTGTCTTTAGATTCGTCTTGATCCAGAGAGTGTTCTAGGATATATAACGTTACGAATTTTACAGGTTATGTATGTAGTACATACTTATATAAGTAAGTTTGTTCCCTCGTATAGACTAAACTACTAAAGTGATTTCAACAAATAAGGTGCCCTTAGATTCATCTTGATCTAGAAACTGTCCTAGCGTACATGATGTTATGCATTTGATAGTATATGTATGTATGTGAGTAAATTTGTTCCCTCGTACAGATCAAATTACTAAACTTATTTCAACAAATAAGGTGTCTTTGGATTCGTCTTTATCCAGAGAGTGTTCTAGGATATATAACGCTACGAATTTTACAGGCTATGTATGTATGTACGTACTCATATGAGTAAGTTTGTTCCCTCGTACAAACTAAACTACTAAAGTGATTCCAACAAATAAGGTGTCCTTAGATTCATATTGATCCAGAAACTGACCTAGCGTACACGGTGTTATGAATTTCATAGTATATGTATGTATGTGAGTAAATTTGTTCCCTCGTACAGATCAAATTACTAAAGTTATTTCAACAAATAAGACTAAACTAATAAAATAATTTCAACCAATGAGGTGTTCTTAGATTTGTCTTGACCCAGAGAATGTTCCAATGTTATGAATTTTACAGCCCATGTATTATATATATTATTTCTGTAGTGCGGGTTTCGCTTTTCTTCTTGTTTATAAAATACTTTACATGGCAGGATATTGGTCTTTTATCACTGCTCACGCGCAAAAAAATTAACCTTTAATATGTTGTCTACAGGATTTTTCCGATATCGCCTATTATTTTCTTGGATTTGTTTTTATCCCTTATATGAGATGAAGATGATTTTTTAAATAAATTTCAATGAAAGTTACGTTTAATGAAAATTACGTCTCATTAAAACTTCTTATTTATTTAAGTTATTTTTGAACGCACGATTTTTTAATGAAACCTCATAAAATAATATTTAATTTCATATTATTACATCTGTTTTATATATTTTGATATCAAATTATACTAGTAGATTAGACGAGGGAATTTTATTTTAATTCTACTTGCTTTATATACGACGTGCATTTCTAATTTGTCTAGTATAAATCATCATTCATCGAAACAAATTATACGAGTTTATAATGTATAAATTATTAAAGTGAAATTTATTTATTAAATAAAATATGGAGGTTGCGATTTTAACAAAAAAGATCGCATAATATTTTACACAAAAGTGCTTCTTTATTGTAGGTATTAACATGTTATTTTTCTTTATAGAAAACAAGTTATTTTACGATGAAACTATATATTTTTGTTTGAATTTACATTAGCGTCTATAAATTAAGGATTTAATTTTAAAATTTTTCACAATTTCATAGTATTTCTATACACATTATGTACATATAACTGATTTATTATTATATTAACAATCTGTCCTAGTTACCCATAATAATAAGGTAATTATCACAAATTGGAAAACATCTGGTAAAAATTAAGTTATTTTAAAAAATTAGAAAGAATAAAAATTATTAACAAATTATTGAAGTGTCGTGATAAAAAAAACTAAAAAGAAATGAAAATAAAATATGGTCACGTAGATTAAAATATTACATTACATGAATTTGGATAGGAATTAAAAGGGCCGAAGGAGAGAAAGAATAGAGGTTAGGAAACGTAAGAATATTTTTAGACTGCTTTTGGAGGCTGTCAACGAGCATAAGCTCCCGGGGTTAGGAGCCAGTTGGATTCAAAATTGTTTGGCTTGGAAAGTAAATAAATTTTCTTAATGTATATAAATGCATTTAGGGATAAATAAAATGGGTTTTCAAATCCTTACCCAATGATATGAATAGATAGATTCGTTTTTGAATTTGTTTATAAAATATTTTTGGATTTAGTAGACTTTTATTTAAACTCTGCGTAATGATAATAGAAATCTACGTTTTTAAAATAATGTCTGCTTCAGTAATCACTGAACTCAGTTTAAATATTTTCTGATAATACGAAAATGGGAATTTTACACTGATTTTTAATACTTTTTATACACTTTATTTCCATTTTTTTTCAATTTTCACCGAAGCAAGAGTTACGATATTGTGTTAATTAAAAACAAGAGTTTTTTATGAAACGCTGTTTTACCCAACAAACTTCTGAATTTAGGCAACGTAGCTATATAGATTATTTTAATATATTATCTTGTCAGAATATAAAGATTGATTTTCATTACTTCTCAGCGTGATTTATGGTTAAGATCAAAACTTTAAATAATTGTTAATTCAATTATTTCTATTACGGTATGTGCGTGCCACAGGCTAATTGAAATTTATTTTTCCGACTCAAATTTTACAGCCATTCAAAATGGTATATCGTATCTAATTATTTAATTCGGCTTCTTACAATTAGGATCATTAAAGTCAAATTGAAATATAATTCGGATGACGCCAATTACACAAACTCATCACTGTCCACGGTAATCGTGATTATCTCCAGCGACGTGGTCCAGGCAGCTTCCTCAAAAATACGTGCGGCCGGTTCATCTCGCAGACAAAGCGACTAATCATCGATGACAATGTGCGGCCGTACGAAATTACGGTGCGATGAAAAAGATATATGTAATAAACGAAACCATAATGTCTTTGTAGACACCGGGTCGGGACCTTAATCATAAATGTATTATGTGTAATTTCATTGTATCGCTACGTCTCGTCACGTCAGGTTGTTGCTGAGGAGTACCAATAGGGTGGTAGAGAGTGTGTTTATTTTTTGTCTTTTATGTCTCATGTTTTTAGTTTATTTTTTTAAATATGATTCACCTGAAGATATTGTAATAAATCGACCTAGGTTTCCATTTATTACAATATCTTCAGGTGAATCTTTGTTAATAGCCCACCTGAAGATATTGTAATAAATCGAAACCTAGGTCGTGGTAAAGAATTTAAGTAAAGTAGAAATAATACTACGTCACATAGTTTTTTTTGAATTGTGAATAATGCATTTCTACAAAATTAACGCCAAATATATTCAAAAAAATGAATATCAAAACTAATTTTTTTAATATTAACGTCTATACATTCCATTTTATATAAACGTAGTATGCAGGTAAGAAGTCGTCACCGTGGTGTGTTGGGTTGATCGTAAGACATACGGCTGTTGAGTGCGCGGCGCACCGCGAGGACCTGGGTTTGCTTCCCGGCCGCTCATCAAGCAGGACTGGAGAAGTCCAATACTTCGAGGCTCTGACAATCATTTTCCATATTAGATCTCCTTCATTTCATGTGGACACGACAACAACATGTAGTTAAAAAGAATTCACATGAGTTGTTACATTGCTGAATCACAATTTTATGTAATCACAATATTCTTTTTTAATTAAAAAGAATAAAGGATAACATTGTGCATATCATGTTGGCAAAAATACTGGTCTATAACAGATTACCGTTTATAGTGTACAAAAGATCAAATCTTAAGCCTAAAATAACCATTATAAGTCAGGACATTACACGAACTGAAATATTCAACTTTAAATATTCAACTTTTAATAATTTATATTCTGGGAAAATATACCTGGTAATTCTATATTTTAGTGATAGTGTTAGTAGAATGTTAATTGAATAGAAGTAAAAAAACTACTCAAATGGTCTGTCATATTTTTAACTTAGCTACATTACAAATTTTGTAAATTTAAAAAGGAATTGTTTGTCGTTTAAAAGCAAGGTGTCCACAGAAAAATGTAATTCACCACGGAAATCAATATACATGGTAACATTCTTATTAGAGTATTTGTTTATATTAAATATGCGTTAATCACCTTAGTCGTAGGCAACCTGTAATCATTATACATAAAAAGGTGAACATGTGATAAAAATTATTTTACCAGAAGTAAATTGTCATGAAAATGAGAGGAAGATTAAAATGGAAGTGAAGTGCGGTAGTTTATGAGAAATAGGTATTTGAGTGAACGTTCCTTGTCTCGCTTCCCTTGTGCCTTTTCGGATTGTGTGAGAGGGAGAGTTGCCACTCGCTGGGACACCTACTTACAGTTTAACCGTAAAATTATTTTCCGAGTGAAATCGTTTCTTCCACTTTAAACCTTCATCGATGATTATGGTCTCTTTTTCAGAAAAGGATAACCTTTTTGTACTTTTATAAGTAATTTCGGAAAAATAGTCCTACATATATATAATTTAAGCAATACAGTAAAAAAAGAGGGGTGAAGTTTACGGGGAGAGAAAAACGTCGCAGCCTTTCATATGATAATTCGACACTTTATTATGACTTTAAGGAAGAAACATTTGAACGAAATGAACAAATATATAAAAAAATTAACGCTGAAGGCGTTTTAAAAAGACGAAGGTATTAATTGTATTATGAAATCAAAAGCGACAAAATACATGCCAGGGACAGATGTGCGACATTTAATTCTGACTACAGCTTCAGTGGAAAATGGCTTAAGTTCACAAGAGCAATTGAGTTTAATAGTAACTTTATAAGTTTGGAAGATTAAATTTTAGGGTGATTATGTAAGTGTTTTTAATACACTTTAATTTCAACCATTGCAGAATACATACAGAATATGATCATTACAGCTTGGCTCTAACGGTATTTCTTAGCAGATGGTCTCTGTGACCCTCAAATGCCAATAAAAACTAAAGGCAAAGAACATATACAAGCAATAACACTAGCCTTATTGAAGGGCTCCGAATGTTGGCCAATGAGAAAAGTGTATGAACAAAAGCTACACACCACAGGATGAAAATGTTACGCTGGGTGGGGGAGTCAGAGAATGACTAAGTAACAAGTAGTAAAGGACACCTTTAAAGTTGCAAAAATGGCGAATAAAATTTGCTAAAACCACCTGAAATGGTATTTATATATTATGAGGAGAAACGAAGGACACATTATAAGTACATTAATGGAAATTGCGAACGGGAAAAGAGATCGGGACCGACCTCCTACAACTTGGAACCAGACCATTAGAAATGGCATACAAGTAGTAGAGTTAGGGAGACAATGTAAAGTCTAATTTTGTAGTGAAAACTTATTAAGAGGGCTTATCTCATTCTATGAGATATATACATCCAGGATTCATCCATAATTCCATCCATAATTGTATGAAATATATACATTCAGTAAAATGACGATGAACACATCTTAATTGAGTAAATTTTGACTAACCACCTTCAAAGTAAAATTATTATTTAAATATCATTTTTTATCCTAATGCTACATACGACTTTGTTATTATTAAGTATATTTAACCGTTTATAAGAGTTCAGAACATAACCAGTAAATATTTACACTTAAGAGCAAGTTAGTAATAAAAGATATTAAAAATAATTGGAAGATTGCGAATCGTTGCTAATTTAAATTTTGGCGAAAGATAAATATACCTAAAATTAAAAAAAATAATTTAAAAATAAGATGAGCATTCTTAAATGCACTGCACTTATGAAACTCTCCTTATCTCTTTCTTTCGTTTATTTCGTATCTTCTCAATGGAATTTACAGCACGATTGAGACTAAACATTTATATCAAAATAGCTTGAAAGCAAATTAAGATAAAAATAAAACATTAAAAATAATTGGAAGATCGCGAATCGTTGCTAATTTAAATTTTGGCGAAAGATAAATATACCTAAAATAAAAAAAAATTATTTAAAAATAAAATGAGCTTTCTTAAACGCACTGCACTTATGAAACTCTCCTTATCTCTTTCTTTCGTTTATTTTAGATCTTCTCAGTGGAATTTCAAGCACGATTGAGACTAAACATTTATATCAAAATAGCTTGAAAGCAATTTAAAATCCTAGAGCCCACCCACGCCGAACTATTTCACGCGTCCGGTTTTTATTAATGTCCTTTGGTCTCTAAAGAAGTGGTGAATAAAAAATGTTAGGTTCGTTCTTTACACCTGTTGTCGGAACGTGTTGTCACGTATCGACACACTACTGAGTGTCAAATCGATTTTCAATGCTGTAGTAGTATTCAGAAATAATAATATCCAAATCTGTGGGGTAGAAAATAAAGAAATGAAGATTCACGACCATTTTGAAAAAAAGAAAGAAATATCAACATGGTATGAAAATGGATTACAAAAATGATTGCAAGCCGAACTTGCATATGTTTTGCTGTACGAATGAGGGATTAATATAATCTAAACATATAATAAAATTGTGACAGAGTGAATTCTGTACACGGAAAACGTTTTAAAAAAGTGATTGATTTTCGTGATAATAGAAGCCGGGAAACATTTTTTTTTCGAATTTTTGTGTGTGTACCGCGGGGCACAGCCAACTAAAAATAATGTGGCTAGAATAAAGTTGTTCAAATAAAAACAAAAGCTATTATTAGTGATACCTAGCAAAAGTGCCAAAACGGAATACTAATGGAATCATTTTAATGTACATTCATTCGTCTGTCACAGGTAATTTTTTCGGAGACTATTCGACGTAAAAATTTTAAATTTAGCGCAGATATGGAGTATGGTGGCTCAATTATAGATGTGAAGTATAAAAAGTTTTATTTAGATTCTGGGGTTAACAGTACGGGTAAATTAGTCATTAAACAAATTATTACAATACTAAGTCAATATTACATACAAAGATTTTTTTCATAATTTCTTTAAACATTTTTTCGGTAAACTTAAAAATTGCTGTGCCCAGCCCATATAGCAAAAATATCTTTTAGAAAATACGCAAAACATTGTGAACATTGAAAATTAGGTGTAGATTAAACGAAAATTATTAGGATTGAAAATTTAAGTGCGATTAATTTTTATAAACAATTTAATTTTTTTGCCTTTATAACTGCTCTACTATCAGTTTTAGAGAAAAAGTTCTGAATAACAAAATATATTTCAAATGATGCAAGGAACAACTTTTTCCTTACATGTTTTTTAAATCGTTCATTTGGCTCAATCGAGACACTTTCCACTCAGCTCCGCGTATATGCAATGTGACATGGCTTTGATGCGATCGGCGGCTGATAGCGTGGTATATGGATATCTTTTCAGTAAGTAGTTTTATTAATATTTAAATATTGGAGGAGGGGGGCTGATGGCACAGAATGTTAATTGATTAAATATGTAACTATATATCGCACTTTACTGTTTTTTTTACATGAAACTGTATTATTTTAATAATAATGTTTTCATGTTTACACAGAAAATATGACATCATTCTCCCTATCTCGTTTGCTCCCGTAGAATAAAATGAGCATGATTAAAGATGACATCATAATTCAGTTTGACCATCCTTGTCTAAATGTTAAGCTTTAATATTTGTAACTTTTAATAAACACGTTAGTTCCGAGTTCTAAATTTAAGGATAAAGACACAGTGGGCATATCTCCCTATCTCGTTTGCTCCCGTAGAATAAAATGAGTATGCTTAAAAATAACATCCCAATTCAGTATTGTCGCCCTTGTCTGAATATTAAGTGTAAACGTTAATAAGTTTTAATTTATTAATAAATACGTTAGGTTTGAGTACACAGTGTAATGACAGAGAGTGGGGATGTCTTACTCTTTCTTTAACTCTCGTAGAATAAAATGAGCATGATTAAAAATAACATCACAAATCTCTGTTTCGTCCTCGTCCGAATTTTAAATTTAAACATTTGTAATTCGTTTAATTGTTAAAATACGTCTAAATTTTTTTCACTTCTTGTATCTTCAAATAATAATTTATAAAATAAAAGAAATTAATTTAGCACCCTATTCTTGGAAAACAGTTATTTTAATTGCTAATATAGTAATCAAAATTTAAGGATCAAAATTGCATATGCTTCCCCTTCATTCGGTATTATATGTTCGCGCAGCGTAATCGCCGTGTTTGGCCAAATATTTATGCAAAATCCTAATATCACAAATATACCATCCACACAGGGACGTAAAGCAGCAAGTATGTTATATTTATTTATCCAACATAGTGAACATTTACAATGGTGGTGTTGTTGACGGTAGTAGCAGGTTATTATTTCCTGAATGCGTATTACCATTACATGCTAGGTGTACGTAAACACAAAGTTGTTAAAAAGACCATGAAAGAGAAGATGCTAGTGAATGTTAAAAATTCATATAAATCGTGTTAAATATATAAAAATATTGTTATTAGAATTCAAAATGCAGGAATGCATTCGTTATAATTCCAAAAACTTCAACACAATATCATTTGTCTCATTCATTTCGCCGGGCACGTCTGTACAGGTCGCTGTGACGCGCAATACTGATCGACTTTGGACGACATGCAAACATATTTGACATATTTGCATTCTTTGATTTATGTCTTGTTCGTATAAATAAGACAAATACGCAACGCCGTGTGAAGTGTCGGCATAAGAAACAGACCCTGTTTATGTCTTGTATTATTGTATAAAATTTTGTCTTATTATTCTCGATTGGTATGGATAATGTTAATAAAACTGATATATTTTTTATAGTTATCTATATGCAATTAAATAACCACATGAATAGCTGCAACTTGGCATTCAAATCCCAGGACCTATCTCCAATTAACTTTATTTTTTTAGATTGCAACTTTTTTGTTATGGAAATGTTAGTTTGTATCTTAAAAAACGAGACCGTAAATAAAGGAATTACATCGGTAGTGGAGTGAAAAAGCGATTTATAGAGTTTTTTCCATCTTTGATTATAATCACTCAGTGCATTAATGCATGACTCCAACAGTAAAATAAGTCTAGTTACTTTTAGTTTTCCCTACACTATTGTAATGAAACGTGCGTGCATTCTTCTAAATAGATGGTATTAAAAGATTTTAACATTTTCATTTCGGTGGGTTATATGTATTATACCGAATAGGATAATGCATTTATCACAAAGCTATGAAATCTAATGGAGAATGCAAAGCGACTTTTACGTTGGGTAGCGATAGCGATCATTTTCATCACTTAGCTATAAGAAATACATATAATTGTTATCCCAGTTTTTGTCTTATTCACGCATATACAAATATCGATTGGTCCGAAATAAACGAGTAGTTTTCCTGCTTCCCGCTAACTTGACACCCCTTCTAGGTTGGCGACGCGGTACCTATATAAATAATTATGAATATTATGTCCAGTAAACCTGTAGAGTGCCGGTGAGACAACCGTATATTCGTTATATGTTGATTAATACTTTTTTTTTGTTTTTATTATGCGATTGCTTTAATATTTCAATTTTTTGCCTACGAAATATTAATAAAAAAAATTTCTTTTTTTATAAAAGAAGTGACTCATTTCATTCCTATTGATTTAATTTTTTTAATCTCAATTATATTGGAGCACTTGAAAAAGTCTATAAACACAATTTGTTCACTAATATTTACGAATAGTAAATATATTAATCAAAATATTGAATTTAAATCACTACTGAATATAATTTATCACTACATATATAAATCGCACTTATATGAAACTAAAACACGTGTGTGAATGTAGACACTAGAAACATGTGGATAAATACTCTGAATATGAAAACAGTGAACAGAGGCGACGATGGTGCCAATAGCTTTTGTTTCGAGACTGCGACCGCTGCAATTTCATACTGTAACTTTTGTGTGACGAATCTTAAAATTTCACTCTCATCATTTTTTCATAACGCGCCTAAAGAAGTATAACTTCAAAAATTTTCTTAAATTAACAAATTTTCCCAATTACAAAACAGAGTTTATAATTTTTAAACTTAAAAAGTATTTAAATATTTAAAAAAAGTTACAAAAATAATTGCAAAACCGTCGCACTCAAATAAATATACGATCTCACACTGAGCCGTACTTTCCAAATCACAAAACCGAAGACTAACAGCCCATCGACTACGGTCATGTTTAATGGGTTCGCCGAGTATGATTTGTGTCTTCCTATGGCTACAGGCAAGCTACGCGTTGTACCTCCGAATTTCGGAGACCATCAATCAGCGACATCGCCGTCCATCATGGAGGCTCTTGCTTGTCGATACTTGTCGTTGTGTGGCGATGTTACGTTTTGAATTATCGATCGATGTTTAGGTAATGATGGAATCTGGGCGTTCTTTGTCTCGGAATGTATTTCTAATGATGAGTGATTATGGACAATATTTTGGGGAAACCATAATAACAATTTTATCAGACGAAACACAATTTATATACTTTTATGAATTCTCTATATACGAGATGTACTCAATGTTTATTCTTTGCAAGCTAGGAGAAACATTAAATTCATAGAAACATTTATAATTTTTAAAGACAAAGGGTCTTGTCATAAATTGTCATAAAAATGTCATAAATTTTAATATTTGTACAGCCACTTATTATGTGCTACAGCCCAGAAAAAATATTTTGACCTAGTATTCAATAGTTTGTTTATGTAATTTCTGTAGCATCAGAGTGTGACCTATTTGTCATGGTATTTCTTTGTAATTTAGCCAATATTTATAACCCGTTGATAATTAATTAAAGCTTATTACTTAATTTTAAGTGAAATATTTTTTAAATACTCGGTTTTTGTGGATGTTATTTATTTTTTGTGTATGTGAATCTATTTATGGTCATTAATTTATAATTTTAATTGTCTTTGTATCAGTTATAATTATCGAATCTTTAATTATGAGTGCAGAAATGGCACAATCTTGTGTAAGATTTTTATACAAACAAAAATCTTTATATAAATTCGTTCAATGGTTGTAGAGAAATTATGAGATGATCACAGATTTTTTTTTTATTGGAATTGCTTGGTGTGAAATGAAATATAAAATACCATCTACATATATACTCGCACTATTCTACATGGTAACCCGTAAAAAATATTCCCACATTTTTTTAGAAGTTTACTATGGCACCATAAATGCTTAATCTTGATGGAAGAGAAATTCTAGGTATATATATATATATATACACATACATATATGCGTAGAAAGAGAGAGAGAGAGAAATAGGTTTTGCTGTTATTTAAACATTTTTTAACATGATAATGTCCATTATAAAGATATGTCTCCGCCGATAATATTCAGGCACTTTAAGGATCTTCTACCCATTTCATTGCTACTCAAGTCTTATATTTCATTAAATTAACTGTAAATTCATTTATATTGCTTTCTGTAGATAATGTTTTTATCGATATCCGAGACGAATTAAGTTGTTATATTTGTATGGCGAGACATTTTTATTAACTTATTTTAGTAAATTTTATTTATATATGTTTAATAATATTTACCTGCGGCTATTACGGCGGTAGAATATGTTCTGCGTTTAGTACACATTTGCTGATTCCAATTTTGGTGGCTTAAGAATACGGCTAAGTTTTGTAATTGGTGGATTAATTCTAATTTGTTCATAACATATAGATATATTCTCTTTAAAAATTTCAAATGAAATTTTTTTAGTTTAGGAACACTTTGTTTTCATAAGGCTGGCTTAAAAGCTTCTTTGTGAATGTGCTTTCTAAAAATGTAAACACGTTTATCGTTACTCATGAAATTGCTACTTTGAATATTGTTTTATTCTATCCAATCGTCCTAAAATTATATAAAACGTATTCTTTCCTATCGTATAATTGTTAATGATAGACAATTATATCGATCAAAATGAGTACATATTCTTGTCGACATTAATAACATGAGCGATACAGTAGAGAATATTTAACCATTCACTTCACTATTGTCCTACGCTCGATTACCGGTATGGCATTATACAGAGAACTACCTTCGTCAAAAACAATGCCGCCGCGATGACTGTACAATATCGAACCTCGATTCGGATGACGGGCAGTTGAGATATTTTGTTGGTATTCCGTAGTCACCGCTCGTTGAATCCATATTTGAGCCATCTATACTTACGATCTATGGATCAAAATTGAATCGCTTTAAATTGGGATTGGTTGTATTTAGATTCTGTGTCTCCGTTGTTGGTGAATGATGATCCACAGTGCTGATAAATCGAGTATAAGAAAAAATAAGTGAAATGAATCTACTTCACTAGAATACTGGTACGTATCTGCATATTGCCCCAACGCGCCGTTCAGTATTAAGATTTGTTTTGTCGATATTTCATTTAGAAAGTGTTACTAGTTTCATTTTAATACTTTAACTTCGTCGTGTGACATAGATTCTTTACAATTAAATGAAACTACGTGATGTAGTATTATTTCTACTATCTTTAATTTCTTTACCACGACCTAGGTTTCGTTGTATTACAACATCTTCAGGTGGGATATAAGCAAAGATTCATCTTTGCTTATATCCCACCTGAAGATGTTGTAATACAACGAAACCTAGGTCGTGGTAAAGAAATTAAAGACAGTAGAAATAATACTACATCACGTAGTTTCATTTAATTGTGAATAATGAATTTCTACAAAATTAAAGCCAAATATATTCAATAGATTCTTTACTTTGGTGTTGGTAGGCCTGGCGCTGATAACAATTTTAGTAAAATGTGAAATTATCAATAGTTCATAATTATGTTTCTTTAATTGTTTTCGTTAATCAAAGCATTTTTAGTATTACATCATATCATCCGAATTTGTGCGATAGCTTTCACATTATATCAAGATTAATTCTGATAATTTTGAGTCTAAACTCAGATTTCAGACTAAATTTTCGCTAAAGCTGTCGCCACTAATTTTCATTAAATGTAATTATCGTATTTTCAATGAATACATGTTTTTAGTTTTCAATGAATACTTGTTTTACAATTTAGGTCCGAACTTTAAATAAATGTAGAACGTGAAGTGCTTGAACTTTATCTTTGTTAATAACATTAACAACGTTAAATGTAATATATATTATCATAAAAAGATATCGCCAAAATAATTCATCACTTTAGATTTGTTTTTAAATTGAGACTTTAATAAATTAATTGCATCTCACCTACGCGGACTCACCGTTTGAACAAAAGATTAGTGTCTACTAAAACTAGAAATCATTATCTCCTAAACCATTAATAATAAAAAGGCGATGACTCGGCAGAATTCAAGCAATAAAGCCTTAGTTGCGGCGGCTGACGAAGATTGAAAAGGATAAGGCACGGTGTGGTCGAGACGATATTGTTAAGTAAGTAGAGCGCATGGAGATAAAAGATGACTGAAGGAGCTGACACGTGCTCTGATTAGGAGGTTCGTCTTCATACTTTTTATGAGCTGAAGCTCTATTCATTTAACAAGATTAATATCTTATAAACTATCTATTATAATGGGTACTTTAGTGCTGTCTGAGTTGATTGAAAGTTTTGTTTTTTAGTCAGTCATAGTCAGTCAGGCTCACTTGTAAATATCAATGAACAACAATGAAAATGTGGGTATTAAGATTATAAAACACATTCTATGCCACGGAAACATTAATGACCTTATCGGGTGTTGGACAAGAATAATATTTAATAATAAAATTAGAGCGCGCGAGTACGATTTTTACATAGAATAACTGACAGATCGTTTTCAATATTTGGCAGCCTTGTAAGCCAAATTATCCATCTTATCCATAATAAAAAAAACAAAAAAATTATTAATAACATAAAAAAATATTAGCATCCCAAAATTAAAGTAGTTGTATTAAAAAAATATAAAAACCAAGAAATATAAAAACCAAATATTTTGTATCGATTGATAAATGTTATTTAATTATTTAAAATATTTTCAATGCATTTACGAAGCAGTTATGAAAGTTTAAAAAAAAGAAAGTTGTAAAAGTTTTTCAATGTAAAATTTCAAGAATTATCTATGAAATGTTATTTCTTAAGAAAATATCTTCGTAGATATTTTTTGTGTCCTATCGATTTCAAATATGCTATAAATATTATAAACGTGATCAGAAATTGGGCATTTTTGGTGCACAAATCAATTCTGTTTATTCTGATGTAAAAATTGGGCCTATTTTTGCCGGTGTCTATTAACATGAAAACATTAAAAGTTTTTCAATCTAAAATTTCAAGAATTATCTATGTCCTGTAAAAACATAGGGGACGTATTAATAAGGTTTCATATTGTTCTTTTTATTTAATATTTTTTGACATTACATCTACGTTCCTATATCGAAATAAGAGTATGGAACGAACTAATAAAATTAAACTTCAGTATAAAGAAACAAGTTTCACTCTTCGATAACGACTTTTTTCTCATTTAAATAATTTAGATGTATTGTTATTCTGTAAGAATTAATCTTGATTACTAGGCTGGCAACTAATTAATTAGTCATCTCAATTCATAAGAGTTAACTCATCTTGTAGTCATACCGAATATTTTAATTTCTTCCCTAAGTATTAAGTGTCGTTTTTCTATTGTAGTACAAGAATACATTTTTAAGGTGATGCACACTTAACCCAGAATCTGTTGCAGTTTCAAATCTTTCAAATTTTTTCAAACTTTATATAGGGAGGTTAATCTAGATAATGTTTATCGAAAATATCAAAATTTTCTTCTTCGAATGTTTGGAACCAATACTTCTATATAATAGAATACTCGTTCATCCATTGTTTTATATATATATATATATATATATATATATATATATATATATATATATTGCGTATTGCTTTGCTCACTCTTCACTCTGAACAGAAGTTCAGAGCGCTCTCAGCGCTCTTTGTGAAAGTTGCTACCTTCAGTTGCTAATTGCTATACTACCATATCATAGATATTCAAGAATTTTTAACAAGTTTTACGAAATCGCTAAAAAAATTGTCTGTTCATTAGCTGTCAGCTTAATATAATTCAGTCAACTTTGTATTTAAAATCAGTTTTAAATGGATATTTGATTATGTACGTCAATATTTTATATTATAAATAGTTAAATATAAAAATAAAAGTAAGTGATAGAACTTAATTCGTTTATAAATATCATAAAATAATATAAAACAAAATTATTTTAAAATAAGTATCTCACTGAACAACACTTCAGTTTAAAGTAATTTCAGTTCAATTGTATTTTAAAATTCTTGTTGTTGAGTCTATTGTGGACTCTTTATACGTAATAATTAATGTGGTAGTTATGAAAAATTATATATTTTTACATGATTTCTTGAAATTAGTCAAAATATACACAAATGATGAAAATTAGGATATAATTATTTATTCCTAAAGCAAAAATTAATTTTGGAATGTACCTTTTTTAGCAATTGTAAAATATATTTTAATTAATAACCATAGGTTTCTAAACTTGAATTTACGGACATAGTTGGTTATATCCCTGTCTCCTTCCCTCTAGAACCCCGTCTATTTTTAAGATTATTAAAAAAATTGTGCACTCTTACTCAGCTTATACCTTGAAATTATGTTTAACCAAATAAAAAAAATTTAGTCATGTACCCAATTCCCATTGTCATTTAATAACTGTAGAAACTATTTTAATCAGGTATCAAAACGTTTATTTATTTACGGGAATTTTCAAAAATTCACATATATTGGTAAGATTAAAATATATATATATTTATATATATATATATATATATGTATATATATATATATATATATATATATGGATATAAACTAACAATGACTATAAATAACTAATTCTCATTATGGACGTCATTTTTCAATAAGCTTTATACCCTACTACCCGCGGGAGCTTACGCTGAGCTTTTCACAAAAGCTTAAAAATAATTTTAAAAATGGCCCGCATGCCCGATGTATACTTTACAAAATACTACAGCTCGACACAAGTCTTAAACTAATCGCCGACATTCCTTTGTCCCTCGTCGTGTTATTTTTCAAACTTATCTCTCTCTGAATGGTGGCTTTATCATTTGATTTGTGGCTTAATTTTTATTGAAATATTGTGTATCGTAATGACGCGCACGGTCGTGCCGCCTTGTAATTATGTTTTATCGACCTCAATTCATCAATACGCATTCCTGAGATGATTAAAATATCGAAACCGTGTACGGTCGGTTACAGTAAGCTGTATACATACAAGGAAAATCTTTTCAGAAGATTTTGAAATTTGTATTCTACTGTCATAAGAAAATAAATTTTTCATTTGTGGAATATAATCTGAAAGGCACTATCGTACGCGCTTTTTTGAAATTTATTTTTATTTTGTTTCATTTATCCATCCTTGCATTTATTTGTTTCTCTATTTTGGTGAAGAAAGTTTGTTTATAATTCGGAATAATGCAAGTATAGGGAAACTGGTGTATATAAGTTTACGTAATTTTAAAGAGTTTTAAGAAAATATATTTTTCGTTTGTGGAATGTAATCTGAAAGGTACTAGCGTACGCGCTTTTTTGAAATTGGTTTTTATTTTGTTTTATTTATGGTATATATAAGTTACGTATTAAAGAGTTTTAATAGTAGAATATGCGGGTGAAGCATTCCTTATTAAGGAGTTTTCACACAAGGACAATGTCCAGGATAAGATAATATTGTGTTGTCGTATACTTTATGAACGAAACATCAAATTCAAGATAAGATAAGAATTTTACTTCAAGATAGATGAATATCACTGTGCTATTAAAATCAAAGGAAAAATATTATACATATTACATAAAAATAACGAATATTGTGAAAAATGATAATAACCACAAACGATGAGAAAAACCCTGGTTAAGGAAATAGACGGCAGAGGAACTAAATGCATTATGCATAGTCAGTTCGCCACAAACATTCATATTTTCTATGAATGTTAATCAACTTTGATTTTAATTCCCACTCAAATTTATGCAGCATATTTTTGAACGCTTATATTCTACATTTATTGTCACACTGTTTGGTCCCCACTTCGCTCACATTAGGACAAGATGATGGTGGAGAAAGATACGCAAGACGATATCGTCTTGCGTACCTTAAAAGTCATTTACATGTAATAGTCTTATTCTATGGTATTATCGTTGTGATTACCACGTCTGAACATAGCAAATAAATATATAATCATTAAAAAATTGTAAAATATTATGTACACACTTAAGAAAATATTAATATAATTAGTGTTTCGGCCTACGCCTAAAGCAGAATGCCGTAGTTGTCTATATCTTGAATTTCTTTACTCAAATTGACCAAAATAATTTAATTTAATGTTCCGTTCAATACTTAGAATTTCTTAAGTTTTTGTAAATTTACTCTTGAAAATAATGCATTGCACATCAATTAGAAGTTTATTATCTCCTAAACCAAGCTTAAAATTGAAAACTCGTAAATAGAACCTAAATTCCATTTTACATTTTGGTATCGGTAGGTAGGTGTAAAATGTATAAAATGTGGGAGGAGGGTAAGATCTCCAAAAATCTTTTTTTATATTATGCAACGTATCAATTGAAAAAATTTAATGTACATAGAACTAAAATTGTACTCTGAGGTCTAATATAATGTAAAAAGCATTCCACGGTTAAGGGCAAATGGAATAGCATTGCTCTAAAGCAAATACGAATAGTTCACTCCCATAAGTAATGGCGAACATCATCCTAATCCTTTGTGGGTTAAAATTAAATCTGCTATGACAGATTTCAGTCGGTTTTTCCACAATTGCTGATACAGTGCAAGTGTTACCTGAACAATTAAAAATGTCTATTTTAATATTGTTACCTTATTCTTGCTTTTCAGATAATTAGAAATAATTCAAAAATAAATACCACATAAAATTAAAATTAAATACTGGTTGCATCTATTTACGAAAGAAATGTTTCCAGTCTTATGAAGGTTACTATCTAGTTAAAACATTCCGTCATAATACAGGAAATTATTTTGATATTCCTCTCTATAAAATAAGGCAATGACAAACACAACCATACACAATGCGTCGCAATTTATACTGAATGAGACCTAAGTAAAAATGTGACAAATTACCTCATTTTTTCGGACTTTTTTTAGAGCGCTAGTGGCATGTCCTATACAAAACAACATTATTGAACTATTTTAATACATAATGTCAGTGTATTAATAATATAATTCTCCTACACCGAGGCCAGGTTTTTGGTCTTTTTTATAACATAACAAAGTAATAGAAAATAAAAATATTGTTCATGGAACTTTTGTTTGTTGTAAGTTCCTTTATTTTTATATTATTACCCAAGGACATCTAAAGGGTTGATTTGATGAAGTTTCACTAATGGATTTTGTTGGGTCTGAAATAAAGTATAAGTTATGTTTTATTGTAATCAACTGACTAAAAAGAAGATATAGTAGTTTGATATTTTAATACAGAGCAAATTAATTTAAAAAGAGTTTACTCCAATATATAATACTAATAATATATTAAGTAATAGTTGGAGTTACTTATATTAATTTTGCAGTCAACATGAATGACTTTGAGGGCACGGCTAGTATATATATATATATATATATATATATATATATATATGTATATATATATATATATACATATTTATGTATATATATATATATATATATATATATATATATATATATAAATTTATACTTTCAAATTGTTTTCTTTTACTAACATATTCGTCCTCGTTATATTAGTTTGTGTATAATTTTTTTGTTATAATATTTCCGTTCCAAAGTAGTATTTATGGGTAACATCCCCTTTCCTCCTTTCTTCGTCGTCACATGGATCTTATGAACTATCTCCAAATGGTAATACCTCAATCTGACACATCTTCAGTGAATGGAATCCAATTAAACTCTTATTTTATTAAATTTTACATTCCGTTTAATTTATTGCAATATTGGTACAGCACGGTTTTACCCGTGTGGATTTTTGACAATGCTATATTTAGCTTGTTCTTGACACAATGAATCTATCGTTACACCTGTTTATACATAATGTGAAACGTTTTGGAGTGTTCAGAAAAAAAATAGCACCGGTTTTGGGCTTTCAAAATAAGCAAGAAATATAATTAACTTATACATCACTTGATCTAAATATTATTTAATAAAAAAAAGACTTTCATCAAAGATATTCATCTTATATGAATTACTATATACTTCAAGTTAACAGGGAGTCGAAATATACTTGTTTTTTGTAAATAAATGTGAACAATTTTAATTAAAACATGTTATAACTCTATATAGAATGTAATCAAATAGACAAGAATTATATTAACCGTAATAAGAAGTTTTAAATTTTAACGGGGCTTAATCCGTTTATTTTACTAGCATAGAAATTGATTGTTTAACTGTACATTACATGAATATAGTTAAAAGGTCGAAACCTAAAACTGATATATTCGAATGTCTCCATTATCTAATTAATAGAACTCGTTGTATATTACTGCGCTGCTATTGGAATTTTGGGAAGTAATGATATCGAATTACGGACTAATGGACGAGTTTAGAGCCAGTCTATTTGTGTATTTATCACGTCGGCTTTTGGATAGGTCGATATAGGTAAATGGAAAATGAGTGAAATTACCTTCGTGATGAGTAGCAATTTGTGTTTGACCTAGTAAGAGAACAATGTTAACAACAACTTGTTCACCTTAATTAGCCTATTTAATTTCTTTACTCAATTAAACGTATTCAAACAGAACTAAAATAAAATTTAGAAAAGTTTCAATTGGTATATGATATTTGTCAAAAAGGTTAAACTTTTAAACTATTATACAGATTAAGGTTATAAAATAGATGCAATGGTTTAAAAAATCCAGAGTTTTTCTCTGGATTTTTCTTATCCAATTTTTTTGGTTTTTACTTCATGCTTTCGTACAAATATTATTGGGCGTGTTTGGTTATGTTTTATTTTGTTTAGGAGAACTATGTGCATATATTTATCAAGATATTAACAATGGACATATAATTACAGATTAGGTGCATACAAATATTTTGAATTACTTGAAATTTATTTTGACAGGATTCAGAGTTCACCGGGCTATGTAGTTAAATGGTAAATGGTTACAGATATGGACATATTTAAGGTCATATGATTTAAATTGAGTGAAATGATAAAGATTGCGATTTGGGAATAGTTATATTTTACTTAAAATTGGACGAGTATGTGTTTGAAAACGGCTAATGTAGAATTACTTATTGAATATATTTGTCGTTAATTTTGTAGAAATTCATTATTCACAATTAAATGAAACTACGTGATGTAGTATTATTTCTACTTTTTCTAAGTACTTTACCACGACCTAGGTTTCGTTGTATTACAACATCTTCAGGTGGGCTATTAGCATAAATTTTTGCTATAATACAACGAAACTTAGGTCGTGATAAAACACTTAAAGGAAATAGAAATAATACTACATCTCGTAGTTTCATTTAATTGTGAATTCTTTTTTTTATAAAGCAAAAGGTAAGTAAGTAGCTATCAAAGGGCCTTGAAGTAAAATGACAGTTTAATAATTACATCTTGTTCACTGGATTGATAACACAATAACATATATACTTTTTTAAAGTATTGGCTTTCTAACACACACTTTTCTGTTTTATATATTAATTGTAGATAAGTTGGATATAGAGATAACAGCTACAGTGTTAAATAGGTTCCTTCTCATATTTTTTATGACTTAAGAAGTTTAATGAGGCATTGGAATATTCTAAGTACTTTGTTTAATTTCCCTTAGGCAGAAGTATAAATTGGTTTTCATCACTGCCTGATGTACACAAAAATACATAAATTTTGCACATAAGAGAAATGTTCTTGTCTTAAATGGATTCCAACTTGCTCAAAGGCTTATTTTGATTGTTTATTTATGGCAATATCAAAAGGTATTTTGATTGGGAATTGGATTTTTTATAAAGCAAAAGGTAAGTCAGTCGCAATCAAAGAGCCTTGAAGTAAAATGACGATTTAATAATTACAATCTCGTTGACCGGACGACACGATAACAACAATTTTTTTTAAAGTATGGGCTTTTGAACACATTTATTTTTCTGCTTTATATATTAGTTGTTGTAGATAAGTTGTGTTTAGAAATGTTATGGGCACAGAAATCACATGTGAAACGTTAGTGTTGAATAGGTTCCTTCTCATAATTTTACGACTTAACAGAATTAATGATATCCGTTTAAAGAAATAATAATTAAAGTATCAGTTATTAATTAATTTAAAATACCACGCCTTTCTATAATAAACAACAATCGTACAAACATCTATCTACTCATTGTATTGTTACAGATGAAAAATAATCAAGCACTAATGAAATAATAGCCCCGGTCAAGGTACTTCCTGAGTTTTAATTGAATTGTATGTACAAAGTGGCTTATGTTTAACTTATAGACATATACGATCGCAAAGGTTTCCATCTTCTTAATAATGCTGACACGTTGTTAACGATTAAACCGATCTTCCTTTCGGCCGGAAATAAGAAACGGGATCTGGAGTCCGAAGAGTTATCGTGACAGCTGTAAAGTAGATGAACCGGTCCTCCAATCAATTTTCAAATTATCGTAATTGAACATTACGAAACGTAGCCCATTGATGGTTTTCTGAACATCAATTTAGCTCTGTTGATGTTAAACCGGCTCAGAAATTGAATTGTGGTTGAGTTGTGCTTTATGTGATTTCATCATGCAAAGAAATGTATTATAATCGATTGTGAATTGGTTTATCTTTATAATAATGGTACTTTAGGGTTCTATACTGCAAAATAATTATAAAGAAACCCTTATAAAATTGCTCGCTTTTCCATCCATCCATCTTTCTGCCTGTCGTTTTTCTCAGAGACCTTTTGAATAGAAACTTAAAATGTGGCAAAATGATAAGGTCTGTTAATCTACACAACTTCTCCTATATAAAAATAAATGTTTCTTTTCTTGTCCTGTTTGCGTTCCTAAACCATTCGACCAATTGTGATGAAAATTTGGTGAGTTGCTGTGTGCACATTAGCGAAGTCTTCTGAATAGTATCTTACGATAGGTGACATGCGAGTGGGTAAGTAGTTTAGGGGCAGTTCATGTATTTTCGGTGTATGAGTGCGCATGATTGACAGAACCGATTTGAATCAAATACAAACAAACAGCGACACTTACAAACAACAAAATACAAACAGCGACACTTCAGTTAGTGTGTAACATAACAAGTGGTGTTGATGGTGAAATTCCAATTGCCGATCGACATTAGATAGTAGATAATGCGATATCACACGCATTTTTTTTGTTTTCCCAAATGAATTTGTATAATTTATTTTTTGAACGACATTGCAACGCATACCGGGTACTCGAACTAAATATATTATCGCATTAAATTGAAGACCACGTGAACGAAGCCGCGGAAACCAATTAGTATATTTACAATTAACACTCAAAAATATGTGGTTTAAGAGAGAGACCAGAAAAGTTCTGGAAATAATAAAAAAAGTCAGAATTTTATTTAAGATAAATTTAGGTACAGTTAAATGAAACTACGTGATGTAGTATTATTTCTACTTTCTTTAATTTCTTTACCACAACCTAGGTTTCGTTGTATTACAACATCTTCAGGTGGGATATTAGCAAAGATTCTTCTATATAGAGTGAGCAAAGATTCTTCATAAAGAGTGAGTAATCTTTGCTAATTGCCCACCTGAAGATGTTGTAATACAACGAAACCTAGGTCGTGGTAAAGAAATTAAAGAAAGTAGAAATAATACTACATCACGTAGTTTCATTTAATTGTCAATAATGAATTTCTACAAAATTAACGCCAAATATATTCAATATATAGATTTAGGTATTGATATAAACCAAATTCACAAAAACGTAAATTTTAAAAAAGTTATAAAGGAAAGTGTTATTACAAAGTATAAAGTATATAATATTAGAAGTTATAAAAACTGTTATTAGATTCTGAATTCCACAGCTTTTGTGAAATTCATGATATTTTTAAGCCTGTAAATAAAAATATAGTAGGCGATATATTTGTAGGGCAAAATATAATATTAATATTTGCATATATATATATATATATATATATATATATATATATATATATATACATATATATAATTTTATGTAGAATAAAATTCACTTTTATACATTACACTTTTATATATACAATATAAAAGTGCAATGTATAAAAGTGAATTTTATTCTATATAAAATGTCAAAATTAGTATACAACTTAATTTGATAAGGATTAAGACAGTGTACACAATAAGCTCATGAAAATTCAGTAGAAAAATTATAATATATATATAAACTTTTATAGATAGATTTTACTTAATGTTTACACGTATGCTACTCCTGGTTTAATTGTGGATCTTTTTGAGCGGGATAATGTTGCGATATATTGTCTCCATACAACTCTAACGATTTAAGCAGCACACGCCAATATAGCTCTTAGATGAATGCTTTTTTCAACTTCATAAAAAAAATGAAATTTTATTTTTTTATTATCCTCATAATACGAAACCTTAAAATTAATAGTATGGCGGTAAACATTAATTTTCAATATTTAAGGATATTATTTTTATTTGAAATGTGTTGATTTATTTTATCCTTTTTATTTGATACTAGCTAGCTATTATATTGGCGTGGAATTCGGTGTACGAAATCATTACGATTTTTTATGTGAATGCGTCTTAAACATTTGTTACCATAGTGGAGGCAATACAGAAAACATGATGATAGCAAAATTAGGAGATAGGTTTTGGCACTGCAGCTCAGAATCTATGATTTGCATCTAAAACCCAATTACACCACACGAGAACTAATGGAGAATTTACAAAGGTGAAAAAATATCACCTGCGGAGGAGTTGGAAGTACCGCAAGTTTAAGGTTGTTTTCGAGCATTTACCAACTTCCTCGCAATATAAATTTTGGCTCCGTGAAACTACGATGCTTGTTCAACGAATTAATAACCCTCACCCAGACCTATCAATGGAGTTTATAGAACGTTAGTGGTTATAGTGAAGTTTTATTCTTCAAATTTCAGAATTTACTCGTCCAAAAGCTGAGTCGAAATATATAAATCTTATGTATTTGGAAGGATATTCTTAACAGTATTCAAATGATATCCATTAAAGCCAATATGGTCGAGTGAAATAAAGCCGGGAACGCAAGCAAATCGAGGGTTTTGTGTACAGGAACAATGATGCGAGTAAGTCTGATCCTATTCTAAATTCTCGTGACAAGAGAACATGTTTGTAGCTCTGAAACAAAATATTACCCATCAACTCAGACATATTCGTGTAAAACAAACGATCGTGTCTCCGACACAGCCACACCCAATTTTTTTTTGTATTTTTCTTTTTTCTCTCAGAACTCTGTAAGCTTACTTAAAACTGACGGTGACTGAGTTTACTAAAAACAGTAGTAGATGGCGTTGACAGCCAAATGATTTCCATCGCTTTTGATATTAGTGTGCACAATGAATGTAAATTAACATAGTATTATCTTTTTTATTTGTAAACCGATTAAAATGATCCTAATGATAATCCTATGAAAATGTAATGTGTAAATGATAATCGTAAATCTTAGTTCAAGCTTATCTAAATACATCACTGAAAACTATATCCAAATCGGTTCAACCGTTGTTGAGATTAACGTGCATAACGAAGTTGCGTACAGACAAACCAATAAACAAGCAAACCGACAAACAGACAAAAATTCTAAAAACTGTTGTTCTTGGTTTAGTAGCGTGTTTTTAATAGGTAGGACAAACTTTTACTTACATCATGTATTAATTTTTTTTAAAGATTTTATTATGTGTGTAGATTACAAATATCTTCAATAAGAAATAGATCGTATCCTGCGGACCACCTTTATCGAATTATCCACCATGGGTGGAGATTGTCAATTAATGATTATTCGGTTTCTAAATACAGATTCCTTAATCATCGCTCGTTAACGTTCACTCTCGCTTAAAAGTATGTAATTCCATATTTCAAACTACCCACAATCGTTTAAATAATGGCGCCTTTCGAAATCGTTAATCTTTGTTCTAACCTCGTTTAACCCCACCTAAAACTTACCTGCGTATATATTTGTCATCATTAACAGTAAATACGTCACGTACGTATTTCACAATTGGTAAATTATTGAAACGATTCGTTAAAAATATAAACAGGTTTTGACGTTGAATTTATTGAATATTGGTTTGAATGCCGACTTCGTTTAAAATGAAGAATATAAGCCCGTAAAAAAAGTTTGCTCGAACTTTCCTTTTTTTATTGTCGTAAATCAATTAGTTTATTTTATATAATGCTTAACATTTTTTGTCCTCAGTGATGTTGGGTTATTAACTTCGTAATTACTTTTCTCAAATAAGTAATAACAGTTAACAAAAGTATTTATATGTGTTTGCTAACTTTGGATAGCGGAAGGTTCGAACAATTTCTCAAGGGAAAAAATGAATGAGTTATGTTTAGTTTTACGTTAGATATTTTTATAATTATAGTTTAGTTTGATGAAACTTGAATAAATCAAAATTGGCTTGGTTGGTGTCGTGTGTTTAAATTTAATAACTTTTTTATGTAATTTAACCAGTATTTCTCTCAATAATCGTGTAGCAGTTAACTGAGTGAGCGAATTACTCAAACCCTTTACCTGTCTGCTAATTTTAGATAACGGAAGTTGTATATAATTCATCAAGGACAATGTCTGCTAACTTTAGGTAGTGGAAAGTAATATAATTCCTCAAGAAGAAATTCGAATGATCTATATTTTTACGTGTGACGTTCCATTTGATGGAAATTGAATATAGGAAAATTTCTTATACAAAGGTTTCGCAGAAATTAGGAATACGATGGAAGAAATACTTTGTTGTCTGGGAAATTTTTTGTTGGTTGGTTGGTGGGTGTCTTGTGTAGAGTTCAAAACGTGGGTTTATTTAGTGCTGTAGGTAAAGATGATTCCTTCAGTCATCTATGTTTTTCTCTTAGAGTGCTGCTAGGAAAGCCGGGTATTGAAATATGAACCGGGATAGTATCTATGGGAAATGCTATTTTACCGTTTTTGATTTTTATACTCAGTGATGTTGGGTTGTCAGTATTTCATGAAGATACATAAACGCGAAGATACATAAAAGCCATACGGGCTTATTTATTTTTATAGTCAAGCTTCCCTTTAATTATGCTGTCACATTTATTGTGCTGTAAATAAATTAAATTTTGAAAAGTTTCCTAATTAGTAAATCAAATGAAAAAAATAAAATCATTGAACTAACGAATGAAATCTGTCCGAAATAATTTGACATAAACTAATTATTTACCTTATGTTATAAGATTGTTTTTTGATTTCTGTCAACAGATATATCACAAATAGAAAACAGATATATCACAAATAGAAAACAGATATGTCACAAATCTTTTTTTAAGTTTAATGTTTTGAGAAAACGTTTTCAAAGTGAAAAAAATGATTGAATCCCAAAATTCCATTACAACGACCTGAGAAACCGCACTTGAAAGGCTGCGCCAAAAAACATCATATCGTAAAATTATATAGTTATACTAAAATTATTATTTACTCTGTTGGCAAAATTTCATTCGTATAGTTCTAAAATGATATAAAAATAAATAAAAATAAATAAAAAATTAAACAACACAGTAAGACTATTCCCACTAAAGACTGAATTTATTGAATTCAGGTCATTCGAATCGTTTGACAACGATTCATTTGACATTTTTTTTCAAACAATGCACAAGTGTTAAATCTTATATCAAATATCATTAATAAAGTGTCATTATGAGACGCTTGTATTTTGTCAATCCCGCTGTGTGCCCTCGTGCTGAATACGATACTGATAAATAAGTAATCATTTTTAATTTCAAATTTTATCAAATTTTTACCACTCTGTTGTAAATGTCGCATGTGGCGAGTGTGAGAGTAACAAAGCTTTTTATATTAATAAAAACATAATTTAAATCGTAACTAATATAATAATAGGCATAAAACAATACATAAAAGGTAGCTTCCCGAAAAGGAAAATTCAGAAGTCAGATACGAATACATTCATTTAAGCAGATTCAATTTGCAAAGCTGTGGAAAATTGTCATAGATTCAGTAATATAGATTTTATCATGGCTAGTTTATATTATACTAGCTATTGCCGCAGCTTCGCAAGCGTGGAAAATGTGATGCTCGCACGTTTACATGCACACACACATGTATATGTGCATGTTTATATACATATGTGTGTATATATACATAAACATTGCCTATCTTGGTATATAGTTGGTCAGTCATTATTTGCATTTCGCCTTAATAAATTTTTAAGGTTTGCTACTTCGGATGAAAATTATAATATTACTTCCGTACCATACGTCTGTCAGTCAGAATCATTTTTCTCACTAACCACTCAACGTAGAAATTAAAAATTGTGCACATTGGTGCGCATTAAACTGCATACTTTGTTATAAGGGAAACTGAAATTTCTTTTGAAAATTAAAGAGGAGGCACATTGGGTATGATGCCAGCGATATTTTTTTCAAAATGTTATTCAAGGTGGTTGTTGAAGATATTCATAATAAAAGCATGTTCCCATCGTATCTCCGAAATTGTCAATGGTAACATCAGGAAAAAAAATTGGAGTACTGGAAGTTAACGTAAACTGTACAGGAAAACTGTTACTACGACTGCAGTTCTTATAGTTTTAGAGAAAAACAGAATAATTTTACGTGTGTAAGTATATATATAGGTATATATATATGTATATATATATATATATATATATATATATATATATATATATATATATATATATATTTATTAACTGTAAGCAAAATATTTCCACGATGAACAATAATAATAATTGGCGTGAAAAGTTCAAGAGGTATACTGTATATCCTTTGGAGGGCTACTTATTTCAGTTTCATTTTACATTCTTCTAATTTTAATTTAACAATATTGGTTTAAGGATTTTAATTATTTTCACACGCTCCTATTATCTTTACTTAAATCGTTTTTGCTAATACTTAGCAGTATAAGTTAAACAATAGTAAGTTCATTTTCAATTGTTGATTGATAAATCACTTTTATGCCAACTTTTAAAAAGTAAACCAATAAACTATTTTTATACGAATAATTAAAAAACCTGGCATTTTTAACACATATATAGTATCGCCTATTAACAATGGAGGATATTTAACCTGTAAAGAAATAGATTTAGAAAAATTAAATTCACTAGAAAAAGAGAATATCCTTCAAATAATCCTAGCCAAAGCTGGTTTTATGATGTACACAAATAACATGATGATATTGAGTATAAAAGCCTGGAAATATATATTCCGATGACGAGGACTTATTAGGAGAGCTCTGGCTAGTTCGGAGATCTAACGCTGAAGAAAAAAGTTACTTTGATGAAATTTGACTTAATGAATGGCACTAATATATCTTGTCTCTTCTACAAGTAGTTGGGGCAAATACAAAACATCCCACATCAGATACAAAAACTCAAAAAGCACTTATTTGCTTGTATGTGGTCCAATTCACCAAACTTGATTCCACGTCATGCTTCTTATCGCACTATCTCGACGTATTTAAGATCACGAGGAGATAACCGCCTAATTCGTCTCAAAGTTTAGCGGCGGGGAATTATCCATCACTAACCATCTGAACTTAAGCGGTCGATTTGTTAATAATCCGAACCGATGTGTATTGGTAATTAGGAGCACGTACAAAAAACGCCCGCTCCCAAAAGACTGGCAGACCGTGAAATATGTTTAATCGAGCATTCGGTAATTTGTGAGAAGCCCCGTATGAATGGGTGGTAACCGGCCGTACATCAATTAAAATAATTGAACGCGATGTTATGTGACGTAAAACATGCGGGAACGTCGCTTCGGTTGCGGGCCCAGTGTCAGATTTGGATCTCGGCTACTGTTCGTATTTGATAAGCGTTATGGTCTTGGAATAATGAGGGGAATAATATTTTTACTGTGAATAAACATGGAAAGATTAATACGAGTATAATCTAAAAACATATTCACTGTTAACTATTACCGACATGTATTTGCATCTTAGATAAAATAACGCGAGTTATTTTATTTTGCTTTGAAATAGATGCAAATACATGGAATGGTTAATAGTGAATATGTTTTTAGATTGTATTCATATTATTCTTTCCATTCGTATATATATATAGAATTATTTTATGTAGTAATGAGTGGTATCTTATATATTTTTTGATAAAGATTCGTTTCAGATTGAAAGCAGAAAAAAACATACACAATCAATATTGCGCGTTTAAAAGAATAGTTTAGCGCGAATGCAATATTGTATAATTTATTTAAAATAACATTTATATTACATACATAATATTTTAATTCGTTGTGAACTTAGTTTTAACGTATTAAAAAATTCTTATATAAATTATAAATAAATAAATTGCACAGTTAAAATATCATTATATGTGACGCATACATTATGAATCACTACACAATTAACCCAGCATGCTGTCTCACTCCTGCTAACCCTCGTTATTCCTAAGTTATTTTCGTCAGACATTTTCGGGACGTTAATAAAATAAATGTAAAGTAATATATGAGAAAAAAGCAATATTAGATTAAAATGTCACGTTATAAAAATATAATAGAAAAAAAATATAACTGAGTACTCCGAGCTGTTACTACCTCATCATTCATATTTTTTCCTGAAAGAAATAGCAATTGTCCCACATGAAAATTTAAAAAAAAAATCTCTGAGTGACTGTAGTTTGGTCCATTAGTACAATATCGATAATTTTGACAGTATACTATTAAAGAAAAACAGTATTATGTTGCAGTATGAAATTAGATACTAGACTATAACAATTACTGAAAAAGGGCATGTAACGATTTTGACCTAAATAACATGCTTTAGTAGTTGCGAAGAAGCTGGCTATTCTGTACGTCTTTCTTCATACCTGCTATTTCAGTAACTGAGTACCCCGAGCTGCTTCTTCATCATCACTCCATTGTACACTTTGTTTTAATTTGACGTGAGAGTATTGATGGATTCTTAATAAACAAAATAGTGACAATCAGTTACCATATGGACATACTGTAAAAAAATGTTTATGATCGATTCCGAAATAATAGTTATTTACTTTAATGTTTAAAAAACAATGAAATTGGTAGTGTTGATTATAATAATTGAAAAAATATGAAAATAATTTGAGTTCCGTCTCAGACTTTTTCGGAGACTCTTCACTACAATCACAAATTTTAATGATCTTCAAAATCGACTTTTTTATGAATAAAATATTTTCTTCGCTTTTGTTGTGGCTTAAAAGTAAAAACCAATTAAGGCATTTATAAGTTAGAGGGGGATGTATAAATAAATATAGAATACGAGTCAAGGACACGACCTATTTTTATATCATATCCGTTCAATAATCGTAAAGTTTATTATAATTTTACAATTACTTTAAAATTACACAGTCAGAAAAAAAATGGAAAATCAAAAAAAATTAGTTCGCAATGTAATAATTTTAGATATTAAATTGTGATATTACATGATATTGTTTTTATTGCGTTAAGTATTTGATATTAATTTCAACTCTTCTATAATCAAAAAGTGATTTGTCTGATTAAAAAAGTGATTCTATAAAAAATTACCAATCAAAATAGATGAAAAGACAAAGTAAAAAGTCAAAGAGATACACATATACCAAAAAGACTTTTGTCTTAATTAAGGCATATAACGTTGTATCACATGATATTTTAATATAGAATAAAGAAATGATCTGGAAGACTGGAAGTATGGAAGACAAAGATATATCGAGATGTGACAACTGATTTTCTAAAAATATTTTGTCATGTTAATTTCTATTGAATCACTATTTGTGGAACGATTTTTTATGAAATAAAACTGATCCTGGCATTGAGAATTCATCGTCGATTATATTTCAAAACGTCGTCTGAAAAGATATTTCCATCTTGATTCCCTCTCACTATTCCATTCTTTCTTCTCCTGTCTCATTCATTTTCCAATCAAAATAGATGTCAATAGATATCAATTATTTGTTAATTTAGTTATTGTTATGTTAATATTTTATTTAGTTTTATCCTTAAAATAATTTTAAAAGTGACTCATCACTGAAAGTTTGTAGCAGACGTCTACAACATTAAATTTTCAATCTGGCATTTTGAGTAAATAGATATGGTTGCTTATATAGCAATAATAATAAAAAAAATACCTTGAATTCTAAGTAAATAAATAATATCCCCAAATGTATTTTTTATATCGTGACATTTCAAACCAGTTACATAAACCTGGCCTTAAGCTTTATTAACACCATGTCCTTTCTAAAACGCCTACAGCCCGGTGTATCTCAAGTTGGGAATCCAAAACCATTGAATTAATATTTATACAATCATAATAATATGCAAAATGCATAAATCATATATGGACTCGTCTATAAACTTTAGCCATCTTCTCACAATTGCGCAAATTATGAATATATTTAAATGACCGAATTAAAGTTATTTAGAAATGTTGTATTAATGAAAAAAATTATAACATCATTTTTTTATAATTAAATATTAGGAATATAATTAAGTATCCGGCGATCTTAATAAAAGATCCATTTAAATAAGGTATTATTTAGAAATGAATCTTATTAAGGTAGTAATGTTAATAAGATTTCGAAGAAGGACTGGGAAACTGTCCAAAAATTCTCTCACTTTGAAAATAAAGTATGAAAACATTAATACCCAAAAGCTTTACGTGCTATTGCTCATCGTTTTCTGTGGTTTTTTAATTGAATATTGCTAAATACATTGTAATAGTTCATAATAGTTTATTTTAAGTACTCTTGTAATTTCAATCATCCAGTAATTTTCATGCATTCTTTATTTGTACTCTAGAGTTTTTTTATAGTTATAAAGCTAACAAAGTTGGATTACCCAAAATAATTTCATTTGAAAGTAATCATAGAAACCTATTTTCAGGATTTTTTCCACATTTTTAGTCTCGTTTGGAAATGGAAGAGCGTAGGGTCACATGCAAACGACTATGAACCTCGGTGTTTTTTAAACAGGGCTGAAAATTAAAAATGTTAAATAAAATATAAACTTTACGTTAAATAACTTTTTGAACAATACTTCACACGATGGGGTACGCCAATTTATATTTTCATCCCCACTTCCTAATACAGGGTGGTACTTTAATAAGTGAGAAAAAAATTTACATATTAATTGAGATCTTTACATATTTTTGTAAAATTTTGACAAACACAGATGTGATGAAATATATACGGAAATACATATAATATGGAACCCTTACAAGGTTCCGTATTTGATTTGGGAATCCTAAGAAGTAACATAGAAGTTAGAGTTATGTTGTCAAAGATAGCCTTTTAAGATGGTTAATTAAATTTATTTCTTTTACATTTATTTACTTTGTAATAAATATTCAATTATTTTAATATTGGTTAACAGACATGTGCAAAAAACATACATAAAAAATAATACATTTCCTTAAAACTTCATTTTAAATATTTTTTTCTATGTATATCTGAACATCAATCTTTTAGGATAATATTTTCCATAACGTAAATTAAACTTTGTAACAATAAATAAATATCTTCAGTTATAAAAATAAAAAAAATACCTGTATATTAAATTGAGAATCGTCTGTTTGTGTGATATCCGTTAAGAATGTGGCAAATTTATTTTAACGACGTGTTAGTAATAAAAGGAAATTAGTACACCGAAAACGTTTTACACCTCAAATTACGATCTTGAAACTCAAATCTATTAGAATTAGCATTCAATTAATTTTATATTTCCAAATTATACATCGACGTTTGATAATAACACAGATAAGGTAATATATTTCAATCATCCTCGTTACCGTTTGACAAACTATCGGCTGTTCCGCGCACAATATCATTATTTCTGTGTTAGTTTAACACGCATTAATCATCAATTAATTATATTTTGAGTCGATCATTAAATTATTAAAAACAATTTTAACTTGCCGATTCGTTATAATAGCTGGTATTGATTTATTTGTTAATGTTGTTTTGGGAATAAGGTAATGTGTTTCGAGATGGTTTGGGCACTTTAAATGGATGAATTATGTGAGGCTTGAAAAAAATAAAAAAACTAGCTGTACCTCACCGTTTTACTCGTATGAAATTCGGAATAAGACATTTTTTCTCATATGTTGCTCCTGGGTATATACTATTATGATACCAAATTTCATCAAAATCCGTCCAGTAGATTTTACGTGATACTCATATAAAACAAAATACAGATAGACAAACAAAAGTTCTGGAAAAAGTTTTTCTGCCTTCTATTATAATTCTATGCGCAAAATCAATCACTTTTTTAAAAATATTTTTAATCTACCGAATTTATTCTGTTACAAGTTTATTATATCTACAGATTCCTTGAATACTATTATGTAATATTCCAAACCGTATGTGAGAACCAATGATTTAAAATTATCTAAGGGAGGGTAGATCCAGTGCTGTCTCCCGCATAAAGATACAACAATGAAAACTGATGGGAACCGCTAACAAAATGTATATACCGTGGCTTTCTAAAAAAAACACATTAACCTTTGTTCTTAGTCGTGTGCAACTTTAGTGCTATTCAACGTATTTACCGCAATATTTTATATCATAGATGGCTTCAATGGGTTATAACTTATATACGACACAATATCTTCACTACAATATGAGACAGAAAGAGAGAGGGCGAACTATACAGCCTTTTATTCCTTTTAAAATCTTAATCAATTGCATATTTAAGTTCGTCATAAGTAGCTGGTTTTAAACACTAGCTGTTATTTTTTTCTTATGTTCCAAAAAAGTCAAGTTCACTTTCTTATATTGAATATATTTGGCGTTAATTTTGTAGAAATTTATTATTCACAATTAAATGAAACTACGTGATGTAGTACCATTTCTACTTTCTTTAAGTTCTTTACCACAACATAGGTTTCGTTGTATTATAACATCTTCAGGTGGGCTATTAGCAAAGATTAGAATCTTATCATCATGAATCAATCAATTATCTTCATATCATGAATAATATGAAGATTAGAATCTTTGCTAATAGCCCACCTGAAGATGATGTAATACAACGAAACCTAGGTCGTGGTAAAGAACTTAAAGAAACTAGAAATAATACTACATCACGTAGTTTTATTCACTTTTTTAATTATTTGTTTACCTAGATGATTCTTTATAAACAAACAGTAAATCAGCTTTGTTTATAATTGGATTACGGTTGAATAAATGTTCAAATAATATTAGTTTTTGCTCGCAGCTACTATAAAAAATATTGCAATAAACTTTTTTCATGACTTCAAGGTATACAACAGTGCAAACGTGTTCAGATCCGTACAATAATATTGGCGTGATGTGAGGAAACAAATATTTGCCGATAAATAGGCAAAAATTAAAGAAAATGTTTTTTAAGTCGGTTTTTTTTTAAAACTTTTACAAATTACTTTTTTGCAAAAATATTAAGTGTACAGCCGCAGTTGCTCTATTGTTTGCACATACATTTCTGTATTTTGACTCAACTTCGTTACGTTTCTGTATTTTGATCCTGCCGCCCTCAAACACCGAGTTAATTCCATAGGTGTCCCTTTTTTCAATTTGGGCACGGAATACTAAACATTTTCAGCATGCATAGAAAATTTTAGATTTCAATGAAAATCGAGAGAAAACTAACTTTATCTTAATCTCAATCTTTGAAATTTATATTTAGTCATCCATAGAAAAAAATTTACTTTCACTAAAATTCTGTTTATATCATAGTTACAATCATTAATCCAAACTGTACATAAACGCTTAAATTAATTTATCCTCCCAAAGATGTAAATAGCATTATACTTGGTTTTATCTGTATTTTTCAAATAGAGTAAACATACAAAGTTTTACCAATAAAATAAATAATATAATTTAAAGCGTGTCAGGCACGAATAAATTGGAATTACTTTCGCGCCAAGGTTGCATTTATAGTTTTATTTTTATTAGTTTTGATAAGAGATCAAAGAACGTGCCAGTAAAGAATTTATTAAAAAGTAGGTTCGCATTTTTTCCATACTTATACACAAATTTACGTATTCTAATATGTGGTTTTGAAAATACTATTTTAAACGACGTCTGACTCATTAAGATGACAAAAAGAATATATTATTATTGTAACACAAATATGTGAGATGAATGATATGAAAATAAATAATGTAAAAATTCTAACAAATTTTAGCGTTAGTGTGATTTATACGTCAGTTTTTCAGATTGTTAAGCACTTATGGGTCACAATTTTCAATATTGAAATTGATCATTATAAATGCAATGTCAGATTGTTAAGCACTTATGGTCAATGTTTGAAACATTGAAATTTATTATTATAAATGCAATGTCAGATTGTTAAGCACTTATGGTCAATATTTTCAATATTGAAGTTGATCATTATAAATGCAATGTCAGATCGTTAAGCACTTATGGTCAATGTTTGAAATATTGAAATTTATTATTATAAATGCAATGTCAGATTGTTAAGCACTTATGGTCAATATTTTCAATATTGAAGTTGATCATTATAAATGCAATTTCAGATCGTTAAGCACTTATGGTCAATGTTTGAAATATTGAAATTTATTATTATAAATGCAATGTCAGATTGTTAAGCACTTATGGTCAGCGTTTGAAATATTGAAATTGATCATTATAAATGCAATGTCAGATTGTTAAGCACTTATGGTCAATGTTTGAAATATTGAAATTGGTTATTATAAAAATTAAAAATGATCATTACAAATCTGCGATTCATTAATGAAAAATGCTATGGAAAAAGGTTATTTTATTTTACTATGAAATATCCTACATATCCCTTTTATGTATTATAATAATCTTTATTGTGGGTAACTTATGACAGACTTTAACCCAAAATTATTAGAGCTTATTTCTGATATCATAAAAAAATTTCTGAAGATTACATTAGAATAGATATCCTAATTTATGAGTTGTATCTACGAAAGTGAAGATTCACAAGGAAATAAAGTTTGCATCATAAAGTTGTATTTTGAAAATATCCTGGCGTTGAAATATGAATGGAGCCATGGGACGAAGGAGAGCAAATCATCAACCGTATAAAGTTGACGTACCGTGGAAACGTCTTGAAAAACGAGAAATACAAAGTCCTTATCTGAAAAAAATTAGTAGCAAAACGAGGAATTCGTAGGTAAAGAATCGGCGGAAGTGGTTTGGTTATTATGTAACCTTGCTCTTTAGATTAGCTGCTTCAAAAATTTGGATAGCCATGATGGTGTTTAATGTCCGATTGGAATCAAAGAAGAAATTTATGAAATTAGTATTTTTATAGACATACAAGTTGACCTCTGTACAAATATCTCATATAAGACTAATTAGGATTTCCATAAGCTGTTTAATATACTGTCGGTCTGGATACCGTTATTATTGGACGATTCTTATCATTTATAATATTTTATATTAATAAATGGTATCCGTTTTTTTTATTTACCCTACTCACTTCAATCCCGGAAGGGCTGACGTAATTTTCATAACTACCCTGTATTTATATCAATATTAATATTCTATGTACCTTTTATTAATTCTTCATTCATATTTCAAAACACATCAGAATTGATTTATTAGTTGTAATTCCAACCATCAAAACATCGATACAAATTAATCCATTGGACTACGTATGATTTCTTTAATGTTGAATCGAAATGCCGACTTTGTAAAGATATTATCAGAGACATGAATAAAATAACAATATACATATCGATTTTCTTACGCTTTGCCGAGTATTATAACGTGTAGATTAAATGAGAAATGATACCGATCGATAAAATCTATCGATTAAAAAAGCTGTAAATGCCCGACTTCGGCGCCGTATTTATCGTATAAACCTGTTTCATATGATAATTTGACATATGTGTAATTGTTTGAATGCTTATAGGATATATTTTATACTGGGTTTTATTCGACGCTAAAAATTCTTATTAATGATAAATAAGCATAAGACTGATGCAAGTGCAAAAACAGAGTCATGTAAATAGATTTTCAGTCAATGCACTTCAAAAATACATACATAAAAAAAAGGTTCATAAATCAACAAGGCCAATAACAAAAAACGTTTTTACTGACTATGTGTTCACGTGACTTTAATGACTAAGTGTCCACGTGACTTTTCTTGTTTGTAACCAAACAAGTTAAGTCACGTGAACAAGTTAAGTCACGTGAACATATATGGCTATAACGTTGAGTACGTAGTTTAATATTTTGCGTGCCTGAAAAAACAAAATTTTAAAATTATTTTTTTCAAAACTGTATGATTTTTTTACGTTATTGGATTGTTTTGTACTTTGCCTACAGGGTTTCGTTTTTTAGCTAATATTAACCGTTGCACCCTTTATAACTTATCATGAAAAAATACGTAAAATTTAGTTGAAATTAAAATTGTATTTTTTGGGCTAATTTTGAGCAAATTCGCTATTTACAAGACGAACGTTTACGTGTATGCATTATATTAAAAAGCCTTACCTGCAAGCATTCAGAGAAATGTTTCACAATTCCGCCTATTACATATTTTATTTTTGAGACAAGAAGACGTCCAGAATATAAATTTTCTGCATGGAAAATTAATTTGGACGCAATTACTCGTATTATTTTATGTCGAAGAAAGAAATAAAATGTATATTTTTTACTTATTTTAACTCATTACAGTCATAAATATGGTTAAGAACCAAATATATTTTATAGTGGTCTAATTCTAATACAAAATTTGATCGAAAAACTGTGGCGATCCACTTTCTTTCATATGTTACATTAGCAAAAAATTATAAATAAGAATTTTAATATCTGTAACTCATTACAGTCACAAATATAGATGAAACCAAATATATTTTACAGTGGTCTAATTCTATTACAAAAATTTGATCGGAAAACTGTAACGATCCATTTTCCTTCGTATTTTATATCAGCAAAAAATTATAAATAAGAACTTTAATATCTGAGTTATGAAATGAGAATATACGAGTGGTAGTAAAATCAATAACTTTTTACCCAAAACTGCATGAATTTGATATTCGAAGAATACACGCTCTGGCCTCTATACTGGACAAAGAATTATAGTGTATGCTAGGAACAGTATTATCTAAAATATTTCAAATTTACAACACGTACCCGCCCCATATTGTAGAACTATCTCGGTAGACTGTATTAGTAAAGACATGGGAAAACCGTAGTGCGCCTAATATCTGTATAGATCGAAAGGCCACCACAAATATGTATTATCTTACTTTATGTATTGTCTTCATTATTTGCAATAAAAAGGATTACCAAGGACTGAGCATCCCATAGGCGGGTAGCAGCCTCACCATGATAGTTTAAGATATTTTAGCCAATAAGGTAATTTTATTTTAAGCAAGGATATTTTTTGTAAATCTAACAAAATTTGTAAATAACACTTCGATCTTGGCAGTCAAATAGTTGACACCATTTTAATAAATATCACATAGTCAAAATCTGTGTTAAATAATTAATTTTTTTAAGCATCTTACTAAAATAAGTAGCTAGTGTTGAACAATCTAAAACAATTCGATATTGTTATTTCACCTGTACGCCCTATAACAGTGCAATTGATTTATTTCCACTTCCGCTGCACAATTTTCGTCACATATTTTCATGACATTACTTGAATCGTTTCACATTCTACCTTGTTAAAATATTGATTATGTGCGCCTTTAAATATTTAAAAGACATCAATAAATTCTAGCTACGATTTAGTTTAATTATTATATCTATGTTTTAAATACATTTATATATGGAACTACAATATCCGAGATACTCGTCGATAAACCGCTATATAATCGAAGGCAATAAATACTTTGCGTCATGTAACATCCACCCAACGAAACTAACTCTACCAGTAACAACCCAAGTTGTGAACGGCGCCGTCTGCATGCTTGCTGTTAAGAATGCCCGGCTGACATACCGTAGACCGCATACCAACCTGGATGACTCAGCTTAAGCTGGTACCGAGGTTTGTGTAAAGCCGCTTCACTTACCTGAAACAAAGGAAAGAGTTTGATTACTACTTAGTCGTGCTTTATTGTTTTATTTTATGTGATAATAATAATAGAAGTATATAATTAATATAATATAGAAGAGTTATTTTCTCATGTTAAAATTTTTGGCTGTATATTAACACAAGATTCCGAAAAAGCATCGAAACGTTTAAACATTTCCTTCAGATCATATCCTATATAAATAAAACTAACATTTTTGACCTTTATAACTCTGCTTTTCCCATATTTAAATAAAACAATTTTATGGTTCTCGCTAATTAAAATATATGCAGATTTGTATAGCCATATAGATGGAAGGCAAAAAAGTAGGGATCCCACAAGGAAGGTTCCATAGCTAACCATGTCCCTTCGTACGCCAACACTGAAATTTGGCAGGATTATACATATTTTTAATGCCTATAATATATATATATATATATATATATATATATATATATATGTGTATAAAAATGTTCGAATAAGTTTTTTAGTGTATCTCAACTACATGTAAACTGAGGGTAATTTTTTTATTGGCCTACCCCATTGTGGAAAGTATCTTTTATTAGGTCTTTCAAAGATATTGGAATTTTATCGTCGACACTCTTTGATACCATTATGAAATATTAAGCCTTAACATTTACGTTTACGTCTTCAACATCTACTAGAATATAGGTAAAGTATTAGTAACAGTTAGTATTTAAAACGAGATTAAACTCATAATAATAATAACTATGTAGGCCCCACTATTTTACGAGTTCATAGAAAGTTTATAAAAGTTCATAGAAACTCCATACAAATGAGTTAAAGCAACCGCAAAAATAACTTTACATTTAAAAATATATATTTATTATATATGTGAAAGATAATACATTGAAATGGTAAGAAATAATGTTAATATTTGGTTATAGTATCATAGAAATAATGTGCATGTTTAAATGTTTATGTGAGTGTGTAGGGCACATTCGTATTCGACAAGTTTTCTTATAATAGTAAACAAGTTTCCTTTTTATAAGATACGAAACTCTAGAACACACAAAACAAGAATCAAATTCCCCCTTTCTGTCCAAGTATTAACTTCCACAAGAGTACGGTAATAAAATGGAACACACATGGTCATTCCACAACACCAGTTACCATTTTAACGGCATTTCATCCACCAGTGCTGTCAAGTGTATCTTTCTTAATGTTCCATTATATATTCTAGTTTAGTCTCCATAATGTCTCAAGTCCAAATTCGTGTCTTCATATCATAAACTGAGTGGCGAAATGCCACTTTGCAACCAACCAATTAGCCGAAGTGAAAGGCTTTCCCACATACTTAAGTTCGCGTGTGAATCAAGTCGACAAATATTATACATTCTGAATTGATTTATCTATATGAATAAGATAAACTTTTAATTAATTCTGTTATAAATATCCATCATTGTTTGTATGTTGATTGATTCGTGCGACGTTGGAATAAATTATGTCAATTTTTTATAATTTTCACTTTCCGATAGTTTTTACGCAACTTTTACGAAACTTTTTTTTGTTGATATAAAAAGGTGATATTTAAAAAGTATATACTCAGATCGGATGTATTCTGTATATTTTTTAATAATTTATGCTAATAGCGTTGAATATTTTTTTTTAAAAACTAGTGGATTGCAATAAAAAAATTATTGATTTATTTTACGATGGAACTTGGTCAGTGTTATGATTAAAAATATGACATTTGTTTTGTAAAACGCGTTCTATACAGCGAATAAATATACGATAGAGTCTTGCTTGTATATATTTATGTAAATACAGAGATATATATTACATGATGAGAGGTAAAGTTACGTATTATAGATCGTATGTAGATCAATACGTATATAGATCAATTAAAATTTTACAGGCAATTACAATAAAGGCGTGTTTTCATTTGTTTAAATATGATGTTTCTCTTGCAAGGAAAAACTAAAAGCGAGAAAACTGATGTTTAAATTTAAAGGAAAAAAATGTAGAACCCTTTTTTCAGATGCAATCAATAGGATAAAATACATCTTTTTCTTACTGTTTTCAATGCACCAGTATTCAATTTAAAAAGATGATTGCAAGTGTTAGTCACTTGCAATCATCTTGTAGTACAAAAAATTGTGAGTACAAAAAATTAAGAGGATATCTCGAACTAAATTGTATATATCACACATATAAATACACAAGGGCATATAGAATATTTATTAAACAATTTTCAATTTATATATTTTTTTTCATGTGAATATTTCAAAAACTTTGAAATTTAGAAACATTGAACTCTCAAAAATGTTGAAGCTTAGAAACTTTTACTTCAAAAAACTTTTAGATTTAGAATCAATGCTGTAGTTCTTGGGCATACTTTAGGTAAGCTTAAGTAAAGCTTTTTTATCGTAAAATTAACTTTCTCTTTCAATTGATGTATGCAATGTACAGTTAGAAAACATTGTAACACTTTATTTGCCTCATCTAAAATTCCTACATAATTGTTTTTGGGTGTCAATGTTATTCGCATATTCTAATATATGCGAATAACCATGCTTTATTACTGTACTAATTTTCAAATTCCTACTTCGAATCGTTTCGAAGAAAACAATACATAAAATTCTTAATAGAAATTTTTGAATGTTAACAATTAAAATATTGGCGAGTCAATATGCTTCAGCCGAGGCCTTTCAAGTTTCAAAGCCAAAACGGTTTCTGAAAGAAAAGATTGTGGCAGATGAATAGACGGACGGACACTAAATGATCTAATGAAGTTTCCTTTTTTCCTTTCAAGGTATGGAACCTTAAAGACATGGGATGTTCGTTTAAAATTCTAGTTAATTATTGTATAGCTACTTCACGGTAAAGCGATGCGAGTCAAAGTGCTTTTTGGTTAAATATTGCAAGGTAATGAATCCCTAAGCTTGATTGTACTTATACAAACAAATATGGATATAGTTGCTTCCCTTTTCTATTTCCTGCCATCTTTCTCTTGCATACCGGGTTACTACACGTTGCAGCATAGAAAAAAAAATATTAGATGAAATGTATTTGCGATTGTTAAATGAAAAAAAAATGTATCTTAATTTATTGGAAAAAGTTTTGTTCTTCTTACCTGATAATTACCTGCTTTTGTCTAGTCATGATGTTTCTTTTTGAGTTTTTGCTTTTCGCTAGTTTTAGAACAGAATTATATCGAAATTTCCCACTTTCCCACGGTGTATAATTGTTTAACAATCTGATCGCCATTGCACCGGAGTGTGTGATATGTTTGTGATGAGTGGGAATAAATTTTTGAAGTGTGTTACCGTTATGTATTATAGAGTCGCTGGGTTTATTGTCTTGTAGTTTTTAAAACACTTATGTATAATATCTGTAATATTTCCATAATTACATGTAAATAAATAAATAAATAAATAAGTAAACCAAGAACTTTTCGAGTTCATTATAAAAGTATTGACGAAATTTTGTAAGAATTAAGAAAAACAATTATTTGGTGCATAGGGAATGAGTGCATATTAATTGTTTTTTAAATGTATGTATTTATCATTGGACAGATACAACGGTAATTGTTTTCTCAGCTGTATTTAATTTTTTCGCTCATTTCTTATAGTCGAAAGAATTAGTCTAAAATTGGATAAACACTACCGAAAAAACACTTCATACAATTTGTTTAGTGGTAATTGAGTTACTGACGAACAGACAAACGTTAAATTTTTAGAAGGAGGAAGGAAATAGCTCCAGTGAAATGAGTAGTATATTTCAGTGATCACTCTGATGTAGGTTTCAAGCTATGGTTCATAGTTTCGTTTACGCTGATTTATTTTGGGAAATGCAATTTTTATAAAAATTGTAGTAAGTAAATATCGTATATATTCAGGAAATACAGAAAGATATCCCATTGTTTTTTTTGTGAGAATTACGGTATATTTATTTATAGACGTAAATTTATACAAATATATATCGAATGTTCGCGTGTCAGTTCAATAACAACCTATATCCGTAGTAATAAAATAATGCATTCCAACAAAATTTTTTACATGTTATGAACAATTCACACTTTAGTGTGAATGCGGTCGGGTTTTATGGACCTTGTTATCTGACATACTTAGTTGAGGTTCAGTCTTTGTGACCCGGATCCATCAGAGCTATGAAACGGGTTACGGAATAATTCTTATTAAAATCTTTAGCGACTTTCGACGTGACTACGTCTTTAACTTTGTTTCCATAGTGGGAGGTTTCAGAAAACTTGACAATATCAAAATTGGGGTATTCAGTTTGGCATTGCAGCTACGTAATTATCATCTACATCTAAAATTTAATTACACCACTCGATAGATAAATGCTCAGAAAATTCGTTGTGTCGAGTGGGGACTGTGAAGCATTGCGAGCGGTGGAATGGGGCGTGCCACCATTTTGAGATCTTTTCGCCGCATCACATAATTTCCGTTTAGTATAAATTTTGACTTGGAGAGGTTACAACGAGTTTGAGTTTCAATCGACAACTCTCGTTACGATTTATCGATTGGGCGTATAAAATATTAATGTAGAATTGATATGGTGACTATGTATGGTATTAAATTCAAATATTAAGAAAACTTAATACAATATCGCCCTATACTCGTAAAAAAGCCAAATCTAAATATATAAATCGTATACGGTTGGAAAGGTTTTCTTAGGAGTAACCTAGTGATACTCATAAAACACCATATGATAGAGTGAAGCGGTGCCGGGAACGTAAAAGATATTATTGCTAAACGTACACGTATTCATGTAAGACACACGGCCGTGTCCTCAATAAAGCCACACCCCGTTTTTTTTCGTATATGAATACGTAACATTGCATTTTCATATATGGATACGTAATCTTGTATAAGTTGATAATTCTCGAAGATTCAATGTGAATGATATGTGTGGATATACAGAAATTTTAATTTTTTGGCTATAATTGGTATTTACTGTGTGCTCTTGTATAAACTTTTGGTTGTAAGTGTAGTTTAAAAGTTGAATAGGCAATAAATATATTTGCTGTGGTATTGGAATAATTCTGGTTCTAATTTCAATCTAAATTTAAGATAAGTAAATTATTTTTAGAGTTTCGTACATCAAAAGGAAAAAAAACAGAATCCTTATAAGATCAGTCAAGTGTCCGTCTATCTAGTCGTCACGGTATATTTTTGTCAGAAATGGTTTGATGTAGAAACTTTAATTTTGATGTAGTAATAAAGTGTTTTGATCCGCACATATTTCAATAGTTTACATTCGAAAATATGTATATAGACATATTATTAGAGTATATTATGTGTTCGAAAAATAAAGTAAACAATTCCATATTTAGTGTATAGGATATCCCATTTTTAGAAAAAACATATTTTAGGTGAGTTAAGAGATAAATGATAAATGTGCAAAAATATTTTACTCCCACTCAATTCCAAAAGTACTATATCTAAAATGACGGGAAAGCTTGGTTTTTAGAAGCCTACGCAAAAGTTGTAGAAACACTTTTATGATATCCCAAAAGTCATAGTTTTCAAGATATTAACGATAATATGTATGTCCCACTTACTTACTAAATATTTTTTCTACTAGGAAAATGATATTAATGATGACTTCTGATAAGTAAATTCATTTCAAACGACCCCTCGATGCGCGAACCAGACTCGCACTTGACCGATTTTTAGGGTTTCGTCCCTCAAACTAGAAAAAACGAAACCCTTATAAGATCACTTGTTCGCCAGTCCGTCCATCTGGCTGTTTGCCAAAAGCTCTTCTACTCAGAAATGGCTAGATATATATATCCTTAGATTGCTGTAAATATTTCTTTTGGTTCACGCAACAAAAATATATAGCGTATTAAACCGCATTTTTTTAAAATGTTTACTATAGCTCTATTTAATTGTTCTCAAAACCTATACTTTCAGTCGACGTATAATCTTGAAAGGCGGGATAATGTGAGGTCTTAGAGCTTAAAGTAAAGAAAAAATTCAAATCAATGATTTTTAAGTTTACTTGGAATAATAGATTCTTTTGGAATATTTACCTGAGAATGATATAAAAGAAAATATATTTACGGTCTCAAAAAAATTTATAATCTAAATAGTTTAGTGGAAACATTATATACTCTTAAATGTTTCTAGATGCCAAAATATGCATGGGACCCTCATAGTGCGGGTTTTACTCGTGTTTGACATAAAATTTTGTTCATCTGGTGCATGCACTTGAGTTAACACTTCCACAATAGCAAAAGTTTTTAAATAGTTGAATTTCCGTGCTATAATTAATTGGTCACTGACCTCTTGGAATCTAAATTGGCTTAATATTATTTATTAAGCCTCATGTAACATCGTGCGCAAAATAATTTTCTATTTCTTTGCATGTGTCATTGTCTATCTATTTCTCTTCTCTTTTAACTTTGTTACACTTCTCTTGTAACATTTTCGCGAAAATGCGAAAAGCTTCCAAAGACATTTCTATTAAAAAATAATCCTTCCCTAAATCTAGAGCCTTTAAGCCCTCTCAAATCAATGTCATCAACGGTTCCTCAGAATACACAAGAGTCAACTCCCGCTCATAATGTAATTTCTCGTATAGCGGAACACGAACATGAACAGCCATTATAGCCGCGCCCTTCTAAAGGATCGACCACACCTATGTAAGTTGCAAAACGCAGACACGAGTTCAATCAAAGCACGCCCGATAAGGAAATGCCTGAGGCTATTCGGTGTGACTCCGCCCGAAGCACGGTGTTCATAAACACTATGACTGAAAGTGGGTAGACATTAACAGAGTAGAACTATATGAAGATAATGTTACTCAATTGCATTTGACGAATTAGTTTGTGCGTTTCTGATCAATTAATATATTAGCGATTTACACAAACATTTATGCACAACGCAGATGAACGAGTTTTGTAGCTGGTGTGTCGGTGGCCGATAACTGTCGGCTTGTGAAGAACAAGGTTGGCAGCCAACTTTCTATGCATACCGATTTACCGCACAAGTGAAAGACACGCATGCAGCCCCAACTAAATCTCTGCCGTCTCCGTTAACGCAGCGTGCATCCAGTCCTATGTTCCTTCCTTTTTTTTGTCAGTACGTGTTAATTCCATTAAAATAGTATCCAGGCAGTGATGAATGTAAATTAGAATGATCGCTGTCTGTTTTATTATAAATACTTTTCAAAGTATATTAAACGTGTTTTATAATCCTAGCGAGCAATACCAAATAGTACATTGAGCTCTCGTAGGTTTCTGTGAATACGAAAATAAAAATCGAAAATAATTTCTTTTACGAAAAAATAATAAGAGTGAAATTTTACGATACGCGTGCGCGTATAACACTCATATAGCAACAAAAATCGACAGTATGAAGTTAGTCACGATGCTCGCGCACGATGGGACAAAAATCCGAAGGATGAAGTTGCTCACTAAACATATATTTACATGCATGTAGTCACTACACTATATATTTTAAGTGTATTTCTATAAGAGGTGAAATTTCAGAATTTTTTTTTTAATTATAAATTATTACATTATCATTTAATGAAAACTTAAAATTAATAAATTAATTAATTATTATAATTACTAATTAAACTTTATTCAGATTTTTAGCAAATTTATCAATTCATTATATACAGGTGACTATATTAAATTGAATGCTGAGTGTTCATTTAAATTTTTAAAACAATTAAATTAAATTTAATAAAATAGGTTAAAGTAATAAAATAAAAAAATATTATTATTTTATTACTAAATGTCAATGATTTAAATTCTAGATAAAAAGATTAAATTTAAATTTTTAAAATTTTATTATTTAAACGAATTTAGATTTCTCGAACAGTATTTATTTTAAAATCACGCTTCAGTCCTTTTATTATTTTATTTCTATTAATTATTTGTGTGCTAAATAAAGTTATTCTTGTATTATGCCAAAGAAGTATAACTTCTAACGCACGTACATAAGTACACGTAATTTTTTTTTACAATTTCTATCAATATAAATCGTTTCAAAGGTTTCTATTAATAAGATTAACTTAAAATTTATGAGCTAGCAAGAAATATTTTTCTAGGGACAGAATTATATAAATATTTTAAACATTTTTTCCATTTGATTATGTGGTATTAAAGGTAATACTTACTCAAATTTGCTTCAAATGATTTCTATAGATCTAAATATATCAATTATAAATTTTGTAGAAATAAATTAACTGTCTATAGACTTGCTAAGATTCGGATTTCGGATTAAAGTATTTGCCGTGCCAAGGATAAATAACTTACATATTATCCATAATAGTTATCCGTAATCTAAATGCAGCTACAGCAAAGGGAACAGTTTTCTTACATTAAACTGCTGGATATATGTGGGATTAAAATCATACTAATTTTATAGAAATAAAGTTATACCCATAGAATTGCTAAGATTCGGATACCTTTGTGTTTAAGTATTTGCCGTGCCAAGTACAAATAACTTACATATTTTAAGTATTTGCCGTGCCAAGGATAAATAAATTACATATCATCCATAATAGTTATTCGTAATCTAAATACAGGTACAGCAAAGGGAACAGTTTTCTTACGTTAAAATGATATAGGGTTCCAATTTTATAGGTATAAAGTTACTACCTATAGAATTACTAACATTCGAATACCTTTGTGTTTAAGTATTTGCTACGTCAAGGGTAAATAACTTACATATTATCCATACTCGCCATTCGTAATCTAAATGAAGCTACAGCAAAGGGAACAGTTTTCTTATATTAAAATGCTGGATATATGTGGGATTAAAATAATTCGCAACTTGTGAACAATTAAGGAGATGGAGGAAGGCTTTAAAATTATTTTAACATAATTCACAAATTTCCCCCGAAACTGACCGAAGTTGACCGAAACACGGGAAAAATGGCGTTGCAACATTTTCATTTAAAGTCAGACGATGTATTTGTTTAGAAAACTATACGTTTTTTTCATTTTTCCGAGCTGCCTAGGCTGCTCTAGAGGGAAATAGTTTAATCGTATAGATGAAATACGGTCTTATTATATATAGAATTATTCACAAGTATCAAATGTTTATCGTTGTGTGCTTATTTATACAATTATAATTTACCTATAATTACGAACTCATAATATGGAATATAAAATAAAATTACGTGATAAATCCTAACTAATACTATAAATATAAAAATATGTTTGTTACTTTATACTCTATAATTGAGCAAAGAAACGCTACTAAATTTGGCATTGCGTATAGTTCGTATCGTTGAATCTTCAAAGATTCGAAGCTTCACTTATATGGTGTACTAATATAGCAAAACCTGGGTTCAAATTAATACATACGTTACTTTTTATCTTGAGAAACAGTATCATTCCTGTAAGATAAAACTTGGTGTTTTTGTCTAAATAAACAAAGTACTCTAATATGCCGAAAGATGGCGCAATGTGTATTTTAAATATATTTCCTACGTGAGTCCAAAACCTGTAGGTTTTTTAATCAATGTGGTGTATTGTAATTATGTTTTGATTGGGTGAAATTTTATTTAAAAGAAAATATTTTTAATTTGTGTTGTCCGCATAATGGGGGAAAATTGGTAAAAAATTAATAAATTCCACTATGTTACCACAAAATTACATGAACAAATATTAATTTAAGTCGAATTAAAATTTAATTAAATATCTTTCAGAAATTGTAACTTAAACATGAAACTAACCTTGTGGTAGTTTAAATTTCGTTTTAATATATTCCTAAAGTCATTGCGTAAAAAACAGGTCAAGTGTAAGTTTAAATCACGAATCGAGAGCCCTGAATCTCGTATGAAGTGAAATTATTATATTTATCATAATAATTGATATGGACTTCTTAAGTCAATAAATATTTTGTTAATTATATTAGGTATAATAGTGAATACCTCAAAAACTATGATATCTGGAATCATGGTTATAGCTTTTCCACAACCTTTATCTTGGCTTTTAATTTAATATTGGGTCCTTAATTTGTGATGTGAATGTGAAATTATCATATACACAACTATTTTGGTTGTTAGCTATTAACGCTATTACGAGTTAATGTGCTTTATTATTGTGCCAAATTTTGGATGGATAGATCACATCTGAGCGATCTCATATGGGTTTCTTTTTCTTTTCGTGATACTGAACAATTAAAAAGAAGCTTTAGTATAAGTTGATTCTTAAACAAACTCTTATACTCGTATGTACAAATAATGCTGTCTTAAAGTTTTCAAATATAGTATCACATAGTGACACATTATCTCTTATTGTTTGTTCATTTTTAAGAATCACTTCTGAAGGGACCATTTATTATCCCATATATGCATTTAAAACCATTTTCAGTAATTTGGACGGACAAACGGGTACTAGAGCGATCTTACAAGGGTCCCTTTTTACCTTTTGCGATATTGAAGAATTGAAAATAAGCTGTAGCATAAGTTCATTCTTAAATAAACTCTTATACTCGAATGTATAAACAATGCTATCTTAAAGCTCTTTAGTATAGCATCACGTAGCGACATATTATATCTTATGTTTTATTCATTGTTAAGAAATCACTTCTGAAGCGATCATTTATTATCACAAACATGCATTTTAAACCATTTTCAGTAATTCAGACAGACAGGTGTGTACTTGAGTGATTTTATAAGGGTTCTTTTTCTCCTTTTTGTTATGGAACAACTAAAAAGAAGCTTTATTATAAGTTCATTCCTAAATAAACTCTTATACACTAATATATAAATAATGCTGTCTTAGAGCTTTTAAGTATAGCATCACGTAGCGATATATTATGTCTTATTTTTGTTCGTTTTTAAGAAATAACTTCTGAAGCGATCATTTTTGTATTAAGCACATTTGTTTGAGACTAACTTCTTTTAGTAATTTCGATGGACAGATAGATACCTGAGTGATCTTACAAGGGTTCCTTTTTTTCCTTTTGTGATACGGAAAAACTAAAACAAAGCTTTAGTATAAGTTTATTCTTAAACAAACTCTTATATTCGAATATATAAATAAAGCTGTCTTAAAGCTCTTAAGTACATCATCACATAGTGACACATTATCTCTCATTTTTTGTTCATTTTTAAGAAATCACTATTGAAGCGATAACTTTTGTATTTCACATATTTCTTTGAGATTAACTTTCAGTAATTCGGACGGGCAGACGGATACCTGAGCGATCTTGTAAGGGTTCCTTTCTTTTTGTAATACGGAGCAATTAAAAATAAGTTTTAGTATTAGTATATTCTTAAACAATATCTTATATTCGAAAATATAAATAATGCTGTCTTAAAGCTCTTAAGCATAGCATCACACAGCGACATATCTATTATTTTTTCTTCGCTTTTAAGAAATCACTTCCGAAACGATAATTTTTGTATCACACACATTTGTTTAAGATTAACTTATTTCTGCAATTCCGTAAAGGAATAGCTACAAATTCAAGCAGATTTCACTCGCCATCATAGCCGTGAGTACTTCCACTATACGGTCAGCTCATTTCACTTATGTCTCGTCCGCAATACTGCCATCTGGGGTATTGTACGTCCAATCTACCGGCAACTTATCTTAATGACAGTGCGACCCGACGCGACAGTAACCGTGTGATTCACGTTTACGACTGTACAGGAAGCGTGGCCCGGTAGTATTCGGTTTAACTGCTTGCACGGTTGACTGTACCGTTTCCGTTTTTGTTTTTATCGGTGTTTATATAGTGTATATTTATAATATAAGATTCGGAATAAAAAATGGCTGGACACTTAAAATATGGTTCAAATTCAAACTGAATCTTCTATTATAACTATTTTTTTATTAAATTATATTATTTTAGCTGGCAACTTAATATATAAGTATTAAAATAATATAGTATATGGTCACTGAAAAAACTTGTCAAGCGCGGTTGAACTAGTACTATGAGGGTCCCGTACAGTTTAGACACATTTAAGTGTATATCGTACTTCTACTTAACAATTTACAAATATTAATTTTTGACAACCTAAATATATCCGATTAACATATGTCTTTTACGACCATGAAACATTGAGAAAATTTGAAAAATAATAAGATATAGGATAACTGTAATAGTTTTCCTACAACTGAAAAGTCTATATCTTCATAATTTTAGAAATCATGGGGAATATCATCGATGATATACTATATGAAATTTTGATAGACATATTTTTGAAGTCTTTGTTGTTCGCCTTTGCAAACGATGTCCGTACCCCTAAAACAACGGATTAATAACTTTTATTACACTGGTAAATTTTAAGTCAGGCGGTTTCCGAGAAAAGCCGATCACGCAGATGGGGAGGGAGAGCTTATAAGGGTTCCGTTTTTCCTTTTGAAGTATGGAAACCCTTTTTCCTCTTTTTTCTCGAAAATAAGCTTCTCGCAAATGTTGGGGCAATGTTATGTATAATGAGGTAGTCAGGGATGACTTTGTGATTATACTATGTGATAAGACTTTTTCTAGGAGTGATCTGTAAACTCTTATTAGTTGATGCCTTCTTTAGTAAAGGTATTAGGAGAACGTAAAAGTAAAGTTAGCTGATTTCGCACAAACAGAGGCATGTAGGAATAGTTTTTTCAATACGAGGTAATTCATTAAATGTTTACCTGAAGGATTATCGACGAAATGTTTGCAATTAATAGGGTATTAATAATAATCGTGTTTCATATAATACGCACTCAAAAAATTAAATAATATTAAATAGAAGAAAATAACCCTTAAAACAAAACAACGTTCATGGTTTTGTTAGATCCATATCTTATATATGCGTTTTCATCGCGCATGTATATCGTTTAACGTAGTTCGCGCATGAGGGATACTTTTGTTCGATTTATATGCATGTAATATGTCTATCGTGATTAACATCATTGACATAAAATGACATTCAATTTTCAGGTGATGACATTAATATCATCACCTCAAAATTATTAATAATAAGCGTGTTTCATGTAATATGCACTAAAATATTTAAATAATATTAAATAGAAGAAAATAATCCTTAAAACAAAACAACGTTCATGGTTTTGTTACAGCCATCACTTATATACGCGTTTTGTATCTATCATTATTAACATCATTGACATTCAATTTTCAGGTGATGACATTAATATCATCACCTGAAAATTATTAATAATAATAGTGTTTCATGTAATACACACTAAAAATTAAATAGTATTAAATAGAAAAAAAATAGTCCTTAAAACAAAACAACGGTCATAGTTTTGTTACAGCCATCTATTATATACGCGTTTTCATTGCGTCTGTATATTTTTTAACGTGAACTACGTTAATGCATATGAGCGATATTTTTGTTCGGTTTATATGGATGTAATGTGTCTATCGTGATTAACTTCACTGATATACAGTTACATTAAATTTTCAGCTGATGACATTAAAATAAATATATAAATACTAAAAATAAATAAATACTAAAAATTCCTCAGAAGATCGGTCGCTTGAAACGTAAAAATCATTTGTAAGTCATTGAAAAGAAAAAAAAACATCAATCTTAGTAACAAAGGCCTCCGTTGCAGATGCCACTCAGCCCTTCGCCGAGAGCGGTTACAAATCGATATCTCGGGCTCGGTCCATCTCGCAGCATCTTATCGACCAGGGCCATCTCGCCGACAATCAATCGTTCGGTTAGCTCCTCGGCGATACAGTTATGGATACAGTTACAAGTCTTTGTAAAACTATATCAGGGGTTTTATATTTTACAATAGGTTTATGGCAATATACAGTTATACTTTTTAAAGTTGCATTATCTACTAATCTTTGAACGTTAATTATATTTTTGTTCGTATAATTGTAATTTTAACGTTTTATTACTGAACTGATGGTTTATTTTTGATGCTTGTTATATGATATTTTATGATGAGTAACTAATGGTTTTTGCTATAAAAATGGTCGTAAATCGTATATATATATATATATATATATATACACATAGGACTTTGGCCAAAACTAGCTCACTTTTATTTGCTCGCGATTTGAATAGTACACCAAAAAATGATAATTTTTTGGCCACATTAATAATATCTATGGCATGTCAAAAACTCGTGGGATACTGAAAATAAATACAAAAGATATTTATTAAAAAAAAGTAATATTTTGTGCAATAACGTAAAATATTATTCGTAAAATATTTCCTTACCACCTTGAGAGAACCGAATGTTAGGTAATATGTATTCATAATTTTTACAAAAATGTTTGTTTTTTTATAACATCTTTTATTTTAAATTCTCAATATTATTTATCCAATAAATAATGTTCTTTTTGTGCATTTTAATTGCAGTTCAAATTGATTTGGCCAAAAATCAGGGTTTATAAGATTGAAAAATACTGAAAACTGTTACTTAACGACACGTCAGTTAATTTGATATCAGAATCGCAATTCATTGTCCATTCTGGTGTTATATATTATTTTTATCCCATTTCCAAAAAGGTAATTAGTTTCTTCATGGTATAAGATGTATTTTTATGTCCCTAATATTAGCATTTTCATTATTGTGTATCGATGTCTAAAATTGGACCTAATAAACTACGACGAGGGTAAAAAATTTTCCTAAATATGATGGAAGGAAAATCACGAAAAAGGGATTGTCATTTTTACTTTTCATTGTATTCTCCCGTAACCCAAATACATTTTTAACATTTGTCGATTAATTTATTTATACTTTTAAAAATGTTTTCTCCTTATCTTGACTTAAATAACCTGAAATTGCAAACTTGACCTCTTCATCATAGGTGAATTTTTTCCGCGAAGTTCCTTTCTCCTTTTCGGGACTAAAAATAATCGGAGAGGCCAAATCTGGGCATTAAGGGAGGTGTTGCAATATTTGAAAACTGCACTTGTGAAGTGCTGCCATCGCAACATGGCTTTCATATACAGGTGCATAGTCGTTCAAAAGCAGCACACCTTCATATAATTTCCTTCGCTTTTTCTCCTTCAAAGCTTCTTTAAGCTACTCCAGTAGACTAGCGTAGTACTCTCGCGTTGTAGAAACGCCCATATCTTTAAAGTCGATGAACAGAATACCATTTGTGTCCCAGAAAACAGTCGCCATGACTTTTCCGGCCGATTGCGACATCCTGAACTTCTTATGGGGGGAGGGGTACCCTATTTAAGCCACTGTATGAATTCCTACTTGAATTCAGGCTCGTAACGATGACCCCAAGTTTCGTCATTCACCATAACTCGGCTCATATTGCTATCCTCGTCCTCAATACAGAGTTCCAAAAAGTCGCGTGAACACTTGACATGTTGTTAGTTTTGCGGCGACGTGAAAATATTAAAAAAAAATAAAGTATTAAAATATACTGCGTAAATGGGTCCAAAAATATTTTGCATAAATTAAAGGTTTGAAAATTTGGCACAATATAGATAACAACATAGATTTGAACAAAAAAAAAATTAAATAGTCAAACGTTTTATTTCAATTCATTTAATTAGAAAAATACTTCAAAAATATGATTGTTTAACACTTTTTACGATAAAGTAATTTTGCTTACGTTCCCTTATTTATTTTTCTCGTTTATATCAATTATATATTGATATTACAAATGATGACATAGTTGTTCAGCAAAAAGTAGTCCAAGAATTTTAAGTCTGTCTCCGAACATGTAATATATTTTTCAATATAAACGTGGGCGAGTATAAGGCGATATGTTACTGACACTAATCAAAATAGCTGCCCTAAACGACACGTTTTACGCTTACGTCACGTTTACATTTACGTTAGAATCTATAAAATATTTAAATAAAAGAATACAAACCTCAATTGATCGATCGGCTATTCTTTTTTATAAAACAACAACCTTTTACACGACAGTTAAGATGTTACGTCGGTTACTTTTTACGGAAACATTGATAAGCGGAACATTGTAAAAACAAAACAACGAAAGCGGCCTTACTAACAGCCGGCTTCTTTAAGGGACTATTATACGACCGAAGCTTAAAGTTTTGATAAGAACTTTATGCCGACTTTATGTAAAAGCTGCCGTTTTTTAAGGGCGTCTGTCGAAATGAATAAAGTTGGCGCCTGCTTTATAAATACGTAATGTAAACTTAAAGAACCTAATGTGACGCTAATCTTAAAATTTGCGACTTAAAGTGGAGTTAAGTTGAATTATTCAGATCATATAACGCGTAAATAATGTAGGATGATTTATTTTATTAAATACTTTTAAGATATTTAAAGTTTTACATGGAAAATTGCGATATGAAACGCCTTCATAAAAATTGATATTTCATTAATATTGAAAATTGGGCTGATTTTCGAACACATAGCATAAATAGTTCGACATAGAATATTTCATTATATTAAATATTTACATATAAACCTTATGTCTCATGTTATATTTAATATAATTATAAATAAAAACGATATATACAGATATCGGAATGTCCATTTTCTACAAATCGGATAAAAAGCAATGAGGGTATTATATAGCATGGTTTTGGAAAACCCAATTATTTTCTTACTTGTATTGATATAAACCTTATCAAATTTTCTAATTTTTAATAATTATATACATATATATATATATATATATATATATATAAATATAATTTATAGACATCATGAATAAGGAAATTTATTTTTTTAAGAATGTTACTCTGTTTTTCGCAACAATCACCTCTGCATATGCAGATTGGTGATTGTTACGAAAAGATTAAAAAAAATCATTTTTTATATAACCGAATATTCCATACTTTAAGTAAATTTTTTTTTTATTTGAGATGTGAAATAACAAAGAGTATCAAACTACAATTTTTGTGTGACACTCTAAGTACATACGATAATTTTCTACGTCGAGATTAATTAAAGTAGATGGTTCATAATATGACAAGAGGTACATATAAAAGACCTGCTGCTAGTTTCGACTTTCTTTGGCAAAAATGAGACTGTAATAGCCCATCCTAGTAGTTAGCGTCTCATTGACCATCTACCCATTAAGGCTTTCCCCGACCGGAAACTGCAAATATAAACAACCTAAATTCTAGATTTAACTTTCGTGTACATTTTTTTAATGTAGCAATATCAGTTTAGTTTGTTTAACTCAAAAATATTTTTGTTATCCCTTTTCGCGACGTAAATTGGTCATAACAGGCGGTCTTTAATAATTAGCGATATACATAATAATTAGCGATATACATGCAATTTTTGTAGATTTTCATGCTATTAATAATATTTTCTTAGTTTATTTTAATATAGAAATGAAGATAAATATAAATAAACGACTTTTGCACGTTGTAAGTTGTAGACCGACAGCTGTCGACTTTTTTGGAGACGGCCGATTTTCCACAGACTTATCGCAAATGTGTGCGCCGCCGTCTCAATGTCTCTTGTCTCTGTTAGTCGTATGTGCTATCCTTTTCTCGATTAGCGTATTTTCTTTCAAATTTGTGAGACTTGGCCAGAATGGATTTTTTAGGATGTTTGCATTAAAGTAACACAATAAAAGCGACTTATATTAAATATTTTATTCAACCAGCTTCGCTATCTTAAAACTGAGATGTGTTATTAATGTTAAAAGAAATGAGAGAGGGTTGGGGGAGTGAAGAAAAAGGGTGAAAACAATGAATATGCATGAGAATTCGACAATGTTCCAGAACATTGCAGAAATTTCTTCAAATTTCTAGAACTTTCTAGAAAAACCAAAACTTTCATATTGGAAGTCACACATTTTCGAGGTCGACTACTATCAACCCCCATATCTTTCACGCCCTAATAGTTATAGACGCTCAACCACCATAGTGCACGATGGGAGGGTTGAGATTATTACCACGCACAAATGTCATTCGTTTGCGATATGTAGTTTTGGCTGCAGAGTGGAATAAAGCCACATACATGACCAATTTTATATAATATATTTAGATTAGATTTATTTACAGGTTCCATTACAGATAAAAGTGAAATGAGACTTAATCATAGTCTATCAATCAAAAGAAAAATGATCTGTATAGTTTACTGCGTGTAATAAATTTCAAATGAGTTCATTAAAGAACCATTCGAGGCATCCCGAAGCAATGTTAAGTTATTGGAAAAAAATAAAGCTGAATTGCCCATTTTTCCAATAATTGACAGATGAAAATGTTAAAAAAGAAGAAAAAAGTTTCTCCTTTTTAACGCGCATCTGAGACAATAAATCATTTCCTACTTACCTGCCAAGTTTTATACAATGACCACAAAATTATTCTTCATACAGAGGGATTTAAGTTACATTTTCTGCCACTCCTTTCACAGAGAGACTGATAGACGGATAGGCCATGGGTCTAGCGCTGTCATGAATAAGTAGAATATATATTAATAGAATATATTCATTGAATATTTCTATGAATCCGCGGACTCGGATGGGGAGCGGCACTTTGGCTACTGGGCGTGGGTTTTTGTCACAATCTGATCGTTACACAGGACTAGGGTTGGGTCAGCAAATGTGTGGAATTGTAATGACTTATTTCGAGGCTGTGGTACTGATAACGTTAAGGAATTTTCATTTCTTTTAGAAGTACATCTATTATGTATAAATACGTTATATTTTAAAAAAAAATCGACTTTGGCTATGATTTTTTTTCTTTGGTCTAGTGAATTTGTTTGGAGTGTGTTTGCATGTATGAGGGTCATTAATTAATCTATCGAACCTTGACAATAATATTTAATGAGGAATTTTCTGTCTTCAGTCATCTAATAGAATCACCCTTCTCCAACCATTTATGTAGTTATGTATTGAGTTAGTCTCATGAAATTATTACAAATACACGTTTATAATTTCTTTTGACATTAAAACTAAACTTATGAATGTACTCTTCCAGTCGACCTTGTATAGTTAATAAAACATTTTGAACTTTTATTACCGCGATGACCATTTTTGTATTCACTAAGCGCAGAACAAGTAACGATTGAGTAAGTAAGTAGCAAGCATTGGTTTTGAAACGTAAGTCGAAAGTGTCAATAGAATTTTCTCTAAAGAAAAAGGAGGAAAACATTAGAAATGGAAATGAAGTGGAAAGTAAGATTAGACATTAGGAAGAGAGAAATGAGACCAGCTTTTATTTTAACGCGAGCACATCTTTTTAATCAGTAGTAAGATGAGTTGGTATCTTGAAGATCCGAACGACATGAAAAGTGTCACATTTGAAAAAGATAATACTAGGAGACTATTAACGCGAGGGTATCGTGTGGTATACTTTTGGATAGAGAAAGGTTCAAAGTAATAATAATGCTATATTTTATGAACTTTACACTTCGCCCCGTCCACAAATCTACTGTTCCTCAAAGGGAAGCAGAAGACTTCAAATTGCGGACTACAATCTTGGTTCAATCCGTACCGGATTGTTGAGTAGAGTGCATGCAATTTGCTTGCACGAAAAAAATCTAAAGTTACTTTTAATTCGTGTGGACTACACTACAGTCTTATAATGTGAATTTATAGGAAAGTGAATTTATGACAAAGGATTATTGCTAAAAAATACTTAGTGTACAAGATCAAAATGTTCGAGTAGATGTGAAAATATAAAATTCCATGTCGGCGATAAAAATGCTTGAAAAAGTATTTTAAAAATATTCCATTTTTTGGAGCGACTTCTGATTTGTTATTGGTGGCGAATTTCGAGGAGTGGAAACTGTTTGTTATTATTTTGTTTGCAGAATATTTACTTTCCTCCATACGGGAAAATTATATTTCATATAAACAATGTTTATGTGAAATATCCACATTTTTTTGATAAACGTCCACATTTTTTTACGATGTTGTTACTTTAGTAAATCGTAGTCATGTTTTCTCCATACCATATTTACTTTTAGGACCTAACGAACCCTACTAGCTAGGGACGTATTTATTGAGTGATTTCGTGACCGACTCCGTGATCGGGCGTCGATATCGGGAGACTCACGTCACAGACCGCGTATTACGTGTACACGCGCTCTCTGGTGGGTCCGTCAAGCGCACGGATGGAAAGCGAACTGATTTCAGATACCCACTACATGGTTTTGTGCAGGCATTATTTATTTAAAGTTAGCGTTAAAGGAGAAACCGTATAAATAACAGACATTTGATTTTAGAAGTATCTCTTCATTTACTGTCTTTAAAAGCGTGGTAACAAAACATTTTTAGGCCATCTTCTTTAAAGAGGAAACCTATCATCTAAGTTATTTGAATCTTACGTCTGTAATTAAAATGAAGAGAAATTGTAACATTTTAAAATGTATTTACATAAATTAGAACACTTAAAAAGTTTATAAACAAGTGTGACTTCATTATTCATTCATGGACTTTGAGCTTTATCTTATTTAAACAAAGTTACAGACTTGCTGGGCAAACAGTGAGAGGTAAGAAATTAGCATGAAATTTTAATATTACTTCGAAAGTTTAAGTTTTACTGCGAACAATTTAAACCAATGCTAATTATTATTTTAATTTAAAATATAATTAAACAACCGAAAATGAAGAGTAAATTTGAAATGCACTGTTTAGATATCTTCTATCTATTGTGATAATACTGATCCAGTTTATTTGATTACTAAATGTTGCATTTAATACATTTTTTATATTCGAAGAATGTATAATGGGTATACAAAATAAGCCACGAAAAAATTAGCAAAATACTAGACCAAGAAATTTTTTAAAGGATTTAAGTAATTTTAATTATTAATATGTAGGTGGAACTACTTGTCAGTTTTCACTCTCAGTGCATTATATGAGGCATTCTGACATTGAACAAAGAGATATAATAAATTATTTACGGTTTTCGCCTGTTTACCTGTTTGCGATACGAAGAAAAAGTATTATCTTTTTTTGAGAATATAACACCACAAATGACTTAATTAGTTTTTATTTCGATCAAAATATTTGTTGTTGACGATTTCGTACCGTATTTGAAGTGAGTGTAGTTTATATAACTCCTAACATCCATTTTATGCTACCTAAGATGCAGCGCAATAAATATTTAATAATACCTAATATAATTAATTGATACCTAATACAATTATTAATTAATTTAATTTAATTAACACATATATCGTGAATATTTAAAACCTATGACATCTTGAATCATCATTATAGTTGTCCTATAAACTTTGCGCACAAATTTATATCATTCATAAAACAATTCCTATTGCATTTAAACATACTTTCCATTAAAAAGGTTTCATACTTAGCCATCAATATTATTAAACAAAGTATGGACTATCTCTAAAATACAGCTCATAAATTTCCAGGAATCTTTAGCCTGAGGCGAGTTTACAATCATCCATTCGTTTAGACACAGCAGCCAGGCAAAGTGATCAGGTTCTTCCTAAGATAAACTTCTTCATCGGCAGTACGGGCTTGTCTTCGTTGGTGTAATAATAATTGATTCGAAGCTTTTAGAGCTTTAAAGCTATTCACTGCCGCAGGCCTTTTGTAAGGCTACACAGGTCGTTATTAGTACGATGCTTTATATTGGGTCTATAGACAATTTCTTAGAACTTTTGTCTATTAACAGTAGTAACGATTCCTTTACGAAGAATATAATTAAGGGAGTTAGAGGAAATTATTATAAAATAATTTTATTAATATTTTGCGCTCAGTTGAAAATTTGGTTTCTTTTAAAGTAGTTTACTGCATACTTTTCATTTTTACTAAGTTTTTAGATTGTTTATTTTTTTCTAAAATTTAATATGCAAATTTTAAGGTTCAGTAAATCTATTTTGAATAGGAAGATATTGGTAATTCGGTTCGTAAATACTTTTTATTTGTAATTATGTCTATTATAATTTTTATGTAATTACTCATTTTGATGTCACATAAAAATTTTTCGCTTTACATAGAAATAATTCTCTTAATTGTCTAATAGATCAAATGGTTCGTTAGATATATGACAACCTAACCGTTTACACGAATTAATTTTGATTACATCATGTTAATCTAATGTTCCTCCTAATATAATAAAGGTGAGCGTTACCTGTTTATTTGTTTGTATATTTTTTATTCATGTCTAAGTGACTTAACGGATTGCAATACAATTTTATATATAGATAATAAACATTCTGGAACAAAATATAGATTACATATATAATTATGCCATAATTTAGAGTAGCAGAGTAGTGAACATAGACGCTAAAAAATTGTGTCCTTGCACGATCAATTGAATGTTGTCAAAATTGCAGGAAAATTTCACAATATGTACTTATTGACAATTGATAAAACACTATAAACGTTTTAATAACATTATTGTTACAGAATATATATATATATATATATATATATATATATATATATATATCTATATATATATATATATATGTATATATATATATATATATATATATATATATATATATATATATATATACATGGTTGTTTATTGTGGAAACTTGTGAATCCTAATGTAAGTAATTTTCACTTCTGGCAAGAAAATATATTTAGTTAAAGAAGTTCCAATGACCCCGTATTATTATTATTTATATGTCTATTTATAGACATAATATCTTATCTTTGCTTATATTTCGACGCTACCTAAGTATTTTGAGGGGAACAGGAAATTCTGGTGGATGTAGTGTTTGCGCATATGCATGGGGTAAATAGAGATGGATCTGCGTAAGGTACCATGCCGAGTTGGCACTGCCAAGTGGCGGTCTGCATTTTTTTAATACAGTGTGGGCGAAAACTAGTATACAATATTTGGAAAATTAAGTGTAAATTTTTTATGGAAATTTACTGTTAATTAGATTATAACTAACTAATGAAAAGAAAGATTTGGAAAAATCACTTGAAATGTTTAAAGGAGAAAACATGGAAAAAGATTATTAAGCAAGGTACTTTGTATTATCCAGTATAACATATTCTAATTTATTGTATAGTTTAGAGAGCAGTTAGTGAAAAAGTGAAGTATCAAGTTTGGAAATAAAAGATATTAAGAAGATTTTAATAATATATTTAAAGACGGTACGCATCTAAAGTTGAGAATCAGGATTTAAAATAAACACAATTAAATGAAACTACGTGATGTAGTATTATTTCTACTTTCTTTAATTTCTTTGCCACGATCTAGATTTCCTTGTATTACATCTTCAGGTGGGATATTAGCAAAGATCTTTGCTAATATTCCACGTTAAGATGTTGTAATACAACGAAACCTTGGTCGTGGTAAAGAAATTAAAGAAAGTAGAAATAATAGTATATCACGTAGTTTCATTTAATTGTGAATAATGAACTTCTACAAAATTAACGCCAAATATATTCAATATTTAAAATAAACCTTATTAAAAGACTATTTTAGGACATTAAAATGAAAACAGAAAATAAATGGATCACTTATTCTAATTAGTTGAGTCACAAATAGAAATATTTCCAACATACAGTATTTTTCATGGAATTTAAAGATACAATATTTTCAATGGAAATAAAATTACTTACGTTTTTAAAGTGTGAGTTTGTTTTTTTTGTAGATATTAAAAAAGAATAAGAATATAAAAGGGACTATTGTGCTTGCAAGTGCTTCTAAATTAATTGGAAATAAACTGCTGTAACACTGCTGTAATCCCAAACTTTTTTTATTAAAATTTTCTTAAATACTTTGTACAGTTTTAGTAAAAAAAGAAGAAATATTCTTATTCAACTGTACATTTACGCTGATCGTCAGGTTAGTATAACGTTATTGTTGCCTGTATTCATTTGTAAAAAATTATATACTGATTTTGAATGTTTGTTATATTGAAATAAGAAACCATTAAGAGACGGAAGATATTTTTTGATCTAAACGAATTCCTATGGTCTGACTATTATAAGACGACGTCGCTCTGGTTCACAGAGTGGGTTATGGAAACAATATTCGACATTTATTTCATCGAGATTTTTTCGAAAGTAATAACCTAACGGTAACGCAACATTTTTTTTGGATAGCACATCCTAATTTTTGCTTAAAAGGAAAGACTGAATCCTTATAAGATTACTTACGTCTCCATCCCTCTGTCATAAACGTTTTACTCAGAAACCGTTTGAGGCAGAAAATTAAAATTTGCCATAGTAATGCGCCAAATTTACCCGTATATACTACAATAATTATCGTTCGAAAATACTTATACAGAACTTTTTGAGGCTGTAAATGATGTAATCGACTTTTATCTTTTTAATATCATATGTATGTAAAACTATTACTTTTGAGAATTCAATTCTATATCTCTAACAGAAGTTTTTGGCTGAAGTCAGAATAATGGAAAACCAAAGTTCCTGGAAGTTTACCAAAAGTTTACAGGAAAACTACTATAGTGGTTTTATATCTTACAGTTTTTGAGAAATTCGCGATATGTTTACGCCTGTAAAAGCTTCACTAAGCAATATGTTTATATATTGTCAAATAATTTTAACATATATAAATATTTAAAAAAATACCGTGCACCAATAAATTATTATAAAAATCTACCACCATAGTGCCAGTTCTATTTTTGTTTAACAGATTTATTTTTTCATAACATATTACGAGTTTAACCGAATTAATTACTAGATTTCAGAAATTACGTGATTTATTTTAAATTACATCTCAGGTGGAGATAGTTTACTGCATCGTTTGTTAAAATACGCTCAAAAACTTTGTGCGGATATAAAATATACAGTCTAAGTACAGGTTATTTTTAACGTTAATTAATTAGAATGCACTATATCGTGTCCCAACATAGAATAAACATTTAAGAGAATATTTTTTATAAACTTACCTCCTTGCCGTGTAAAATAACTAGAACCATTTAATACAAATTAAATGCAGTTACACATTGCGTGTGTGTTGCATGCAGCTCTGCAACGCAGCAGTTAATTATTAGCACTGTAACACTGATGAACTTTAATGGCCCCATCAGGAACGTACCTGCCAGGATTTACTAAGCCAAACATTAGCATTGCACTGGTCAGATTTATACACACATACAAACATATATGTATATGTGTGTATAATGAGAATTATTACTGCATCAACTGTATCAACCAGTTAAATTTATTTTATCGTTTACACAGCATGCTTTGTTTGGCAGGCTTCGCTTTATGACCGAGAATCAATGTTTTTAGAAAAGGAAAATGGTATAAACAGATAAATGTATAAATGGTAAAACAGATACAGAAGGAAAATGGTATAAATGGTAAAACAGATAGTATAAAAGAATGTTAATTTTATATTTTCGTTTAGTGAATGCAAAAGTTAAATATCTTGATATATAGGTGTTTTTTCTATAGTCCATAAAAAATGTTTTTTTCTCAAAAGTAACCTTGATAAGAAAAAAGGAACTTGTATTTTAGATTGGGCTTCTAGGTAAGTTGCGGTAAAAATCTTGGTAATTTAAATTCTCCGGTTCTTAAGCTCGCACACTCAGTTATATTCGTATTGTGCAAACACCTATAACTGAATTTATATTCCTTAAAGAACATTAGATAAAACAAATTACAGATTTTAAACCGAGTCTCAAGCATCATCTCTGTAAAAAACCATTAAAATCGATTTAATGGTTTTTGTGTGATACTTTAATAAAGAGACAAAGAGATAAATAGAAAAACAGGCAGACACTAAAAATAGTCGATATGGATAATACGTACGATAGATTTTATTATCCTAGTCAAAATCCTAAATTCAAATTAAATTAGAAATTTTTTAGTGCTTCTCCAACAAGCCGACGGAGATCGTAGACAAAGAGTCTAAAAATAAATTTTGATTTCTATTTATCCCAGACTTTAAGAGGCATCTGCTGACAATTATCCCAAAACAATTAAATGTACTGATATCTCTTCCCAGGTCATCTTCTGACTGACGCGACGCTGTGCTGATGCGACTTCGGTATTAAAAAGTTATTTGAAACTGTTTTGTGTTTTTTATTTATTTTCCTCTAAGAATTCTATGAGGATAAAGTTTACTAAAAACGCTAAAGATGGCGTCGGCATTATCAATATCATAATATTTTTGGTGAGTATCAGGGTGTTTTTTTTATATCTCTAATATCCAGATAAAGTATCCTATATACAGCTTGAGGATATAAGCTATTATCATACCAAATTTCATCAAATTCCTTGCAGTAGATTTCAGGTGATTGAAGAACAAATTAACAGACGAACAAGCAGACAGACAAAAAATTTAAAAACAGATTTTCTGGCTTCTTTTATAATTCTATACGCTAAATCAATAATTCTATTTAAAATATTTCCCATATACAGAATTCACTCTGTTACAATTTTATATGTACAGATAACAGTGTTGATTACGCTGATCAAAAAAAATTCAGTATATGCATTTCTAGAAAGGATATGTATTATTTTACATTTATCTGATCACTGAGATTCTACATCCAGGTAAAGTAGTCGGCAGTTTGCTCTGATCAATTTCTTCATCGGTTGCGAAACAAATACGGTCCCAGCTTGCCTGTGTGGGCGCATTAATACTCGTAATTAATTCGAAGCTTTGCAAGCTTGAAAGCTACATTCACTGCCGCGGGGCTTCTACAAGGCTTTGCCAGATGTTATAAGTAGATTGCGTTATATTAATGTGTAATTTCTCTGAAGCTTCTGTCAATAGATGGGCGTAACGCATTCGTATTTCAGTGAAAGTAACATTGGACTATTATAAACGCGTACTCTGAACGAGAGCTTTAAGAGCAGTTAATTGGAAGTAATTCGATTTAACTGAAATACGAGTTTCAAGGCTTTGGTAGTCTTAATTATTAATTTATTATAGACTTGCCATTTACTCAAATTATAAGAAATGAAAAATACAAAAAAAACATGATCTACTGTATGTTGACATATTAAAATCGTAGGAAAATTAAATGTTTAATTAAAGAACTGATAAAACATAGCTGAAAGTACCTATTCTTTGTTCTCAATTTTATCTCAAATGAAAGTAGCTAAAAATAAAGTGTGATAATAAGACATATCCCTTACATTTGGCAAGTCTCATTAAATCTATTAAAATTATAAAATTTTCAAAGATTTATGTAAGACGTTATATGAATCTGAAGTAAAGGAAGAATAGCTGCACCGTTGTGCTTTAAGTAATAACAAAATGCTTTTTATTCAGATTCTGTTGAAATATGTAACATTTGATATCATTTTCACATCTCTTTCAACAGAGTTAGTGTCATATCTGAAAATAGTTTAAGAAAATTCTATTTATTCAGTTACGCCATACGATGCTTAAGATGCCATGCCACTGACTTTGTTACAAAATGAAAAGTAAAGAAGGATAAAAAATAAAATTTTAATGGTTTTATCATTCCTTTATACTGTGAAAAACTTGAATATTGAACTCCGAAATTTAGCTTATTTGAACATTTCTCACCCGTATGTGGCAATTTTTAAATATTATCACCCTAATACCACGGGATTTAATGGTCTTACCCGGGATATATCTGTGGGAGTTACTAATCCAACCATTAACATAGCTTCGCTCAGAAGTATTGGTATGCATCTACATAAATGAGGATAACATTTATCTTTAATATGTTAATTGCATTTTTTTAATGGTTTGCATTGTTTATTTTAAATCCTTGCTGCTTTTTAGTATGGAGCCAATTACTCTTACAAATGTAAAATTGTCTCTTAGTTTCATGTGTTATATTTAAATATATCATTAAAACCCAAAGACTGAGGCTGATGGCCAAATAAGATATTATTTTTGTGGACAAAAATATTTTTCGTATTTAAAGTTAAGTAAGTAAGCAAATGGTAAATAAAACATCACAAATATGCCACATAAACTTTACCTTTACAAGTTTTAGTCTAAAAAGTGCTACTAGATTAATATAGAATTATTGCCATAATATAGTTTAGTGTATCCTTTATGGTTGTGTCCATAGTTAGGAAATAAAAAAAAATTCTTTATAGCTTCTATCCTGAATCACTAACCTGACTATTTAAAAATATAGTTGTGCCAATTCATTGTCATCATAGGTACTGTTTTCGTCGCTTTACGTGTTTTCTAACGTCCTTGATATATTATTTCAAGAATTTTAAAAATTACGTATCTATTGATAATGAAGGTAAAATTTAAAAAGAGTACCCAAAACTCAGACTCAGCCTCCTTTTTTACTTCTAGTAGCAAATGTTAAAGCAATAATTATAATTCAATTAAAAATAAATAATTTACAGAAACAAATATATATATTTAAGCGAACGTTGATTAAAATTGTTTTATTTCGACTTGTGATCGCTAAACAGAAAAATATCAGAGGAATATCGTTCAAGATCAGAAGCTCGTGGGTGGGAATATTAATTAACAGATGTTTACAAATGCGAGTGCGGAACGCGTCGATTGGCATTTCCATTACGCTCGCCGTATCAGCAGGCTGATATGTTTATTGCAATATGTTTGAACGAGATTTAATTTAGATTTATGTTCTTTTTAATAAAATGCGAGTTATATAAATATTAAAGCTATTTTATTTTGAACCAAGTAATACCGAATGAAGACTACCTTAGTAGCGATACAGGTTGATTATATTTACTGAAGAAAATTAGAATGAGATTCGATTCAGATTCATAACGTCTTTAATAAAATATGGTATAAGTTTATACATTAATCGTTGAAGTATTCTAATTTATTTTCAAGAATTCCAAAATTAAGTAAAAGTAAGTAAGTCATTATAATACCAAATGACGTAGTTCTTAGTAGCCTTGCAGGCTGATATGTTTGTAAATAAATTTGAATGAGATTCGATTTAGATTCATATTTTTTTTAGTTAATAATGAAATATGTTTATTTCTCAATTGTTTCACTGTCTTGCTGTGTTTCGGACAGTTAAAAAATCAAGTAAAAGTAAGTCGTTATAATACCGAGTGAAGGTGATCTTAGTGGCACACCAGGATGACGTGTTTATTGAAATAATTTTGAATGAGATTCAATTTAGATTCATGACTACTTTCACAAAATGCGATATGGGTTTATTTTTCATTCGTTTAACTATGCTATTGTATTTTAAAGAAATGAAAAGTCAAGTAAAAGTAAATAAATCATTGTAATACTGAATGAAGTTGGTCTTAGCAGCCTAACAGGCTGGTAAGTTTATTGAAATAAATTTGAATGAAATTGAATTTAGATTCATAATTTTTTTTAAGTAAAAATGAAATATGTTTATTTTTCAATCGTTTCGCTGTCATGTTATATTTTTAACAATTGAAAAATCAAGTAAAAGTAAGTCGTTACAATACTGAGTAAAAGTGATCTTAGCGGCACTACAGGATGATGTGTTTATTGAAATTATTTTGAATGAGATTCAATTTAGATTCATGACTTCTTTCACAAAATGCGATATGGGTTTATTTTTAATTCGTTTAACTATGCTATTGTGTTTTAAAGAAATGAAAAGTCAAGTAAAAGTAAATAAATCATTGTAATACTGAATGAAGTTGGTCTTAGCAGCCTAACAGGCTGGTATGTTTATTGAAATAAATTTGAATGAAATTGAATTTAGATTCATAATTTTTTTTAAGTAAAAATTAAATATGTTTATTTTTCAATGGTTTCGCTGTCATGTTATATTTTTAACAATTGAAAAATCAAGTAAAAGTAAGTTATTATAATACCGAGTGAAAGTGATCTTAGCGGCACTACAGGATGATGTTATTATTGAAATAAATTTGAATGAGATTCAATTTAGATTCATGACTTCTTTCACAAAATACGATATGGGTTTATTTTTCATTCGTTTAACTATGCTATTGTATTTTGAAAAAAATACAAAGTCATGTAAAACTAAGTAAGTCATTGTAATACCGAATTAATTTGGTCTCAGCAGCCTTGCAGGTTGTAGGTTTATTGAAATAAATTTGAATGAGATTCAATTTAGACACAATTGAGACACAATTTTTTTAATTAAAAATGAAATATGTTTATTTTTCAATCGTTTCGCTGTCCTGTTGTATTTTAAACGATTGAAAAATCCGTTTAATACTGAATGAATGTCGTCTTAGCAGCACTGCAGATTGAGTGTTTATTGAAATAATTTTGAATGGGATTCAATTTAGATTCATGACTTCTTTCACAAAATACGACATGGGTTTATTTTTCAATGATTCACTCATACTATTCAAATATTTTAAAAAAATGCGAAATCAAGTAAAAGTAAGTCATTGTAATACCAAATGAAATTGGTGTTAGCAGCCTTGCAGACTGGTATGTTTATTGAAAAATATTTGAAGGAAATTCAATTTAGATTAATAATTTTTTTTAATTAAAAATGAAATGTGTTTATTTTTAAATCGTTTAGCTGCCTTGTTGTATTTTGCATAATTGCAAAGTCAAGTAAATTAGCCATTGTAAGTAAAGTTAGTCATTATTTCCATACTTCCACCTTTACTTAGCAGCCTTTAAAAAGTCGAATTCTAAAAATTATATTCTAAATTCAAAATATTAGGCAGCATTTATTTAGGCAGCATTTAATTAAAAATCAAATATTAATTAAATGCTGCCTAAATCCCTAATAGCTAATTACTCTGTATATATTAATAATCGGTTATCGGTTAATAGCGGCAGGTATAATAGATAACCCACAATGAATATAATATAATTTTATTAAATATTTTTGAATAAATAATCTAGGTATTAATTAACTGTTGCCTAAATTCCTAATAGTTAATTTCTCTGTATATATCAATTGTAATGGTTAATAGCGACAGGTATAATAGGTAACCCCCATTGTATATAATATAATTTCACTAAATATTTTTGAATAAGTAGTCTATGTATTAATTGTATGAAATGTTTGCAAAACAATTCTTTTTCTATTGCTCAATTTAAAGAGCCTAAAAATTTTAAACTATTTAATAGATAATCGTTTGAAGAATCACATCCATTCAAAGTTTCCGAAAAAACTGCACAAAAATCTTGAAAATTTTTAATCTTTGTAAACAACTATGAATCAGGTCCAATTATTGACGGTACACCGAAATGTTAATTAAGAAAAGCTTAATAGCAATTTAATATAAATATTATATACCCCATTAATTTTTTGCATCAAATCAATTTAACAATTTATCATAGTAGTTAGTTATTATGGTTCAGATAAGTGAATTATTCCCTTTAGTATTATTTACTTATTTATTTCGCCATTGAGGAGGTAATAAAATATGCCATAATAATTGCATTACCAACTTAATGTTATTAGCGTCTCTAGAATTGCATTAAAATGCATATACCGCCCTATGAATACTTTATGTTGTTACTTTACTGTGCTGTACATTGGATTAAGAAATAAACACTTTACGCTGCATGCCCGATGTATTTACGGGTGCATACGGCTGGTCGATATGTATCCGTGTGGTTATGGGAATTATACGTTCAAATGCCTATGTGAGTACTGATTTTGCCGGTTAACATAAGTTAGTGAGGAATAAATTGCTGATATTAAAGAGGCATCTTTACATCCAACGTGTGTTATTTTATACATTTATTGACTGTCGAGATTTATTGTGTGAAAATGTTTGAAAAGCAATCCTTAGAATAAATTTATATAGTGGCTTTCAAAATAATATTGTGCATAATTTGCGGTTTCCGTAGAAAATAAAATAGTTTCAGTTTTATTTTTATTCAGTTATGTTTTACGACAGTTATATTTAAATGAATGATTATTGAAATATTGGTCATTTCATATCTTATACCAACGTGTAAACGCAAGGTGGCAGCTTGTAAGTGGTGATTACTTTATTTATATAGGAGAAAGTACAATGAGATATAATCAAACAAAATAATAAATTAAACACACCTATAAAATAAGCAGCTTGTAATATATTTTATAAAGCGATATCTTGAGGTCATTTATCAACTTACGAAGTTTATCCATTTTGAGAGTTGAAAATTAAATTACTTTTTTTGTGCGGTTTGTTGATTTATCGTAACATAATTCGTAAAACAGGAGAATTTTGAAATTAATATCCGAATAAATTTATAAATAATTTTTTTATTGAATGCATTTATCCATTTTCAGATTCATAATTCTTCTAATAAAATATTATACACGTTAATACTTGACTTATCGAAAAAATGTTCTTTTTTAATCTCATCAATGCTATTTGCTATTTATTTGGAAACATTTTTTATTTACAATACTTGATATTACGGTTTACTTATTCATTTAAAGATAATCTGAATCACGACTTAATTATTTTTGTTTTGTTTTTTATTTTATGGTATAATCAAAAGATGTTTAGGTTATACATTAGTTATGTGAAAATTAGCTATTCGAGAAAGACTTGGAGAATAAGCAGCTAAAGATAAAATATAAATTATTCGCTTCAACGTGGCATGGAAAAATCAATTACCTTTTTTTATTAAACGATGCTCAAATAACTTACTTCTATCTTCTTTTAAACTTACACCAAGTCACGTGAACATCAAGACTAGCGGAACAATTTGAGCAGCCCACAAAGCCACCACCTGGCTGAAGGAAGAAATACGAGAAGCAACCATCAAGCGAGTCTAACGTAAACAGTGGGAAAACCCGCGCAAACTCCGCTTCCGCTATTGTTTTGTATATTTAAATGCTGTTGGAACTTTGTAAGAGTCAATCTTTACAAATTGCCCACCTGAAGATGTTGTCATTCACAACGAGACCTAGGTTGTGGTAAAAAAATTAAATAGAGTAGACATAATAAAGTAGACAAGAATTAAATAAAGTTTACATCACGTAGTTTCATTTAGTTTTGAAATAAATTTAATTATAATGAATTTGTACAAAATTAACTCTAAATATATTCAATATTCTGAATAGATGGATATCAAAACCCATTGTGACATGTGTGATATTTGATTAGATTTTATTCTCTTTTATGTCAATATCTCTCAATAACAATTTTTGCTCAATCTGTGTGAAAATATTATAATTTCATTAAAAAAATAATAAGTATATTTAACGTTTGAATATTTCATATGGCTGATAGTATCATTATGTCAATAATTTGTGTTTTAGAATATAACACTGTGGTAAATATATAAATAAAATAAGTATTTTAACTTGTAAATGTGGATGCGGCTATAAAATCCCCTTTACCGGAAACAAGTCAGCGGAAACTGACGAACTTACTAAAATATTCTGTATATATAGGGACGATCTTTTCTGGTATTTGGCATAATAATTATCACTACAAAATGTGACTTACATTCCAAGATACTACCTATATACTAAGTAAATACAATAAAAATACAGTTTTAGCAAAGTCTCTTTCTTCATTATTTTCGTTTACTAAAACTTAGACCTAATATTTCATTTTATATTCCTATCATGATTGGATTATAGCTTTTAGAAAGAGTGTTTTGGATCTGTCTACTTGTAACGTTATCGTTTTGAGCAATGTTTAAAGAAATGACACGCCATGAGTCAGGGGTTCGGACATTTTAATATAGTACACATTACACATTACTTACTGATACGTCAGAAAATATAAACGATGTTAATCACAAAATTGTGCAATTAGTGTTCACATCCTACAACAATTGATAAAAGGTTCTTTTATACCATTGTTTATCCTTCATAATACCTGTTTAGTATATAAACAGGGTATAAAAGATCTTAAATACAACAATGGCATAAAAGATCTTAAAGATAAACAATGGTATAAAAGGTCTTAAATACATATTAAAATTACTCGCGAGATTTATTACTGTTCGTCTAGAAATCGAAATATAAATACGTATGAATTTAACAAAAGTTAAACTAAACTAAACAGACTGTAATAGAATTAAAAAATATTCTTGAGTGTTTTCTCTGAGTCGGCATAGCGGTTTTTCTCAACAACTTTCTCGTTGGCAGCAAAACCAGTTTTATCCGATAAAATAGCACATTTATTAATTATAAGTAACTACTCGTGGATCTAGTTTTTTATTCATTAAAATAATTGATAGACGATAATGGAGTCGTCATTACATTCCACGAATTTTACGAGTTGTAATAAATTAACGGCGTAAATCATAAAAACTTTGGTTCAGTGGATATAACTCAACTTATTGTGAATATAACTTAACGAATATACTCTTTTTGGCATAATACTTTTATGTAAGTGATTTTAATGTTTTTTTTATTTTATAGTAATTTTTTTTGTTTTATCAAAACACAAAGCGCTTATTTAACCGCGCTATGTCACTGAGTAAAATTGTCGGTAAAATCAATGGTGCATTTTTTTTACAACAAAATTATGCAACAATAAAATAAAACTACGTGGTTTAGTATTATTTCTACTTTCTTTAAGTTCTTTGCCACGACCTAGGTTTCGTTGTATTACAACATCTTCAGGTAGGCGTATTAGCAAAGATCTTTCTAATGCTATTAGCAAAATTCTTTCTAAACGGTCTTTACTAATAGCCCACTTGAAGGTGTTGTAATACATCGAAACCTAGATCGTGGTAAAGAACTTAAAGAAAGTAGAAATAATACTAGATCACGTAGTTTCATTTAATTGTGAATAACGAATTTCTGCGAAATTAACGCCAAATGTATTAAAAAATGTGAAAGTTAAAAATGTGAAAACACTCGGAAGCAATGGAAAAGGGCAAGAAGATCCGCCCAAAACTAATGCTGAGTCACAGAACAGACACAGAACAGACACAGAACAGATACAGAACAGACACAGAACAGACACAGAACAGTCGCCGAGAACGAAAAAAAAGCAATTTATGTAGAAATTTTTTTATAAAAATTAATCTTTTTGACAAGTCATTGTGAAAATCAATAGGCTTTTATTCTGATACTTTCCTGATCATCACAATTGGTCAAGAATCATGATCTGTAGCGTATCTTTATACGCACATATATATATACGTACTTCGTACAGCCCAACGAACGGAAACGTAAGTCATTTTTCAAAGGCAAATTTAGATTATGATAAATATATAAACAAATTTTAAACGTGGTATAACTGTTTAGAGGAATGTCTCCTCTCTTTGAAATGCTATTTTAACAGTTAAATATTTGTGTAATTAAGAGAGTTATAATTACTACTATAATCAAAACTCAAGGCTAGCGAGCTAGTCGGTAATAAAGTAAACACAGCGAGGTTTGCAATGGAAGTTAAATTATTTGCTTGGAAAATATTAGGCCATCAAATTTTTCGTGTAAAAAAAATTGCTTTTCTTGAAATTATTGCTTTAATTTTGTAATATACGGAAGTGTTGTCAACTTAAGATTGCAATTATAACGTCGACGTCTTAAATTTGAATTTGATGCTTTACTCTGGACTAGAGATAAATAATGTTTATATTTACATTTTTATTTATTAAAACCAATAACTCTGTACACAGTTCGAGCGCTGAGCGAGGGAATAGCGTTATAAACGAGTACGAGTTGTCACTACCGATTTATCTCTTCATATATTAGCGCAAATATATGTGTTGTTCGGGGACCGCAAAGTATTAAATTGTGATAAAATGGCATCGAATGCATCTAAGGCATGCTTGAACGTAATAGCTGCGCGTAATTACAATTCAAGACGCGAATGGCCAGCAACAGGTTGGCGCATGGCTGCCGACGGGCGGCCTGTCGCGTCGCTACTCATATTAACCCTTGGTGTCATTCTGATTTATAATTTCATTTTATATACTAGAATTAGCTTGAATCGGGTTTTCCCCGGTTAGTGAAAATTTAAATTTAAATCAATGTTGATATTTGTGGCTTTTTATTATTTTTAGTGTTCTGTATTCAAAATTGTAAAATGGAATTTGTGTGCGATTGCACCTGTCATAAGCGTGTTTGCCGAAAATCGTTTGAGGTAAAAAATTGAAATTCGCACACTTCTAGGAAACAATGGATCGTTGATAAACTTTATGAAAAAGTTCAACTTTTATTTTGAGAGAAATTTTGAAGTTTTAGAAAAGAGATGGATATATTTTTGGTTTTGTTTCTTATATGTTAAACACTTTTAGCCAAAAAAAAATTAAAAAATCGATCCCTGACGAGCGAGGGCATTGAGGAAAAATTATCAGCATTGTATTTCGTTAGATATTTTTTTCTTCTAAAAAATTAGTTCTTTAAATCTACATTACAATCAAAGTGTTAGTGATGTAGAAAAAATAATTATCGGAGTACACTTTTAATATTGAAACACATAATTTATTTTTTAGAAAAAAACATTAAATTAAAAAACAAATATTAGATATGAAGTTCGTATTGGATAAAAATGATCTACATTGTATTACGTTAGGTTTTTCTTCAACAATTCAAGAATTGAAGTCTATATTACAATCAAAGTATTAGTGGTGTCGAAACAATAATGGCCTATGTAAATTCCTTATATTAAAATAAATAAAAACCTAAAATGGGAAAAATGTAAAAATCAAAATATAATGGTGTACGGTCTTATTATTCACCAAACTATGTAACACGGTTTATACGAGCGCTATGATGTCAAAGGTTGCTCACGTATCACACGTCGCTGATACTTATGCTTCAATGCCTGTAAGATAAGAAGTAATCTGTAAAGGTACGGTACAATAATCGTCTAAGTTCGAGCCATATTTACTGGTCTTTTTAATGTTATCAATCCAGTCAACCTACCTTCAATATTGTCTTCCAGTCGGAAGTTTCGTTTGCAGCGTGAGAACACAGCACGGTATGGTATTAACGATTTTAAAGAACAAACATTACACTTTTGCCCGTTAAAACCATAAATGAGTAATATATTCAATAATACATTCCAGTTATATCACTACATCAACTGAGAGATAAAATGTTCTTAATGGTTAGAAAAAAAATCATATCCGAATCATAATAGTAAGACTACTTCATCATAGTAAGACTACTTGGCCATGATTGATAATGTGTGTGATTATTATGATGGGCAATTTAATTATAAATAGTGTAAATAACTGTCATCACGTTTTAAATTTCTACATAATTTTGTGTAATTTGATCTGGTGATGATATATTATTTAATTTCTTGCCATCTGTCATTGAAATGTGATAAGATGTGCTAGCGATAATAGATGGTTATGTCGTTTATTTTTTTTTTGACACTATTACCATCATATTACGAGAGCATGGAGGATAATTAGCTCTGTTGCTCCTGTTAGGAATATGGTTCATAGCCAAACTTGTATCATGGACCATTATGCCAGAAACTGTAGTCTGAGGATACCTTGATGCGTAATTTTAACGTTGTATTCATATTTGAAAGGAAGAAATTAAATACCACTAAATAAATTTCCACTGCAGGTGAGTTTAGATGTAATAACGATATTATATTTGCCACGTGCAATGTTTCTGATGTGGAGGGCATAATAACATATAAACACATTAGAGTTTCAGTATTATGTGAAAGCGTAATCATTTTCGCTTACGTGATGTTTATACTATATACGGTATTTTATACAAACTTTTCCTGGATATAGAAGTAAGTTACTCCTTTTTGCCAAATTTTGTTCAAATAAGTTACAACAAATATAATAGTATTATTTAAAAAGATATCACCGATATGATATACAATAAATTAAATTATTTGGGTATATTTCGTAATATAATTTTATAATTGTTAAAGTGTTAAGTAAAACTATCAAAAAATTATCTACAACATTTATTAGCACAGTAGTGTTCATAATTTAAAGTATTAGGAAGAAACAAACGTGAAAAATGCATTAAAAATATCCCATCTTAAATTCACTTACTCTGATTTGTTGAGGTTAAAAATCTCCCAATTAAATGAAACTACGTGATGTAGTATTATTTCTACTTTCTTTAATTTCTTTACCACGACCTAGGTTAGCAAAGATGTCATCTTTGCTAATATCCCACCTGAAGATGTTGTAATACAACGAAACCTAGGTCGTGGTAAAGAAATTAAAGAAAGTAGAAAAAATACTACATCACGTAGTTTCATTTAATTGTGAATAATGAATTTCTACGAAATTAACGCCAAATATATTCAATAGTTAAAAATCTCGATATTAATGGGTTAATTTTTCATACGTTGTATTAAATTTATTTTATTCTGTAAAAAGTTTAATACGAAAAAGGTACGTGTCCGGACGTAGCAATGATATCGCGCAGGGAGTGTGCGCTTAAATGGAGATTGATAGCATGTCAAGCGAGCTTACAGACATAAGCTGAACACCTCATGCTGCGACACTGATATGTGCTATTAGCTCTTTTCAAGTTCAATAATGCAGTCGTGTCTAATTTGTCAGAGAAAAAATGTGAAACATGATAAAACTGATTTAATAAAAAATGTATTTATCGGAATGTATCAAAGAAGTGCAATTAAAACAAACAATACATTCTTTATTAAGAAATGGAAAGAAGTAAAGTTATTTATAATTGACTCTCTATTAGGTTTGTAGATAATAAACCCACCATCTCAGTGTTAGCTTAATAAGGCAGATAAAAGGAGCGTTGATGATAGGAGAAAAATTGAAATTTGTAATAATGTTCAACAATTATTTTCATCCTAATTAAGTACTGAGCAAGGAGTTGCGCTTAGTTTAATATCCAGTTTGTTAATTTTTTTGTACTGGTGGAAGTCAAACATACATGGACCGGTTATAATAATTGTGTAATAATAAATTATGTGTAAAATAATCAGCTTAATAAGACGATTCAGTAATTTGCCTCAGAATCAGATAGATATGTATACTTCTTTCTTATTTTTGTTACGTTCAACCGCATCTACTTTGTGAAAATTCTTACTTTTAAATTTTAACTATCTAAGAATGACAAAAGCGAAAGTGACATTGCTTTTTTAAACATTTTCTTTCATATTTCCTGTTGTTTTTCTAGAAATTGGGTAGCTTCTTTTTAACTGTTTGCTTGAATTTCTTGTGAATGGTCTTTCATTTGTGAATGGGTTTTTATTTTCATTGAATGGGTCTTTTATCTCCATTTAATTTTTTTCTGATGTTACTTTTGGTACTTTAACACTGGTATTTAATTTATTATTGACTCTCTATTAGGTTTGTAGATAATAAACCCACCATCTCGGTGTTAGCTTATGCGGGAGTCAATCAGTATGTTTCCACTTTTGCTTCAAAGCATGAAGTTTTGAAGAAATAATGGAAATGGTCTATTGATCTATTGCAGCATGAACATGAAAGGAGCTATATCAGATAGCGCAAATTTAACCTACATTTTGTCTAAACAAATTTTTTTTTTCATTTTCTAATTTCAATGTAAGATATTCCCTTGGTGTGTGTTTTGGTGACATTAAAATTCTTATCCTAGAATCTTTGGGATCAATGTTTGGCTTAATGTCGTAGAAAAGTAACCTTTATTTATCATTGTGCATATATTGCAAGTTGTTTCGCTCTAAGAGAAATTTATAACGAAGGGCGCTCTAAGTTCTCTCTGAAATTTCTATATATTATTTGTTATTCACTAGCTGAAACTCTGGAAAAAAGAGCACTCTTTTTGTAACTGACAGACTGAAAAAAATATCAAAGGCTATACTCTTTTTGTAACCTACTTTGAAATTTTAGTATTGTTGTAAGAAATATTGGAAAGAAGTGGTAAGTTTTCTAATCTTATCAATCATAATATACGCGAACGTTAAAATTTACAGTCGTTGAATGCATGAAAAAAATGTCACTAAATATAAAGAAGTTATTAATTCAACATTGCAACAGAAGTTTATAAATTCTCTCACGATTCACACATTGAATCAACATGCTCCAGTCGCGTTAAAAGTATTCGTGTGTGAATTTGTAATGCAATTTTTTGCAATCAAAACGAGTCGATGCGACTGACGTCGCCAATAAATAACGATGTAGCGGGATTTGTGCGAAGATGTGAGGTTGTCGTTGCTGCTAATTTCGTTCTCATCGTTACATTAATACAACGTGGATTCTCGTAGCCATGAGTCATTCTTTACTGAGATACTTAACATTGCACAGAATTTATTAGAGCAAGTTTTTTATTTTGTAAGCAATTCGTATGACAACCTGACCCAGTCAATTCAGTTCGCCGAATATTTGAGATTTGATGAAGTCTGTTCGAATTTCGGGAATATTTCAATTCATGAATTTCATTTTCTTTGACTAGGTGTGTACTAAGGTAAGATTAATATAAAATTACGTTCCAAAGATAAGTCTCGGGTTTTATTAATTTTAGTGCGGAAAGTAATGTCGAACTCTTTTTCACATTTGGTTCGGCTTATATCTTTTTCAATTGTTATACTTTGTTCCCGAAAGGAATCGAAATTTAAAATTTGTTTTAAAAATTTAATATCGAATTTAATTTTTTGCTGTCATGTTTTATTAGAGAGTTGCAGTTAGAAAAAAGGAGAATTCAGCTAAAAACTAAGAATTATAAATGATTTATTCGACAAGTTTGTGCAGGAATGTCTATTCATTTTTAAATGTTTATAAATATTTTAGCACTCAATTAAATGTAGTGTTGTTCCTCTGCAAAGAGTTTTTTATCGATATTTTCACCATGACTACAGAAATATCATACAAAACATTGAGAATTGATTTATTTTAATAAATCATAAAAAAGAATAAATTTAAAGTGGAAAATATTTTTATTTCATATATAAAAAATACCCTCAAAAGAAAAAGTATTGATCTATTCGAATAAAAACTGATTAACTGAAGTTTATTTTGTAATTGTTTTTGATCGATTATTTTTTTTATATAATTGGAATAAGTATGGACATAGGTATAATAATTTTAGAGAAGATGCTAAAATTCGAACGTTATATTTTTATTAATTTGTAAATTAATATACTGGAATAAATCTAAATTGATATAGGATGCCATACTTTATTTATTTGTAAATTATTTTGTATAATCATGTTACATTTATATGATTTTTTATTTTTTTTTCGATTTAATTCTTTTAATATTATCCGTACACTTGAATTTATCGGAACATATCAACGTTAATATTTTTTTCTTAAAGCCAGGAGTAACTACTATCATAAAACTAATGGATAAATTATTGGATAATAAATTAATGAATTACATTTCAGTGCGCAACTTCTTTCTTTAGATTGCTGTAACTCAAAACGAAAAACTCATAAGATCATTGACCTATCTCTCTGTTTGTAACAGTCAATTATCTCAGAAAGAGTTTGACGTGGAAGCTTGAAATTTGATGTATCGATAAATCATACTCACATGTTTTGCAATAGCCAATTCTTTAAAATATTTACATGGTAATTTTAGAAGGGACAAAATGTCTTCGACAATTTTTTTAGGTTTCTTTGTCGTGTGGGACATCTATATACTAACTCAATATTGAATGAAATAGTACTAAGAGATACAAAAATATTTGTTCAAAAAAACAGTCCATCCCTTTTTCTTCGAATCTAGAAGCTGGAAAAATCATAAAAAACAGGCAAAGCGATATTAGGTAATATATGTACATATATGTATATATATATATATATATATATATATATATATATATATATATATATATATGTATATATATATATTCGATGAAAAATGGTATTAACATTCCTAAATAGTTTAATAGCAATACTTTGTCACCCAAAATGTTTGCAATATTATGTATACCTAAGTATGCTAACTTGGCTACGAAAAGTCCATATAAGGACTCTACTCGTAAGTTTTTTTCATAATAAATGGGGACTTAAATTTATGTTTTTAAGCGCACCGAATATTATAAACATTTTAAAGAAATGTAAGCAGGATGTTTAAAACAAATACAAGCCCTCATTGCTATTATCGGCAGTTCAACTGCAGCGGATAACACAATTAAGTCGAACATATATAAAACATGGTTACATATACAGGAAACTTAGTAGCTGGATACTAACTCAAGACCGAGTTTCTCGGAACTTAATCACTACCAGATGGGCCGGTTCTCTGTGAGAACAAACAAAAGCTACTCGTCACTATACTAAAGTTTATTGTGGGAACCGTGCGTTGAATTCTGTGTAGCTGTTCATACTAGCTTTACTCATTAGGTCATTTATCAGGTCTATCGAGTATATTCGCCTGCATACAACCGCCGGTATATTTCTAAAAATGCTCAACTTAACAAACGATCGGCCCACACATCAACCGGAACTCGAGAACACACGGTGGCAAATACATGTAGGTCAGTGTTACTCGTGTCTGCCTTATCTGTTAATTACAGTTAAATTCTGATCGTTATAGTAGTAAAATATATACGTATAATGCCTGGGTCGGATACTTCCGGAATCTTTGTTGATTTGTGTCCATTATTTACATACTCGCACGGGTACCAAGAGTTCGGTAACCTCGTTAATTACCGAAGCTGATTTGTGAATGTGTCTAATGGGCGTTGAACTGCTATCAACTGCAAAATTTGAATTTTAGTTTCTTTGTTTATTGGTAAATTTTACTTTCTTTGTTTATTCTTTGTTTATTGGTGAATTTTAGTTTCTTTGTTTATTCTTTGTATATAGTTTTGTCAAATATCATCAATAATGTCACGCTTCTGACATGTGAGCAATATCAAAATGTATTGAGAGTATCAGTCTCCCTTGTACATTTACTACGTTTAGTTTAGCATATTTATGATATAGAGGAAATATATTTGAATTATAGTTTCTTTTTTTATCGATATTTCTGTGTAATATGGTAGTCTATACAGGTATATTCAGTTTTGTCAGATATCTATAACGTGACGCTTGTATTATGTGAGGAATATCAAAATGTGTTGTGAATATCAGCCTCCCTTGTACATTTAATACCTTTAGTTTAGCATATTCATGATATAGAAAAAATGCATTTGAATTATAGTTTTTTTTTTATCGATATTTCTGAGGAATGTGGTAGCCTATACAGGTATATTCAGTTTTGTCAGATATCTATAACGTGACGCTTCTATTATGTGAGAAATATCAAAATGTGTTGTGAATATCAGCCTCCCTTGTACATTTAATACTTTTAGTTTAGCATATTCATGATATAGAAAAAATAAGATGATGATGTAATCTCCAAATAATATAAAGTGATTAATCATTGGGTTGAGAATGCACTTGGAATAATCCATTACTATCATTCTTACCCGTGAGGAACTCTTGGCGTTTAAGAATTTCCAAGATTTCCAAATAAATGTCACTAAAAGAGAATAACTATGAAAACGGGAAAAGTACAAATATGTTTGTATTTCTAATTCAATTAGTATTTTAAATATGTCACAGGTCTTTCATATAATACTACAGATCGTGATGCGATTAGGGACATTTTACGAAATTCCTAAATGACATCAGTCATATCATTAGACGTATGGTTATCCAAAAATTGTGTAAAGTTTCATCTACTTTAATATCTCATTAACCTGAATAAAAAGTTTGATAAACTGCAAAAATGATATGGCGAAGGACATAAGATGAACGATTTGATTAACATAAGTTAGGAATTCTCTTAAGTGGTGTCGAAAAATGATGGTTTAAAACCTTTTTAAGAATATTAAAAATAATATTCTTGGATAAAAGATATAGTTTGTATATTTCCCTGATACAGGTTGTGTCTTTACAAACGATTGGTTGAGTAACTGAAGCATAAAAGTAAGATAAATAATAAACAAACTCACTTTCGTATGTATATCATATATAATATTATACAATTGGATATTATATAGTTATGTTATAAGATTAGAATATAAAATCAATAATCATTCTAAAAGAACTAATTTAAGTACGTCATTAATATGTTAATTTCTTAGGCGGGAAACACCAAAGTTACACCGGCTAATTTATTAATTATACACTACTTTAAATTCTAAATGAATAACACTAATCTAAAATGAACCGGGATAAAGCAGTTATCAATCGCTAATATATACCAATATAACAAAGAAGTAACATATGTAGGTTTGTAGTTCGAGGTAATTTCAAAAATTAACCAATCGATTTTAAAAGTTATTTCACTCGCAGGTAGGTAAAACTCTATGTTTTAACATAGTTGTTTGCACAGTTTTATTCCATGTATTTACTGAAGAAACGTAGAAACAATAAAATTTGAAGAAAAACACGTAGTTACTGAAAACATTCCACACAGTTACTGAAAAAACTTTGCAACAATAAAATTTTAAGAAAAATACCTGTAAATTGAAGTTTGCACAATAATTGAAGATGAAAATAAATTTTAAATTTTACGTCATTGAGGCAACTTAAAATTTAAAATATAAGGGTAGTTTTGAAAGGGAACATCAAATATCAAAAAAGCTTTTTGTAATGTATTTTAAGCATCGAGCATCTAAAAACAGACCTATGTGGTGTAATCTCAGTTATCTCATCTAAAATTGACGTCTCGCTTGGTGCCTTTCCATTTTTCTCACCGGTACATTAGATACACTAAATGATGTATTATTCACTTTTAAAGAGCTACAGTTCTTGATGAAAATATCATTGGTTTTCGGAATACATAAATCTTAGGAATAACCTTTTGGAAAAGATTTGAGATCTACATGTCGAGTTGTCCAGATTAGGAATCCAGAAAACCAGTATGTTTTATTTATACCAGGGAATATATATATACATATATATATATATATATATATATATATATATATATATATATATTCACTCATTATCGTTATCCACGCGAACGAAGTCGCAGGCAAAACTAATCGCTAGAATTATACGAAGAGTTGTTTTCAAAACAATGCGACGGCAATGAACGACTAAGCGATTTTTCAACTGTATGGGTAGTCAGTCAAAAAAATTTAAATTTTGTAATCTTTAACAGAGAAAAATTGTGATTAACGAAAAACATGCACATAACATTGTCTTTTCATTTTATATCTGAAAATACTGATAAGAAAATGGGCAAAATTCTTGTTTACAGTTTGATAAAAGTTTATATGTAATCAAGATTTTCAAAATGTCTCTAGTAGTATATGCGGTAATTAGCACTAACAATATTAAAAAGAGATTTTCATTATGTTCATATGGCATCAAATGATTGATATCGTGACATACCTATTTATAATATGATTAACTAAAGTGGAAATAAAGTAATACCTTATTTGAGGATTATTTTGTTTTCAAAATTGCCAAAAAATAGTCAAAAACATTACAAAAATCGGTAAATAAAAACCTAATTATGTGTTTGACGCGTTTGCGCATAGCTACTACACCCCTAATCAAGAATTTAAAAATTTCTCTAGTAGTATATGCGGTAATTAGAGCTAACAATTCTAAGAAGACATTTTTATTCTGTACATATGGTATTAAATAACTGATATCGTTATATGTCTATTCATAATCAACTAGTGTAGAAATAAAGAAATACCTTATATGATTATTTTATTTAAAAAAAAATTGGCAAAAAGAGTTAAAAACATTATAAAAAACGGTAAATAAAAATCTAATTATATGTTTGGCGCATAGTTACACCCCTTATAATCTCTAAATGACATCTATCTAGGGAATCTTCACTATTCAACAGGTGACTGCCTAACGAATCAACGACGGGCGGGGCGAATGTTCTCATTAATCGTAAATCCTTTTTATGTGACTGCGGTCACAAATCGGCGTTGTTTTTGTCCGAAGATGGTGCGACAGACTGTGGTCACAAACGTTCGCTCCCATAATTTATCATTTGTCACGGTTTTGTGAACTTATTAATGTGAAATTAACGAGTTAGTTAGTTGTGGTTTGAATTTAGATTTGTAGTATTGTAATTTCGATTTGATGTGGATTACATTTTTTACAGCATTATAAGCAATGGAATCTGAATGAGATAAAATTATATACGACCATAAATTGTTTTATACTATGTGATGAAAATTTAACTGTCGAATTATTTGATGATAAATTGTAAGATTTATTTATTAGTCTTATTCAGTATGGAGATGCTCTAATGTCGTTTCCGTTGTAGGTCATCACATTTTTTACAAGAATTATTTCAATAATTGAGCAAACGTTACAGCTGTACTGTTATGTGAAGTGACTGCAAATTTTCTAATTTATTCAATTCTTTTCGTTGAAATTTATTTCCATATAATATATATATATATATATATATATATATATATGTTTATATATATATATATATATATATATATATATATATATATATATATATATATATATATATACCGTAAACGTATTATACAGAAGAGCAAGATCAGACATTACGTTGAAAACAATGAAATGGCGTGTTTAAAATTTTAATTTTTCTGAATATTTTCTTATCTGTATATATAATAAAATTGTAACAGTGAATTCTGTATATGGAAAATATTTTTAAAAGAGAGATTGGTTTAGTGTATAGAATGATAGTAAAAGCCATAAAACCTGTCTGTCTGTGCGTTAATTTGTTCTTAAATTACATGAAATCTACTACACATGTTTTGATGAAATTTAGTATGTTAATCGTAATCGTATACTTACGAGCAACGTATAAGATACTTTTTATCTGGATATTACAGGTATAAAAAACATATTGACTTGATGAATATTACGATATTGGTACTGCCAACGCCATCTATTAGCGTTTTTGGTAAACTCTATGCTCATAGAGTTAGAGAAAAGAAATAAAAAAAATACGTTACGGAATTTCTTGATTCGGTCGCCGCGCTCAAAGCCCGAGATAAAAGCTATGCAATAGCTTAAAAACACAAAATGATTCCTAATAAGTTTTCTTACATAGAATTCCATCCGAAAGAAGTGGCTTCGACATGGCTAGTATTATTATAAATACTTTTAATTTCGTAATAATTTCCATTTTTATTGAGATCTTTATTCAAAAATAGCCTTCTTTGCGCATTTAAAAATTAATTATTCAGTCATATAATATGCATGATGAGGGTGTTCTACCAACGTTAGAAAATAAAATGAAATTGACGAAAAATAAATTAAAAAATTCAAACTTAACTGATATTATTTATAGTTTATTCTGCGAAAAAGGTTATCTATTGTTAATGTCATAATTTTTTGAGTCTTTTAGCTTGACATAAATATATTTTCTTCATTTCGGTTAATTTATAATGTGTCTTATGAGTAAAATAATAACTAAAGTGCTTTAAAAAAAGGCAACAATTTAAATTAATTATAATAGCATAGTTTCTTTATTTCCTCGCTAGAACTATGTCGCTTCAGCGCAGCAGATAGCGCAATGATTATACATCTCAAATTAAAAACAGTATTCAACAAAAAAGTATTCAGTTATTTAGAATATTTATATAAACTGATATTACCACTTAAATATAATAGTTAAGTGATAAACGTATTAACTGTTAAACGATAAGCTTATTAATAATCGTTAAATGACAAACTTATTTAATCGATAAACGTATTTATAAAGGCCGACACTTAAAATGTCCTTTGTATAACTAACGGTTTCATATAAATAATCTTAGTTCAAGATTTTATAGACAATATCCACTAATCAACTCTTTGACTGTTTAAAAACAAATTTGCATAATAAAGTTGATATAACCAAGACTATGTAATATTATATTCTGAAAAGCATATTTTATCAACTTAGTAAAATTAATGTGTTTCTTGGATTAAATTTGGATATTCATAAGAAACACATTTGTTTTTTTTAGGTGTTTAAAAGTCGATATACGAACAGGTAGGTGTGACATCAATGGTTATGAAGTGTTAAAAATAAGTATGATTTAATACTATCTATGATAAAATTTTTATATCGTCGGACAATAAAAATGTTCATTCGTCAATTAAATTTGTCCGAGTACTTGAAAAATATTTCACATCTTTTAGACATATTTTTTGTAATAATCCGCTTGTGTATAATTAGCCGCTATCCCGATTTTGCTTGTGCAAAAAGAGACATTGACATCATTTTTGTTCGCTTTTTTAGTTACCTGTAATATACGGTTAGCGATCTTTCAAAAAAGCTAAAACAGGTGTTTCGTCATTTCCGTTTGAAAGTCTAATACGAAATTCTTATACGAGTATCACTCCCATTTTCATATCTTTATGGGTCAAACTTCAAAAAGTCCTATCTAAGCAAGTATCTAAAAGCTAAGAGAAAAGTACGTTAAATTTAAAATCTGTATTTTAGTTCTGAGTATTTCGTGATGAGTCTGATGAGTATATCGTGATGTGTGATATAGATTATAAGGGTCGTGAAAATAAATTAAATGTATTAACTCAGGTTTTAAAAGTATATTAATAACGTAAACGAACCTAATCAAGATAAAGAAAACGCGTAATAAGAAACTCGTTTTTGTTAACAGTTTTTGCTTAATATAATGAGATAAAACTTATTACAGTTTTCTTCTTGGATGTATGTATGTATTATATTATTATAATACATGCATGTATGTATTATATTATTATAATATAATACATGATGTATTATAAACTTGTTAAAATTGTAACTTACTCTTTGAAATATTAGATGTTTCTTCCATGTATCTAAAATTGCATACAATTTAGTAGAAGTTCAGGTATAATGAAAAACATAGTATTGGTGAAAAGTTGGATAATATTTTGATGAACTATTTGGAAAATTTTAAGTTTGTGGCTTTTTATCAGCATTATTTAACCTACAATAGACAAAACTAGTATGATTTTATGCATAGATAAATATATGAAAAAAAAAATATATATTTATATATATATATATATGTATGTTTATATATATATACATATATATATATATATATATATATATATATATATATATATATATAAATATGATGGAAGTTAAACTGCAGGAAATATTTGTAAGTTTAACGATATTTTGCGTTTCAAATATATTGTATGAGAATTGAAATGAAAATATATACGTTTCAAAACAATTTAAAAAATGTATTGAATAATTAGATGAAAAATTTATTTACTGTTTCTTATGGGAATTTTATATTGATGACATAGATATATTAAAGATCGGAAAATTAAATTAAAGAAAAATTAAGTATTTTTTTATTTTATTTACAATATAGCACTGGTGTACTTTGTTTATCATTTTTATTTTCATATTTAAAAACGTTTTCGCTACATATGATATCACGATATATAATCAATATATGATATCACGGTATATAATCTTTTTTAAAAGCAGTTATTTCATAATGAAAATATGCAACCACTTATACTTTCTTTCAATACGAAGTTATATTTTTTATGATATTTTTGGTGTGAAAAAATTAAGAATCTATCGTGACTTCTATAAAGAAGGAAAATCGAAAGAATTTTCTTCCTTCGAGAGCAGAAAATTAAAAAAAAGGTACCTCATTATATCCTATTGGAAAAATGTCGACAGGTTACAAAATGTAACTTATCTTTGTTAACCTTTATTTTTCTTATGTTCGATTTGCTAACAAATTGTGATTTATTTTAAACTATCAAATTTTAAAAAAAATGATCTATTAAAAAAAATAGTCACTGTGAATGTAGATATTCAAAGAATTTTTCGTTTGTTTTTATTTATCGGTTTTTTCCAGGATGCAATCTCTTTAGAACAAGGGAAACTAAACTTCGACGAAGTCGATGAATAAACTTTAAATATTATCCGTAAAAAACTTAGTTGGTGATGACTCTATTTCGTCAATACTCACCGATGGATGATTGCAGCCAACCGATTTTCTATGGTCTCCTGAGTACAGTCAGTAGTATGCATGTGATAGGATTCTGATGCAAATTGCAGCTCGCCAAGTAAAATGAAAAAGTTGAATTTAATAAGTTATCACTTATTAGTCAACTTAATAGCTTTAACGCATTTATTTATTTTCTTTGGAGTAACTTTAAAAAATATTTCAGGTATTTTAGAAATTGACGGTGATTTATATATTAATTATTCAAACTGACGTCAGTATCGCCAGTATCGATCAACAATAACGGGAAATATTTAAATCCCGTGATTGATGCCGCAATTATTTTATTTAATGCGCTTCTGAATCGGCGGCTCTAAATTGTTCTTATCTTCATATTAAAATCTTTCCACGAATTTATTACGGTCTTCTTCAAACAGGTAGATTTACGGGCAATTATATTTTAAGCAGCTCTTAGTTTATAAAGTATACAAGTAAGTTAGTTATCAGTTATTACCACTGATTTAAAATATTTGTTTTATGAAATAATGGCAACATTTTTCCCTAATGCTTGTTTAACCGTCATATTTTTTAACTAACATCGATCTAAAATCTATTAATTTTCGGATACACAATTTTTGAGTATTTTTTGATCTAAACAATGGAATTTAAAATAGGTTAGTTTAGGTTCGATCACGTGAGCGTTGGGAATACCTGTTACTATTCATATTTATTTAAGACGTCAATATAAGAATATTTAACAGATAAAGTTGTTGCTACATCAGCATTCGACAACAATTAATTTTGTTTAAAACTGCAATCAACTCTGTGTAAAATAATGTAAGAATAAAAGACATGGACAGGGAAAGATGTGACAAATATCATGTATTAGTTAGTAGGTTTTCTTATGATGTTTTTAAGAGGCAGTTGGAAAATTTTATTAAATTAATTGCATATAACACAATATGCATTAGATGTGCAATTAAAGTGAATACTGCAATATTCAAGTGATATTTTCTTAAAATGAAGCTAATTTTATCAAGTCTTTTAAAGTGGTTATCCATACAAATACTGATTATAGTCGATGTCGCTTAAAGTAAAAAATGAATTTAATTTTTATAAAATTGCGAAGTTTTCTGTTTTTTTTAATGTCGTTTGAATACCATAAAACTAACATTTTATTTATTAAAAAGAACATCACAAACTTGGCATATTCATATAGTAATGCTAGTGAATGAAAATAATTTTCATTCAAAGTTATAATAAAGATCTAACAACGCTAAAATAAAATAATTAATATGAAAATAAAGACCTACAACTGTTTTTTAACTTTTCTTTTTGAGGCTTAATATTTGAATGAAAAATGAAAAAAAAAGTATTTGTAATCTCCATTTTGTTCCAAAGGCCAGTCCGACGCTATTTGACGTGAAAGAATGCGCAAAAAGAAAATGTTTTGATTCACTTCGGATATTTAGTGGGGTATGTTAATTTGTTTTTAATATTTTGCTTCAAAATAATTGAGGACCTCAATTTCATTTGTAAATTTTCACCTACATTTGTCTAATTCTAAAGAGTGATAAGTTTCTTGTATCACTATGGAACCTAAAAATATTAAAAATGCAATTGACTGAATTTTGCACGATTTATAAAAGACTAAGGTGCTAAAATCTTTATAAAAGACTAATGTTTCTATACTTACTAAGAAATTTTCTACAAATTTGAAATATTCAGTTACTAATAATTACAATTAAATGAAACTACGTGATGTAGTATTATTTCTACTTTCTTTAATTTCTTTACCACGACCTAGGTTTCGTTGTATTACGTTTCGTTGTTGCAAAGATCTTTGCTAATATCCCCCCTGAAGATGTTATAATACAACGAAACCTAGGTCGTGGTAAAGAAATTAAAGAAAGTAGACATAATACTACATCACGTAGTTTCATTTAATTGTGAATAATGAATTTCTACAAAATTAACGCCAAATATATTAAACTAATAATTATTTAATTACATCGATAATTATTCGCCTTTCAGATATAATTCCAGGTTTTATCAGAAATGAGACAAAAGTTTCTTAAATAATATGATATGCTGTGTTTCATGCCTAATGAAAAAGCTTCATAAAATTGCCTCATTAATCTAATTGCTCTATCATTAACAAAACACCTGTATGAATCAAGTCGACTTATTATGATGTTAATTCAAGCCAACAGGAGTTAATTAAAACGGTTTTGCACTCCTGCAGCATTCAGTTCATTCGGTCTCCAGATGAATAATGGTTCGAAACAGTTATTTTAATGTCCCATTGTAGCTTCAAAACTTGAGCGCAAGAAGATTCTTAGTCAAATACGGTGTGTTAAGTAGCGTGACATGTCGCAGCGTTGTAATTGTATTTGTCTATGGACAACGGGACGGAGTTTCTCGGAGTCATTTCCGCTTTTATTTATTAAGTGAGTGCCGCTAACAATCGTGTCAAATCTCAATGACAAGCTCGTTTAGATAGCTCATGTGCAACCGTTCGAAGATGATGCGCGTTTCGGTGTGTTGTTTATGGGATGTTGTTCTTACTGGTTTTGTGACTTCTGATGTTAGAAACTTTTACTTAGGTATCTCTTACCGTTTTTTGTTTTAAGTAAAAATTAAATGTTGCAGTAATTAGAAACATTTTACTTCTGGCGTATGTATCTATTTATAACATCATCATTTAAGAAAGAATGGATAGAAAGGTTAGCGGAAAAGAGATAACCATATTGAATAGTTCCGTTAAATTAAACTTTCTTCAATGGCATGTAATAAGAATACTTCCTTTTTCTTACGTAAGACATTTTTTTTCTTTTAAATATTTTATTATGTTTCTCATTAGGTTAAAATGATTTCCTAATTTTCAGTTTTGTACATCACAATGAAAAATAGAACATTTTTAAGATCACCAATGTGGCCGTCTGACGGCCTGTCACAGCCGTTTTTTCAGAAATCTCTTGACTTTGAAACTTGAAATTTGGCATAGTAATAAAGTAGGTTATCTCGTATATATCTAAATACTTATCGGTTATATATATATATATATATATATATATATATATATATATATATATATATAAACATGTTGGTGTGGGAGTAGGATTGTTTGCGGCAAATTAAGAAATTTTAAATTCTGTGTATAGTGTTCGTTTAAAAGGTCCTTACCTTTAAGGATCCTAAAATATTTTAGTTATAATTTTAGATACTAAATCTTTAGAGATATATTGAAAAATATGTAACTATTTCCAAAACTACTGAATTTAAAATTAGGAATAAAACATAATTTTTAGAAGCATTCACAAAGGTTTTAGGAAAATTACACCGGCGATTCTAGACATCAAAGTTTTTTATATATTCACGACAATATTTATGTATGTGTATATGTGTATGCATACATATATATATATATATATATATATATATATATACATATCTAGGAAGTCTTTGTTAGTGATGATTTTTGATAAATGAAATAATTTCACTTCAAATGAGGTGTGGAACTATAGATGCGCGAGCCATACTCGATCGGTCTTTAGAATTACGCTCTGTTTCAATTCGTAATTTTAAAATTTTTATTCCTTATCATTTGTTTCCATAGTATTTTTTTCCTACGCTCCTCAATAACCTCACTTTCACTGCAAGCGTATTATTTCCGTCGGTGTCATTTAACATTCGTTTTAAAATATTTACAATTGGTTTAAAAGTTCTTAAAATGAATAAACATGTTCGTTTACAGGTCAAGCTTTATACAACTCCACGTTTATTTAATTTTAAAGTTCAGTAAATGAAACATTCCTTGCACGTATATAAATAATTAACTCGACTCTAGCATAACCTGGTTGTTTATTACGACACGTAAAATGGAGCGGGGGAAGGGTCGGTAAGAGCTGGTTAAATTTCTGTTATAAACCGCTTATAGGTTATTATGGTCACTGTATGCTACTAAACTAAAGTAACAGTAGTATCCAATACAAAACTAGGTAATAAATAAAAAATATATTTTATCGCATTGTATAAATTTAGGATCAGGAAAAAATTAATTCTTTTTAAAAGCTTTTCAGGTATTGGCGTATTTTTATGTAAGTAATAAATATATGCTACTGGCGTAAAGTTTCACGCAAGTAGCAAATGTATATTATTTTGTAGGTACACTCGTACGTACATGAACTAAAAATTTACACTTTATGAATTCATTTATGTTTGAGCTGCAATCCTTTTATTTTAAGTACTTAAATTGTTGTATTTATTTAATAAGAACTTATGCTATTTTAGTTGTAATAGTATGAATAATGTATTAATATTATTTTGTTTATTGTGCATCGAAATTATAAAAATTTAACCTAAATTTGATTTAAATTGATAGGAAATTGACTGAAATAATATTTAGGTATTACTATTTTCTCGTTTCGCGGTTTCTCACTAATACCACTACACTTTTAAATAATTAAAATAAAACAAAACAAATCACACATGACGAACTATATTAGAAACACATAATGTAATATTAATATATCTCGTATAAAATTAATATATATATATATATATATATATATATATATATATATATATATATATATATATCTATAAAATTAATATATATAACAAATTTCAAACTATAAAACAACAACATCACGACACCAACGACAACAACAGTCATCTTGCCAGTTGTACTTCCGCGGAATGGAATCTATGATGAATATCCCAAATATTTAGGAATAGTCATTTGTAAACTAAAATTCATTAAAGTGTAACAATAATAACAAATTTTAATAAAAATAAAAAAAGTTTTTGGAGAAATATGAATAAAAAAGTTTTTGTGAGAATATTTTCAATTGAACAAACACGTCATCCGTAAGTTTGACAACAGGAACAGAGCTCAATATTATTAAACGTTCAGTTAGTCACAATGTGGACAATGAACGCGGTCGGTAGCCCCTAATGAACATTTAATTAACATAAAATCGTAATTAACCTAAAACTATAACAACGTTAAACCAGATAGTTTTATGACATCAGACCTACAATATCTACTCATCTACTTCATTTGTATAACACTTTGATTATGCGCAAATGTGGGTCGTAATCAGGGTTGTGACTGTTCTTTTATATCTATCTTTTTAATTAACTTATATATTTAAATTTATATATTTAAGTTTTATACTTCGTCACTAACCAGGAATTCAGAGAATTAATCATTATTTTTTGACATATTGCAAAAAAAAACTTGTTATTTTTAAATATCTAAGATCATATTATTTTTATGGGGTTCTATACCCAAAAGTTCTGTACAGTTTTCCACTGTTGTCACGGAACTGTCTGTCCGTTCGTTTGTTTTGGGATTTTAACTTTTATACGGTACTAGTTTTTGCATGCGTCTTTGCTCGCGTAGTATTGGGAAAATATGCTCATCTCCCTCGTTCCCAGCCTGCTAGAAATACGTAGGTGCCACGTAAATATGGGCATGATTAAATGATTAGTTTTATAACTTTAAAAATATAAATGATAAGTAAATAGAGTCAAAGAACTTTTGCATATAAAATATATTTACTTGCTAATAGTGAAATGTATTTACATAAGAGCTCATAAATAAGTAACGTTCATATTTAGTAATAATACTTTTATTTATCATTAAAGTTCTCATTGTGTGTTTCTTATTCACGACAGGTATATATTGTCGCGAACTTTTTCTATAGTATTTAGCAGCACATTCAGTTTTTCATGTGGTCTTAATCGTCTGTAGCTTTTATTTTCATTACTCAGAATCTTAAATCATAGCGTGATTATATACAGCTTATTTTTAATCTAGTATATATGTCATCTATTAGCAAAATTCTATTAAAATTCGTTGGGTCGTTTAAGAGTGAAAGAAAAATAAACAAACAAAAAAACAGACGTTTCCCTTTTTTGTATTTGTATAGATGAGTTACAGAGTTAAAATTTATATGTCACGTAATATTTTAATCAATTAGCATGACTATATATAGCTTATTTTTAATCTAGTATATATATCATCTATTCGCAAAATTTTATTGAAATTAGTTGGGCCGTCGAAGGTTGAAAGAAAAATAAACAAAAAAACAGACGTTTCCCTTTTTTTATTTGTATAGATGAGATAGATGAGTTCGAGGGTTAAATTTTATATGTGACGTAATATTTTAATGAATTAGCGTGATTATTTACATCTTGTTTTTAATATAGGATATATGTCATCTATTCGCAAAATTTTATTAAAATTCGTTGGGCCGTTTAAGAATGATAGAAAAATAAACAAACAAAGAAACAAACATTTCCCTTTTTTGTATTTGCATAGATGACTTACAGTGTTAAATTGTATAAGTCACGTAATGTTTTAACGAATTAGCGTGATTATATACAGCTTATGTTTCATCTAGTATATATGTCATTTATTTGCAAAATTTTATTAAAATTTGTTGGGCCGTTTAAAAGTGAAAGAACAATAAACAAAAAAAGAAATAGACATTTCCCCTTTTTTTGTATTTGTATAGATAAGTTACAGGGTTAAAACTTATATGTCATGTAATATTTTAACGAATTAGCGTGATTATATACAGCTTATTTTTAATCTTGGATATATGTCATCTATTTGAAAAATTCTATTGAAATTCGTTGGGCCGTTTAAGAGTGAAAGAAAAATAAATAAACAAATAAACAGACGTTTCAGTCTTTTTTTTTTAGTAGGGATGAGTCATGGAATTAAAGTTTTATATGTCACGTAACATTTTGACGAAACCGAAAGTTGTACTTAAAATTACCTGAAATTTTAATGCAAAGAGAAAGGGGTAAAAAAATAAAGAAAAAAATCACCGGTTTTAAGTTTTTTGTACATATTTATAGCTATTTGTTTGCGCTCATATTGCCCAAAAATATTTAATGGATTTCAATTATTTTTTTAATATAATATCGCTTAGAACTCTATAAAAAATGCGATCCACGTATATTATATCGAATGTTATTGAATACTATATAATAAACAAACATCCATCATTGCAGAGTAATATATGTTGCTTTGTTGATACTATCTCTACATAAAAACTGCTAAATTAATAGAATTTTCATTATTATATTATATTACATACTGCTTAGAGTCTAGTGAAAAAAGTGGTCAAAGCATGTTATGCTTGCACAATTACTTTTCCGTGCCTTCAGCGCCCCACTTAATCTTCAGCCCCCCACTTAAATATTAATATTAATGTTCTCCGGCTTTGTCTTTAAAAGGGGCTCATCTGCCACGGTACCTACCGTTGGCCGTGTCTATGCCCTATTATATCGCATATGTCCAGAGCTAAATAAAGTATTTCAACCAAGTCAAATTAAAAATTTTTAAAAACGTGTAAGGATAAGGGTTGTTTCTTATATATGGAGAAATATTTTTTCCTAAATTTTTTTATCGCTGGAAGCAATGGTTTAGCAGTTACAAGAAGACAAATAATTAAATTATTTTAAAGAATTTATCGGGCAAGAATTTTTCGACACTGATAATTTTCGTTCAGTCTACACCTAATTTCCAAAGTTCGTAACATTTTTTACAGATTTTTCTGAGTGATTCTGATTGTGAAAAGGGTGGAGAACAGCAATTTTTAAGCGTTATTCCCAAAAAAATTAAAATACATTCATAATAAATAATCAATCATATAAAGAATGCTTACTGTTAAGTTTGAGCTTTAATAAGCTTTCAATTGATACCCTACATGATAATGTAAAATTAACCCCCACAATCAATCAAAATTTACATCTTTCATATCTAAAACTGCCCCATATTCTATTTTTATGCCAAATTTAAAATTTTTACGTCGAATACTTTCCGAGAAAATCTTTTGTGACGCCATTAGTGTTCGGATTTGGAAATTTTGCTAGGAACATTGAAAATTAAAAATGAAATGACAAAATATTTATTGTTTATTTGACTCCTTATTTTGAGGCAACCCTATCCGTTTCCGTAAATGTTCAAAGTGCCACGGTTGTTCATAGCCCCGGGTGCTGTACTGTGCAATGATAACGGAAATGTTGATTCGTTTCTATTTATGTGACGCCTTAAAGATAGTTATTGCTATCATCGTGATGAGGTCAAAATGCACACTTGTGTAAATTACAGTAGTGTACACTCGGTTAACGAATGTAACGAGTCACTTAAAATGATGTTTGTGACGTCCAAATTATATAAATGTGTGCTATAAATATTTTATTTCCTGCTAGAGCAAAGAAATTGACAATAAAAATATACATTTCAGGCTAACAAACATTATCTACGAGGAAAAATAAACATCCATACTTTGCCAGCAAAAAAACTCACGTTTAATCGGAGTAGTATAAGGGCAGTTGGAAAAATAACCTGAAAAATAATATCTGAAGCAAGCAATTTAAAGAAAAATTTATTTAATTTCTTTCCTATTTTTGTTCAAAATGACTGATGTTGAATAAATTACAAGTAATACAGGGTTAGATAAACATAAACGTGTCTAAAATTGGGATAAATACTTAAAACGACATGTACCTATTAGTTTATTCCTTCCTTGTTTTGGTTCTATACACCGATGTATAATTTAATAATTCTTATATTTAAATTTTTTTTAGATATTTATGGTTTTATTTATTTTGCTTTGGTTATTGTAAGTTTATTTGTCCTAAGTTAGGTATGTAAAATTTGTTTACGAATCAAATTATGAAAAGAGAAAAGGCTCAGTTGGCGGCATGTTAGTTAATATAACGCAACAGTTAAACACATCAGAATAATGGAAACTATGACAAAATTGTGAAGATGAAATGCGTTTTTATTTGATTTGTAGAAGATATTTTTATGATCATGGGTCTTGAATATCTCGTTTTCAACATAATTCTATAGCTAAAATCAACAGAGTAACACAGACTATAACGAATCGTGTTTAAAATATCACGTTAAAGAGAAGTTTGATTAATCTCGCTTTAAATGAAATCGTTGTTAAGGACAATGTCGTGGACGCGATATCCTCAGTGAGCCTTTGGAAGATTTTTTTACATTTTTTAAAATTAATTTTAAAAAATTTACAAAGATTTTTTAAACATGAATCTTGAAACTTTTTCTTTGAACAGGATTCTGCTGTTACAAAATAATAGAGCAATGCAGGGTAAGACAAACAGCGTTCGAAAATATCACCTCTTCAATTTATTTAATCTGAATTCAAATCAAACCGTTGTTAGAGACAATCTCGTAGAAGTGACATTCTTAGCTGGTATGTAGAAGATCTTTTTGATGATGAATATTGAACTCTGGTTCTGAAAGAAGTTCGGTGGCTAAAATGTTAGAGCAATGTAAACTATCAGAAATCGCGTTTGAAAACATCACGTTTTTCAAAATTTAGTTAAATCATGGCCGTGGCATTCTTAGTATGTAGACCATCTTTTTGATTATGAAATATAAACACATAAGCTAACGCAATAATCCAATAAAAACATTATGGAATATGGAAGTTTCCTTATCGTAAGATGTTCATGTCATAAAATGGAAACAGTTTGGACAGTCAGAAAAAATATTTTTAGAGTCTTTTGAGATAGAAAACGCCTCTTTATCAATAATAATCTCATGAAATAAATAAACGAACACAGATCAAATCAAGATAAATATATCTCAGTTGAGTGTCCTCATGTGAAATCAATGACATTATTAGGCAAAATATAAATTCTGTGAACGATATAAAAAAATAATTAAAATTAGATAAGTTAATTAATTTTTTCTGTTATTGTTAGAATATTATTTCTTTTGTTAAATTAAATTAAAATTTTCCTACAAATTTTCCTGCCAATTTCTTTAGCAATGCAATAATGAAAATTCAATTTATATTTATAACTTTTTCTTACACAATTAACTGAAACTACGTGATGTAGTATTATTTCTACTTTCTTTAAGTTCTTTACCATAATCTACGTTTCGTTGTATTACAACATCTTCAGGTGTAATACAAGAAAACCTAGGTAGTGGTAAAGAACTTAAAGAAATGAAAATATTGAAATGAGAATATATCGCGTGGTTTCATTTAATTGTGAATAATGAATTTCTACAAAATTAACGCCAAATATATTCAATCTTTTTCTTAATTGTTTTCCAGTAGACAGCAAAAGTCGAGCTTCAGAATTGGACTGAATATCGACTTAAAACACGTGCCATTCAATCCATTGTATGTACACACAATCAAGTTTACACGAGAAGTCCCAATTAAGTTCAAATGAGACATTAAAAACGCGGAACTCGGTTGAATTTTGGCACAAATACACACCACATCTGGGTCATCGGCACAGCTCCGCTCCTAGTTCATTAAACTACATATTGTGACGACGTCTGCTCGAGATCCGGTGCGGCGACCCACGAAACGGGTTTACAATGATGAATTAAATAAGCTAATTAAAATAATGTTAAAATATTTCGCCGGCGCGACTACGAGATACGATGATGGGCATACTAATGGCGACAGCTAACATTAATTTCCAAAACTGATGATGATGAAAATAAGCTTAATCTGATGGAGTTATGTTGGTTTGAAAGATCTAAAGTTTATTTATTATCTATGTGGAGAAGGAAGGTTTTGAAGACATTCTTACATAACGGTGTTTGGTAGAACCGTTTGCTGTTATTGATAGAATTCTATTCGTATTTTGTTCTTCGCACATAAATGTCATTTGATTAATCTTTTGTAAAACTTGTCTCTCGCTTGTGCAATATTTTATTGCTTGACGTGTTCTCTGAAAATGATTGAAGTAAGCCTTAAAGTAACTAATAGTCAGATAGTTGAGCTGAGTGTTGGTTAATCGACCATTTGGTACTTAATTGGCAATGTGAAATGTTTATAATTATTTAAAAGTAGCGCAAAAATTAAAATAACCATTAAATTCTCCATATAAGTTTCTAGTTCTATTAAACTGAGAAGCGAATCGTGTTTATTAATAATTAATTAATTAAAATTTAAAAAAAGAAAACGGGAAAGAGATTGCCAATGATGTAATGATAGGTTATGTGGTAATTTTATATGCAACGAAGCTTTTAGTATTTTTGATTGACGTAAGATGATAATCTTGAGAATATTATCCTAATTTAAAGAAATTTTAGAGTTTAACGGTTTTTGGAAAGCTGGTGCCATTACGAACCTCAGTAAGTGTTGATATGGAGATGATTGATTCGAAAGAGTTGCATGATTATTAATGACATAAAAAACATGTCAAGCACGAATAAAACTGGCCCTACGTGGGTACACAATTAGGCACAAATAAATATTTCAGGGTTCATAGATTTTTAATTAAACCGCTGTAAACGGTTATTAATTTTTCACTACGTAAATATTTTGCATACTATATATTTCACAGGCGTAAAATAAACTAATTATGAAAATGTATAATTCCACATAGAATTAGAATCAATTGATTTTTGTATTTTTCCCTTTACTTGTATTATAAGATCTCCTATTATGCCGACTTTCAAAATTGTATGATGATTAGGAGTATCCTATATGTCTTCATGATGAACTATTGCATGATAAAAATAGACATGTTTTAAAAATCCATAATTTTCTGCTGCATGAACCAAAAAAACCTAATTTATCCACAGTAATGTAAATCTTATTCTTCAGTATACAATATTAATGTCAACTTGATATCTCAAGTCGATTCTGAGAAAAAGGGTTTTCACAGATGGACGAATTAAAAAAGACTGAGGTGGTTCAAAAATTATTATGCATATTTCATAATTTACAACCCCAATCAGAAGTTTAAATATGTTGGATATAAAATATTCATTTTTACTACAATTTATTTAACTAAGTAACAAAAGAGTGACGTTTTGAAGCAATTGGAATCTTTACAGAGTCTCAGTCCATTTTGATGTAATCGATTAAACTGTGTGACGGATCGTTATACATATCAGACTTTGCTAATGTAATGTAGAGTTGAGTAACTAGTTTATATGATCTATTATTAATCATATGAAATATACACGTATTCTCTGACATCGAACCCAGGCACTTTAAATTAAGTAATCAAATATAGCTATTAAACAAAAATAAATATGAAACAAAACCAGAACAGAAAACATTTATATTTTGATAGATATGTTAGAACCATTAATTATTTGTTCAAGCACATTAATAGGTAAATTGTTATTAAAGAAAAATGTGCTATAATTATTTGGAAAATACAAACACTAATGAGAAAAAGTTATAAACGATATTGAAACAAATATAAATATATAAACTATACTTTTTCTTAAATTTAACGAACACACACACACACACACACACATATATATATATATAAATATATATATATATATATATATATATATATATATATATATATATATATAAGTTTAAAAACGACTAAAAATGCTAAATATTTCAAATTTATTTTTGCTGTAAATAATTACATTATTATTACTATGAAAGTTTAGATGGATTACTACTTATTAAGATAAATGGTCTTTAATTATTTGGAAAATATAAACACTAATAGGAAACCGTGATGATAAATACATAAAGTATACTTTTCCTTAAGTTTAATAAAAATATACACAAGTTCAAACTAATTACTACTTATTATTAGTGTTTATGATCAGTAGTATATTCTAATAATAGAAACTGATTAATTTTTATAGTCCTGCTTGTCCCATTCAAGGTATAAAGAAAATTCCTCGTAAATCTACGTTATCGTAGTGACTTTAAACTATATTCAAAAACCTGTTTAACATTTTTATTAAGCAATATAATTTTAAGATATTTATTGTGGGCATTAATTAACGTAATTACTATGTAACTTAATACAAAAAATAACAAAAAAAATATGTAAAATGTAAAGCGAACCACCCAATAGAATTATAATTCTTACAAGGAAGACGTCATACGGAGTTCTATTTCATCCATTCAAAACTGACAGCCCGCGACGTTGCCTAACTCCAATGAACGAACAAAGCAATCAGTATTAACATTATTCTTTTTAAGTTGTCCATAGACACTACATAATTATGACTAATATACTAAAAGAACAAAATCTTTTTACAAAAATACAAGAGAACTTTATGCGTCCCAGAATTTACTGTTAACCTATATAAATAATGAATAATTGTAATGATTTTTTTCTTTTGGAATAAAGTTCCTTACGGCACGTTACACCCTTGGTGAATGAGAACTAGCCCAAAAAAGTATAAGATTTCGAACGCCATTTTTGCTACAGTATAATACGATGATTTTGCAACAGTATAAGCACAAGCGTAGGTCAATGTTTTTCTGCTGGCTTTCTATTGTAAGTAAATCATGTGCCAGACCGTTTCCAATTGGGTATGAATTTATTTGCATTATAAATTATAAATTATTTCTTTATTATTTTCTAAGTTTTTAAAATGTATATATTCCCGTATATTTCATTATAACTTTATCATTTATTAAACATTTAAAATTAAGAAATTACAATAAATGTTCAAAAAATTCATTTGTTTTCATTTCTAATAACTCGTTTTAGTAAATTTAATAATTAATAATATTCTTTTAAAATATTTAAATTGAGAATTAATTTGAAATTCAATTTGATTGATTTAATAAAAAAATTAATACAATAAAATAAAAAGAATTTACATAATAAAATATATTGTTAAATGTTATTTTAAATTTTATCAATTATTTTTCATTCTAGATAGTAAAACATTTGATATTTTTAATATAAATTTTTTTACTACTCTGTATGATAAAATAATATAGCTGAAACGCGATAATTTGAAAACGGTCTGGTTGATGTTGGCTTGCAATGAAAAGCCAGCAGAAAAAAGAAATGGTGAACTTATCATCTGTCAAATAAATTTCAAACATTAATTTTTTTTAAATTTAATTATTTGATTGTATTTAGATTTTATCAACCGTATTTATAATACTAAATAAAGTTAATCTTGTGTTATGTCAAAGAAGTATAACTTCTGACATGCGTAGATAAGCACACGTAATTTTTTTTATTAATAAACAATGAACGTAAAAGTGATTGAGTAGAAGTTGAGAATGGTGATGATGAAGTCAGGTAAGTACCAGTATTAATGTGACAATAAGTGGATGATTTATTTTAAATTTAAATTTTGGTATCTTCTTTTATTTGCATCGACAAAAGTTTACACATATATAAACTGATACTAGAAGTAAATCATGCAGTACTGTTCACGTTTTATGTTAGTTTTGTTTAATTAAAATTTGTTGTTCGAATCGCTTTATTGTTATTATTTTTTTAAATTTTGGTATCTTCTTTTATTTGCATCGACAAAAGTTTACACATATATTAACTGATAATAAAAGTAAATCATGCAGTACTGTTCACGTATTATGTTAGTTTTGTTTAATTAAAATTTGTTGTTCGAATCGCTTCATTGCTATTATTATTTTTTTTAATTTTAGTATCTTCTTTTATTTGCATCGACAAAAGTTTACACATATATTAACGTATACTAAAAGTAAATCATGCAGTACTGTTCACATATTATGTTAGTTTTGTTTAATTAAAATTTGTTGTTCGAATCGCTTCATTGCTATTATTATTTTTTTAAATTTTGGTATCTTCTTTTATTTGCATCGACAAAAGTTTACACATATATTAACTGATAATAAAAGTAAATCATGCAGTACTGTTCACGTATTATGTTAGTTTTGTTTAATTAAAATTTGTTGTTCGAATCGCTTCATTGCTATTATTATTTTTTTAAATTTTGGTATCTTCTTTTATTTGCATCGACAAAAGTTTACACATATATTAACTGATAATAAAAGTAAATCATGCAGAATGTTCACGTATTATGTTAGTTTTGTTTAATTAAAATTTGTTGTTCGAATCGCTTCATTGCTATTAATATTTTTTTTAATTTTGGTATCTTCTTTTATTTGCATCGACAAAAGTTTACACATATACTAACGTATACTAAAAGTAAATCATGCAGTACTGTTTATGTATTATTTTAGTTTTGTTTAATTAAAAGTTGTTGTTCGAATCAGTTTATTGCTATTATTATTTTTTCATATCTCAAAATTAACAAATGCTGAAATATTTTTTTTATTTAATACACAATATATAGTGAAAGGAACTTCGTTTCAACTGGATATCCCACGACCTCTCTCTTTCTTTTTGAAGTCGCAATATTTTTGTATTAAAATCTGCTATCAAGATTATTCAGTTTTTTACAAATACGAATTTTATTTATTAAAGTTGTTTTACATTATTGAAATTATAATATTAAAAGATCAAAGTAAGATAAAACAAAACAAAAATAAAAACAAATTGTTTCGCCCATTCAAAATACTAGCGAGTTTGATTTTGGTTCACGGAATTGAATAAATAAATATCTATAGACGAAATATGCAGATATCTTGCCAGATTCCGGCTTGGGGTACACCGTTATCTGGCGTTACTGTCTTATTATGACATTATGTTTTACATCGCTCCGTGCCGACCGAGAGAAACATCAATCTCGTTTAGGGTTATCAGATACTTATAGTATCAGTCAAGAAAATAGAGTTATAAGAGAAACGAATAAAAGAAAAAAACAGAACATAAGTGGTTTTAGATACAAATGTGCACACCCTGAGTGAACATAGAAAAATATCCACAATTAAATGAAACTACGTGATGTAGTATTATTTCTACTTTTTTAAATTTCTTTACCACGACCTAGGTTTCGTTGTATTAAAACATCTGCAGGTGGGTTATTAGCAAAGATATAATAGCCCACCTGAAGATGTTGTAATAAAACGAAACCTAGGTCGTGGTAAAAAAATTAAAGAAAGTAGAAATAATATTGCATCACGTAGTTTCATTTAATTGTGAACAATGAATTTCTATAAAATTAACGCCAAATATATAAAAATAGCGATTTGTTTTTAATGTTTGGAAAAGTTTGTGCAATTAAAATATGTGCGGCCTTTTGCACGATTATGTAATTATGTTGTTTGGACATTTCTATCTGAGCTAAGAACTTAATATTTGGAATTTGGGTACTATTCTTATTTAAAAATATATTCCCAAAAATATTATAACTTTGTCTAACAACGCCAAAAAACTGTAATTAAGTAACTATATATTTATTTCGTCACTTCTCTAAGTTTCTTCGTTGGCGTTTAGGCGTTTAAGTTTTTTTTAGAAAAAAATAGAACAAAAAAAACTTTTATTCTAAAATGGGATGTTCGATATAGACAAAAATGTTTTTTTTTAAACAATTAAAAATAGGTACATTCCTATTTCAGCGCCATCTATAACGTTTCCAATATTACTTATAAGACCGCATGGAGCCACTTGCAAAATCTTTAATATACTGGTAAAAATATATAATTGGATTAGTTTAATCATAACTTTTTTAAGCGACGTCAAATTTATGTGTACGTTTCTTTATATCTTTGCTTATGGTATGGATACGATTTAACTACGGAATTCAATTTGTATATTTTTTAAACATATTGAGTGTGACATCACTTAAAAGGAATAAAATGATAATTGTAAAACGTTACAGATTTTTGTCCAAATCATTACGAATATATATTAAAAAAAGGGTGCGTGTACTTATGTACGCGCGTGAGAAGTTAAACTTCTTTGGCATCATTAAAAAATAGTTTTTAATTGTATGCAAATAATTAATTACAATAAAATAATAAAAGGACTGGAAAAGGATAGTCAACACAGTCAATAAAGTTCAGTTTAAATTTGAAAAATTAAATAAATAAATATTTCTTTTCTTACATTAAGGGTAACATAAATTCTCTCAATCTGAATTTAATATTAAATTTATTTATTTACTTTTAAAATATTGAATAACCAATAATAAATATTTAACATTAATAATTTAATAATATTTAGTATTAATTATGTTAAATAATAATAGTTTAATTTATATCAATAAATAATACATACGGATAGATAACCTCAATTATATTGGAGCACTTGAAAAAGTCTATAAACACAATTTTATCACTAATATATAATATATAATCAAAATATTGAATTTAAATCACTACTGAATATAATTTATCAGCACATATATAAATCGCACTTATATGAAACTAAAACACATGTGTGAATGTAGACACTAGAAACATGTGGAAAATAAATACTATGAATATGAAAACAGTGAACAGAGGCGACGATGGTGCCAACTTGCGCGACTAATAGAGGTTCTATTTCTATTTTGTTGGTAGTTTTTGTTTCGAGACTTTTGTGTGACGAATCTTAAAATTTCACTCTCATCATTTTTTCATAACGCGCCTAAAGAAGTATAACTTCAAAAATCTGTCTAAAATACTGACAAAATTTTTGACTTCTGATCAACTCTATAAAAATAAAAGCGTATTTTCTTTACGAAACCTGCAAGAAAAAAATGGTTTATTCTTTAATGTATTGATTTGATATAAAAGTTTTAAGTTGATTTTTCGATAAAGTTTTAAATGGTATTGTTGATATTTATTTATTTGATACTGTTAAAATTTATTCACCTCGCATAGAAATTTTTAATCAAAAAATTAATTTACAATATCTCGAAAAGCCGGAGGGACGAACTATTTCCATTAACAATTTTTAGAATGAAAATTATAAATAATGGTAGTAGCTAAAACATTGGTAGAAAAAAGAAAAGTAAAAACTAAATTAAATTAGTTAGAAATATCAAGTTTTAATTCTGATATCTAAGAGCTGTGAATCATTAAATACGCGGGAAAACCCACACAAACCCAGGTTCCACTGTTGTTTTGTAATATATAAATGCAGTTGGATATTCCTAAGAGTTAATCTTTGCTAATAGCCCACCTGAAGATGTTGCAATACAATGGAACCTAGGTCGAGGTAAAGAAATTAAAGAAAATAGAAATAATACTATCCCGTAGTTTAATTTAATTGTGATGAATTAAATTTATAATTCTTCCAATACATTTGCAATTAAAAGCATTAAGTGTTGACAACCCTGACTTTCTTCCAAGCGTTATTTTAATGATCCACACCGATAACGGTGTTCAATCGGAATCAAGTTTGGGCATGATGACCCTAGATTTGATTTACATTTTTGGAGAGCAAAGATGCGATACAGATAAAATGTAGATCGCTCGATGTTAGGATGTTCGATGTTGTAATTCGTTTCTGTCCAACTTCTTCGACTCTTATCGTTACTATCTGTATATATTGGAATGTTTTTTAGATTAGTATTTTTATTTACGACTTGGATGTAAACATTAATTGAAGTTCTATTAATTTGACGCTGGCGTGCTAATAAAAATTAATTTTTTAGATGTTCAAATCAGATTTGGCAAATTCCTGTTTACGTCGGCAAATAATAATTTTTTAGTATTATTTGTATCTACAATAAAATCTATAAATATTATGAACGTGATTATTACATAACGTTATTTGGTTTTCGAATGCTCACAGGATATTGAATATAAATTATATAGATTTGTTGTTTTTATATTTATATTTATATATATTTGTGTATTTTACAATAAATTTTCTTGTTTTTTATATATTATTTATAGTTCCAGGAGATTTGTAATTGAGCTGCTTTCATAAAGACATATGGAAATTTCATCTACTTTTTGGTACGGTTTACTAAAGGAATAGAACACAAAATTGAAGGAAATTTATAATTTTTCCGTTGGGTAAAATTAAAACGTGATTTTTTTTTAAAACTAACACTGAAAAAATGTTTAGCTGTCATTTTATCGTTAAACTTGGAAATTTTGTCCTTACCGGAAAGAGTAAAGCTGGTCTGTTCATTCGCCTCTTAGCGTGATTTTCCAAACAGTATTGAGTTTATGATGGAGAAATTTATAAAGTAACATCAAAAATCAATAAATACTAAAGGAAATTACTCAGTTTGTACTTGCCATCAGATCCAAGGATCTGCCATCAGATCCAAGGATCTGTATGGAATCACTTGCAAAATCTATAAAATCGTGGCAAATTTAAATATTGTTTGGTCCGAGTATAGTTACCTAAACCCTCAAGGTATAGTTTACAAGTCTTTCAAATAATATTAAGATAGTATCTGAAAAAATTATACTATGGAATAGATTTAGGTTGAATAACTATTTCACATGAAAAATTTGAATTCGATTAGCAATTAAAAAAAAAAGATAATTATTTATTAATTAATTTTTTATTTAATTTAAATTTAGACAATTTGAAATTGAATTCGATTATTTTTGATTCGATTTATTTTATGTGGTAGTATAAAACACTTTAACTTAATTTCGACCTAATATATTTTTTAGCTGTTAGCATGGATTGAAACATGAAATGATAAAGGATGATATGGCTTCATTAAAGTCTAATTTTTATTTTTGATGTACAAAACGTATCATTGTAGATATTTTAATTTGCGTAATAATCGATAAGGCTTTTAATTTTTACTAAAACTAGAAATATTTAACGCTTTAGCCATGAAAAGTTAGTTATTAATTTCGAAATATACACTGTCAGAATTTAATCCATAACGGGGCTTCGTTTTATGTTTGAACGTCAACCAATGTTTCATAAAATATACCTTCGTATATGAAATAATTTAGTGGAAAAAATGATAATCGAAGATAATTTAACATTTATTAAATTATTCGATTTGACATCAATTTGCTAATACGACACTCGCGCCGGCCCCCTGCTTCTAACACCGTACACAACGTCTCGGTAACGACCGTCCGTAGGTATGACATTTGAATATTATTATACTCAAATTACACTAAATCATACATGGAACGGGTTTGCGATGGCATTGTGTCGGAATGCAGATGTTAGTTTGGGCGGCAATTAGTATGAATTTTGTTGTCAGCTATAAAATGTTGCCAAGTTTGGTAGAAAATAAAAGTCGTAAAGATAATATAGAAAAGGACAGGGATAGAGAAAATGGGATTATTTGCACATATTTATGAATGGAGTTATATATTATAAAAATTTGTGTAAAATAGTTAATTTTTACTAAATGATTTTACAAATTTGATATCGAATTAATTTAATGATTAATGAGTATTTATAAGTGATTCTGTAATTTGCGATCCATCTCTATTTATTTTACGTGTCATGAATATTTAAATTATGCTAACTAAGAAAATAATTTACAGTTTATACTTATAAACTCCAAAAGTATTAATTATACATGTAGAGGAGGTTTCTACATGATTAAATCATAATTAACTCTTCATTAACCCTATATTTTGCATTCAATATTTTGCTTTAGTACGATTTTGTCCTGTAAAAATTGAGTCAAATTAAATAAATCTAATTTTCATTTCCTCTTTCGAACATTTCATGTTCGATAAAGTTTTTGATTACGGAAATTATTTTTTGTCTGCAATTTTGACGAACGAGGTAAACAAAAAAGAATGATTAAAGAAATTTTCGCGATTTTTTTGTTATAAGCCGATATTATATGAAGAAAATTAATAATACAAATGTGATAATTACCAATTCAATGAAATTACGTGATGTAGTATTATTTCTACTTTCTTTAAGTTCTTTACTACGATCTATGTTTCGTTGTATTACAACGTCTTCAGGTGGGCTATTAGCAAAGATCTTTGCTAAAAGCCCACCTGAAGATGTTGTAATACAACGAAACCTAGGTTGTGGTAAAGAAATTAAAGAAAGTAAAAATGATACTACATCACTTAATTTTATTGAATTGTGAATAATGAATTTCTACAAAATTAACGCCAAATATATTGAATATTTAAAAAATGTCATAATAAATGAAGTTTTTGTACATCTTTAATGTTAAAGCATAATTTGTATATTTTTAAGCAAACAGCATGCTAATCAAAACAAAATGAATGTAATGATTTTAACATCTTTAGAATTTAATACGTATATGTACAAAATCTTATGTGAATTTTTTTTATTAATTTTACTTTGATATTACATGAAAATGGAGAAATTGAAACCGATGAAAAATCGAACAATATTAGTCGGTTGGAAAAACAATCAACTATATTTTGAGTGCACAGTATAATTTTTCCTATTCGCTATCGAATATAAGTTTTATCAGGCAAAACACTGCCACAAAATGCCACAATAGGCATTTTTTTCTAAGTGACGCAAAATAGTCTTTCAGAATAGAATTTTCGATAAATATATCATTAAAGAAGGTGAAGGTGATTTTATGAAGAGCTTATATTTATAGTGTGAGTTAATACGAATAAGATGAAAGCTCATATATATCACAGTTATCAAGAAACATTTCGACAACCGTGCTATACATAATCGCGCAGCAAAATGTTTCAAATTAGAACGAAAATGTACTTTCTTTGTAGTATTTTATGCAATTTGCTATAAATCCTCAATATAATTTTGTTTTCATAAATTTTAATTATTTTAATGCTTTTTTTGCCTTTGGTACCATAAAATTAAATAATATATTCTATGCCATACTGTGACCGTAAAAAAAGACAGATAGTGCATTAAAAATCTTTAATGTGCATTACAACTTTCAGTGGAATTCATCCGTGGGAATGCCTCATTTAACTGCATCGAAATACAGTTACTCAGCATTTCTCATAACTTTACTCCCAGGGACCATTCGGACTGCACGATTATCGTCTAAACTACAAGGTAGTATGTAGTGAGACTTAAAACATATGTCTTCCGTGACTTACGAGCGGTACGACCCGTTTCGTCGCCACGGAGCGTGCCGACAGTCTAATAGGCATCGTGTCCGCACCTGTCTCTCCCGTAACGGCACTCGCGGTGCTGGGTTCTACTCAAGCGCGTCTACTGAGCTTAACATTGAACTGTCGGTTCGAAGAAGTTCAAATTTAAGACGTATCTATTTAATTTGAAACGAATTCTGAGTTTTTCATTCAAATAAAAAAAGAAAGGTTTTAACTTTAGACAAACAATCGTGCTATATGTACAATAAATAATTGGCAATACGTATAATTTATCCTTGTCGTATTTATGTTATATTATGAATATACGTTTCTTTATAAAAAAATATTTTATTTAACTTGTTAGTGTGTAGCCAAATGATATATTTGTAAGATAGAAAAATTGTCGTACTGAGAGTTATAAAGACAACAAATAATCGGTAATATGTATATTTTATAAATATTTCGTATTTATGTCTCACGTTATATATGTGCTTCACAAAATTATATTCTTTAACTTAATAGTGTGCAGCGAAATGATCTATTTATAAAAACGCGTTGAAAGTTATTCAGACAATTAGTAATTGCAATATGTATATTTTATTTTTTTCGTATTATGCCTATATGTTGTAAATATATACTTATTACAAAACCATTGTTTTTAACTTATTAGTGTGGAGCGTAATAATATATTTAAAAAAAAAAATTACTGGTCGCCCATTGGTCGAAATTCGACCGTGATTAATTAAATTATCAAGTGCGAACGTTATTGAGATTCTTTTTTCAAAGAATATACCTCTATAATTAATGTACATCATTTTTTTAAAATTTTGTTTTATAACGTCAGTTGAGAGCGTATACAAATACGTCATTAGCGTATGTTGTTTGCCAGGATTCCCCGCAATACCAGTAAGGAAACAATGAATCTTTTATTGTTGGGCCTAAACGACGAAACGTTTAATATATTTATAATATATAATTCAATGTACATGTCAAACATATGATATTTTATGTAAATGTTAGCTTTCTGCACTCCTTCTTCATAAGAACTTTAACTATGCCAAATCTCATACTCCCCCGTGTGCGCAATATGCTTAAAAAAGAGGCACAAATTTTCTCTTCACATATTAATATATAGGCATATTATATATAAATTTTGGATTTGTGCATTCCTTCTCTACATAAACTTTAACTATCCCAAATTTCACACTCCCCCGTGTGCGCATTAAGCTTAAAAAAGAGGCACAAATTTTCTCTTCCCGTATTAATATATAGGCATATTATATATAAATTTTGGATTTGTGCACTCCTTCTCTACATAAACTTTAACTATCCCAAATCTCACACTCCCCCGTGTGCGCATTATGCTTAAAAAAGAGGCACAAACTGTCTCTTCCCATATTAATATATAGGCATATTATATATAAATTTTGAATTTGTGCACTCCTTCTCTACATAAACTTTAACTATCCCAAATTTCACACTCCCCCGTGTGCGCATTAAGCTTAAAAAAGAGGCACAAATTTTCTCTTCCCGTATTAATATATAGGCATATTATATATACATTTTAGGTTTCTGCACTCCTTATATTTATAAACTTTAACTATCCCAAATGTTACACTCCTCCGTGCGCGCAATATGCTTAAAAAGAGGCACAAAATTTATCTTCCCGTATTAATATATAGACTATTTCCAAAGTTGATCCTTAGTCTCGATAATAGAATCGAGAATATCTCACAAGTTATGAAACCTAGAATTACCGTTATAGGTAACCCCTTTGCCTTGGGTTCTAAAAACCCTGTTTTCTTATAATTTTAGATTCAGTTGTTTCAGAAAAGGGGGGATGAGGTGATGAATTTTTTTTCATATTTCTCGGAATATCTCTGAAGATATACTACCTAAAATTATGAAAAAAAAACATTTTTTGGGACTTACAACTAGCTCTTTCAAAAACATATTTAGAATTTTTAAATTTGGTTTCGAGTATTTAATTTTCGCCAATAAAAATATTTTTAAGTGAGTTATGGAGATATGTGGGGGTTGATATGCTTTATTATTATGCCATTTTCAAGTTTACATATCCAGGTGTTTCTAAGAAAAATGGTTGTGACAGACGGATAATACGGGAATGAGCTTATGAGGGATTCGTTTCTCCTTTTAAGATAGAGAGCCATAAAAATTATGTAGCGTTATCAATAAATATTTTCTGTAATAATTACGATTTTTTTCCAGCTACTACCTTAGATTTATTTTGTTTTAGTTTTTTTTTAGTATTTAAGCTTGGAAATAATTTACGTTTTCAGGTTAGTTTTCTTTTTTATTTATATCTTAAATAAAAAAAATTATGAGACACCCTACAAATTTATTAATCAAGTTTTAATAGTGTTTTAAAAAGTACCCTTATTACAAGGCTAACATTATTGTATCTTAACATACACATTTTACGAAGTAGGATTCGAAGTAAGAGTTAAAGTTCGCGTTCTGATTTTCCATGTGAATCAATAATTTATTTTGCTTTTTAGCGAATAGATAAATATCTGTGTCGTTTGAGTTAGAAAATTAAGTTGCTTAACAGAAAAACATTTTCTTATGATTAGAAGCAACTTAAAAGCCTATGGTTCTAATACGAGTATTCCTATAATATTTCTATAAGGTCACCTTACACAAACATATATATATATATATATATATATATATATATATATATGTATATATGTATATATATATATATATATATATATATATATATATATATATATATATATATATATATATATATAATGTTAAGAAATTACCTTTTAAAAGTCGATAAACACTGTAATGAAGCATTATAATCCATTTTATGTTATCTACGTTAGTGAAACGTACTTGTCTACATAACAACCTGTTCTAGTTTTTTTCCGTCAAGATCTCATGTCACATTTCCTGCTCCATTCAAAACTTGTACTCATTACATAAGAATTTGCTCTCTTAATTTTATTACTTGCCGCAAATTTACCACTAATGCAACTTCTGCAGAAACTAAACTGTAAATATTTTTAAGTTTTTTTTATCTAAGGATCGAATGTTCAACAGTATTTTCTAAATCAGTATGTAGATGATAAAACAAATAAATCTACTGCTATTTTAAAATTGCTGGTAAACTCAAAAGTGCAAATCTTGCATTTTTTATTTTTTATTCAATAAACAATTATAAGGTTACTTAAAAACAAAAAAGAACCTTGAAAAGAGGAGAGAGAAAGAGAAAGAATACCAACAAAAACATAGCTGAGAACAGTAACCGAACACGAAACAAGAGTTTCCGTAGAAAAATGTTTATAAAAATTAAACTATTTCGCAAACCATTGTGAGAAATAATAGGCTTTTATTTTAACAGGTTACCAATTAAAAGAATCATTAAAATTGGTAAAGAATTTCGTCTTGTAGCGTATCCTTATTTAAACGTACATAAGTATATAAGTGCAGAAAAAATGAATTGAGACGCATGTAATTTTTACAAAAACAAATAAATATTTAAAAATATTTAAAAAATGCAATTATTTTCTAAAGTAAAAATTGATTACTAACAACATTAACCGATATTGAATATATTTGGCGTTAATTTTGTAGAAATTCATTATTCTCAATTAAATGAAACTACGTGATGTAGTATTATTTGTATGTTGTAATACAACGAAACCTAGGTCGTGGTAAAGAAATTAAATAAAGTAGAAATAATACTACATCACGTAGTTTCATTTAATTGTGAACATTAACCGAGTTATAATTACTTTTTTTGTCAAAACTCGAAGCTAGTGCACTAGTTGATAATAAAGTATACAGCCGTGGATGTGAAACTGTAATTAACCAGATCGTACCAATTCAAATTTTGAGCTATTTTCTAAGTTTTTATAATTTATTTCAGATCAAGAACTCGGTTTAATGTTACGACTGTTTAGACACTAAAATTTGATGTTATTTTTGGTTTTTAACAGTATTCAGTTGTAACTTTGCAAACGTTTCTTAACAATGAAAATTTGCTCTAAATAAAAGAATTTAATTCTGTAATAAAGTAATACTTTTACATTATCTGATGCCAACTACAACATTGAAATTGCTGAGTTATTTAAATCTAATATTATTACTGAATTGTACTCGAACGATAGAGTAATTGCTTAAATATCTCTTGAAAATTCTATGAAAATTGGCGGAACATGAGTCTCAAGGGGGACACAAGGTTTATTTATGTACTTAAGTTATTTGTTTGATAAACATACAAAAATCTAATTAAATAAAAAAATTAATCTAAGTTTACTTACTTTGTTACTTATAGAACGACCGTATTAATAAGCTGTTACTTTTTAATACAAATCTCTTCACTAACCTTCGATAACATTCCGCTAAGCTTTCATGTTCGGCAAGACGCGGACTGAGTGGCTCACCCATACAAAGTAACATAATACTGGCGACGGGGTTCCATTACATGGCAATTATAGCAAGATAATTATCAAATTAAGTACGCCGTTGGACGAAGAAATGGGAAGAAACGATTGCCGCTGGTGGTTAATGGAGATTATATATAAGCTGAGAAAATTTTATTGCAGGTACATATTTAGTACTAAAATATGATTATTTAGTTGCGATGAACAAGGAAATTCATATTTAAGTTATTGAGGTAATTATGATTCGTCGCGTTTCCTCTCTTAATTATTCATTTAATTACAACTTAAATTTAAATTTAAAGTAATTAATGATATAATAGATAGATTGATGGTTTGATATGTTTAATAATCGTTTTCCTTTGAAGTTTTTTGTATTAATGCTTTCTAGCAAGTGTCGAATGGGAAAATACCTGCATATATATATTGATATTATTTACATTGAATGTTAAATTATGTGCCTAAATTAATTCCTAATTGTTCACATTGTTTGGTTAAAAGATGCTCAACTTCTCATGGATCGAACACAGAATTCGGGAAGAGCTTGGAATAAAAACAAGGTTGTTCATCATCTATCTATGAAAACTTCTCGAAAATCTGCTTTTTTCGCACAAAGTGTCCGAAATATTTGAGAACTCTACGGAGACGAACCTTACAGCAGAGATCGACTCAAGAAAAAAATTTAGTAAAATATGTATCATATTCTCTCATCGCATATGCTTATATTATTGGGAAGCTCATTGTCACGGTTGAAGGACTTTTCCGGACCGTCCACCCGGGTTGTCTCAGAGCCCCTCTTGGGGCCCGTAACGACCCTCCTCAAATAAAAGAGGGGACCTTCGAGTCCCCTAATAGTGTCCCGTATCTACGGTATTAGCGCTTCCACCCAACTTGGTTAGAGTCTGTCCTTTCTCTGTGAATCATTCAGGATCTCCATTTCTTCAAGGAAGCATTTTGCGAACGCTCTGAATAACTCAAAGATAGGTCCATTCTCAACCAAATCTCGGTGACCAAAAATACCACGTTCTAAGTTACCGCGTGATTCTACGTTACTGTTTAGACGCATGCTCTCTAACAAAACTCAACGCGCATCATCGTGCTCACTGCAGTGGAACGAAACATGATTCATGTCCTGCGTTTCAAATCTGCAGGTACATGCCGGGTTATCCTGTAAAGCGAATCTAAAGAAACTGGCGCGAAAGGCGTCATGCCCCGTTAAGAATCACGGTTGAAGGACTGTGACTACGGGGAAGCTGCCCTAGACGTTGGATAGGCTAGATCCGAGAAGGGCTTGGCACTCCGTTATGTTATACATACGCAGCGCCGGGAAAAGGAACTTATGGTTGAACATGGCAGAAAGGGATCGACTCTAGAAAACAATTTATTTAAAATATGTACCATGTCCTCTCATCGTATATACTTATATTACATCTATTCTTTAATAGATGAGAAGTTATAGATTGCCAAATATACGGAAAAATAGCGGAACTATCCCCGCTCAAATCGCGTTGCTCGCGTCACACATTTTCGTAACGTTGTCTGAACCGATTTAAAATATACAGTCTAATAAATTTTAGTTCAATTTCTGTTTTAAAGAATTTTATTCATTTATTAATATTTAAATATAAAAAAAATATTTACGTCTCAAAAAATATTTTTTTTAGACATAATGTCTTTAAAAAAATTGATCTTTTCGCTTTTAAAATTATATTGAAAAGGAAACGATTTCTCTATTTAAAGAATTCTTATTTAGGAAATAGCGTAAGAGCGAAATTAATTTTATTTCAAGCGAGGTGGGAGTTTATTTAATATCAGATTTATACAGTAATTTAAACGTTTATGTAAATAATATCATACATGTATGTCTTTTTAGAATTTTAAATGCGACCAGTTTTTGAAGTAAAACTTCTTTACGCACGCTTGACTTGGGGAGTAAGCTGGTGAATGCGAGACGAGAGCGTTACGAAAAGTGTGATCGGGCGAGGCGAACGGAAGTTGAGGGAGATATAAGTTTGTGAAGATAGAAAGAGAGAGAGTTACGTTTCGTATATTACTGTAGGGACAAGAGAGAGAGGTGCAAGCACACATTTTCTTTCTCTCTTTCTCTCATAGCCAGTGCATGAAATATATATACTTACATATAAATACATATATATATATATATATATATATATATATACACACACATATATATATATATATATATATATATATATATATATATATATGTATATATATATACAATTTTATAAATTATTATTTTGTTCAATACATTAAATATTCTACGTTTAAAGTGAATAAAATTGTAAATTCATTTTAAAGTTCGTATTTTGTGAATTTGAAGTTTTACAGTCGTGTGGTCTAAAGCACACTCGTTTTTTTCTAATGCTGAAACTATAATATAAAATATTAAGAAAATTACCTAGTACCTAAATAATACCTTAAATATAAATGTTCTAACTTATGTATTTCAACTAAACAATGTATTATTTCCGCTTCACAGTTCTCACGATTTTCCTTGCTCTATCAATACGTTAGAAATTACTAAATGTGCATAAGACATAAGTTAATATGTCGTCGTCGCGGTGTGTTGGGTTTATCACAGGGTATATGGCCTTTGACGATGCGGCGCACCGTGGAGACCCGGGTTCGATTCCCGGCCGTTCGTCGAACGGGGCTGGACTGTTTTTTTGGTTGGCTGTAAGAGGTTGTTTTCGTAGCAGTAAATTCGCCATATGTATGAGTTAGATACATTAAAGTAGATAAATAAATAAAGAATGAAATATGTCTACTAAATATCGTTTATCAATAATTTTATAAAAGACACTTTGACATTTGAATTTGCTTGTAATTGTGTGTTAGCCGCAAAAACCATGGATGTCTTAGTAAAAATCATATTAAAGTGACATAGTTGGGAAATGCTTCAATAATATCAAAATTAATTCGGTGAACTGGTTACCGAAATCATTTCTTTAGATGGGTGTGGATTAGTCGTGCATATCGTGAGATTCAATATTGAAAAGGAATTTTTCAAATGTTTGTCTCTTCAACTTTCAATGGTAGTTTTTGTGAATAACAGTCTTGAGTGATAGAAAATCAGGTTTTAATGCTATAGATAAGTTGGGTAAGTGTCTCCTATATCTGAAGACTGTAACAGGTTAGCAAAACCTTAATTTTAGAGTATGAAAAACGATTGAGGAAAAAGAATGATACGGTCTCAACTGATAGTAAGTTATAGAGGTTTCGTAAATGAAAAAATGATACTTTAATAAGCCTCAATCGGAGGATGAATGTAGCACAAAGAGCCACAGTAATTACAACTTCAACGTCGAAAAGTCGACAAGTTCTCTATAACCAATCTTCAGTGACGAAATCTAAAGTTTAATTCCATTCGAGTTCCACTTGAATGCCATTTCGGGTAAAGTACTTGAGAATGATAACCTCCATTACTCCGTTATCTTATCTCGGAGCAGCTAAAAGAAGAAACCAATGTCCAGTTTTAATTAACGAAATCCCGTCGTAAAATTTTACGCCCACGTTGCCATAAAGCGACTGAGCTGCGCGGATACAACCATTCGGACAAGCTGTCAAAACTAAGGTGCTAAAAAAGTTTGAGCTCTTTATTAGATAAGGTCCGAGGCCGCGATCGTTCGGTCGTAAAATAGTTTTATAACTCTTCTATAGGCCGAGGTACCATTGTTGCTGGATAATGAGATGAAGTGATTCCAGATGTGCTGCGATTGGTCAAAGCGACGTTCGGTATGCCCGTGTTCGATGCTTGTCGATGCGGTGAGAAAAAAAGAATTTTAAAACGTACGCGTGTTTTTCGCGTTTCCGATTAAGATATTCCGTCATCAATCAACATAAATTTAACTACTGGCTTTTGACATTGACGGAATGGTGCGTAGGCAGAAGTACATGTTATCATTGAAGAGATAAAAGAAACGATTATGTTTGTGTTATTTATTAAAAATGTAAATTTTGGATATACGTTCATGAAAGTTATCAATGATATAATAGGATTTTTAATAAATTTTAAGTGACTTTTTAAAAGTTTTTTTACACCAGATTTTAAGAAAAGAAACCCATGACTTGTAGATTTTTGTTATTTGTTAATTTTGTTATGTTAATAAACTTGAGGTTAAATTCTATTCGAATACTTATAATTATTTCGAATTAATCTCATTGCCATCGTATGTACTTTGATCTTATCCTTTCTTGGGATCAAAATTACGTTAAATATTTTTTTCTAAACATTTCCACTTACCACCCAAAAAACTTGTATTTCTTTTAAAAAAGTAATAATATAATTTATTATAATCTAACGTGTTTATAGATATCGATAGTAAGTTTTGTTCTGAGAATACGAACGTTTATGTAATAATATTAAGGCTTTTTGTACTCTATTCTTTTATCCAAGATATTTTGAGTTTTGGAAACTGAAGTTAGTGACCCAGGATATAAATTAAAAAAAAAATATTTCTGGAATTAATGAAGCATTTTCCTAGAGGTTATTCAGTTATTTACTATATTATAATTTTTATATTATATACATTCGACTACATCCCTTTAAGAAAATTATGCAAACTTTCTCACGTTAACTTATTTATTGTTAACTATGGTATTAAAATAACTAAATAACTTTTTTAATTAGCTTTAAAAACAAAAATCCTTTTCATTAATATTTCGTATAATTTTAATAATAAGAATATACTTTTTCCCATATATCGAAATCAAATGAGAATATACTTCTTCCCGTATATTTAAATAAGTTTTTGTCACTAATTTATTATGATGTTGTACAATTATTAACACGTAAATGCATAATGACAAAAGTATTTAACAAAATGGTATATATCTATTGTAATTTAAAATAACCCTAACATGCTCCAAATAACTTCGAATTTACTACATTTCATGATTAGTTCAGGGTTCAAAGTTTATGGATTTTATACCGTGCCTGGAGACAATTTGAAAAAGTGAGATTAAATCAAAATGTGGGTTTTGCTCATTTCATACAAAAAAACGATAGAAAAATTTACATAATATTGTATTTTGTCTTCACGAACATTTGAAAATTAAGGAAGGAGATTTTACCACATTAGCACACTAATAAGGAAAACAAGGGAAAGCAAATGAAAAATAATCCTTTTTATTAGCAATATTTAGAAAAATATTTACTCGTCAAATCAATGTAGATAACTTAATCTAATTGTGAGCTGGAAAAGGAAAAGGAGAGAGATTTAGTACAATGAGTATAAAAAAAGTAAGGAAATAATTTCCTTCGCAGCAGTATTTAAATCAACTTCAGTCATTCAAATTAGTCAAGAATCCTAACCATTAAAGGCAATATACATAACTCAGTCCTATTCTGAACCAGGAAAGAAGTATATGTAGCACACTAAGGATAAGAAAAACAAGGGAAAGAAGAAGAAAAATAATTATTTTTATGAAAATTACTTAAAAAAATCAGCTGTTAGGAAAATTCTTAACAACTAAAGATCATGTAGATAACTTAATATTATTGGGAACTGAGAAAGAAGTTGATTTAGCACAGTAAGGATAAAAAAACAAGGAAAGAAAAGAGAAATAACTCTCTTTATAAGCAGTATTTAAAAAAAACACAGTCGTCAAAAAGTTTCTTAGGGGCTAAGAATAATATAGATAACTCAATCTTATTGCAAACTACGAAAGAAGGAGGTATAGCATACTGAGGAGAAAAAACAAGGGAAAGAGAAATAACTCTCTTTATAAGCATTATTTAAAAAAAAACTCAGTCGTCAAAAAGTTTCTTAGGGGCTAAGAATAATATAGATAACTCAATCTTATTGCGAACTACGAAAGAAGGAGGTATAGCATACTGAGGAGAAAAAACAAGGGAAAGAGAAATAACTCTCTTTATAAGCATTATTTAAGAAAAAACTCAGTCGTCAAAAAGTTTCTTAGGGGCTAAGAATAATATAGATAACTCAATCTTATTGCGAACTACGAAAGAAGGAGGTATAGCATACTGAGGAGAAAAAACAAGGGAAAGAGAAATAACTCTCTTTATAAGCAGTATTTAAAGAAACACTCAGTCGTCAAAAAGTTTCTTAGGGGCTAAGAATAATATAGATAACTCAATCTTATTGCGAACTACGAAAGAAGGAGGTATAGCATACTGAGGAGAAAAAACAAGGTAAAGAGAAATAACTCTCTTTATAAGCAATATTTAAAAAAAACTCAGTCGTCAAAAAGTTTCTTAGGGGCTAAGAATAATATAGATAACTCAATCTTATTGCGAACTACGAAAGAAGGAGGTATAGCATACTGAGGAGAAAAAACAAGGTAAAGAGAAATAACTCTCTTTATAAGCAATATTTAAAAAAAACTCAGTCGTCAAAAAGTTTCTTAGGGGCTAAGAATAATATAGATAACTCAATCTTATTGCGAACTACGAAAGAAGGAGGTATAGCATACTGAGGAGAAGAAACAAGGGAAAGAGAAATAACTCTCTTTATAAGCAGTGCTTAAAAAAAAACTCAGTCGTCAAAAAGTTTCTTAGGGGCTAAGAATAATATAGATAACTCAATCTTATTGCGAACTACGAAAGAAGGAGGTATAGCATACTGAGGAGAAGAAACAAGGGAAAGAGAAATAACTCTCTTTATAAGCAGTATTTAAAAAAAAACTCAGTCGTCAAAAAGTTTCTTAGGGGCTAAGAATAATGTAGATAATTCAATCTTATTGCGAACTACGAAAGAAGGAGGTATAGCATACTGAGGAGAAAAAACAAGGGAAAGAGAAATAACTCTCTTTATAAGCAGTATTTAAAAAAAAACTCAGTCGTCAAAAAGTTTCTTAGGGGCTAAGAATAATGTAGATAATTCAATCTTATTGCGAACTACGAAAGAAGGAGGTATAGCATACTGAGGAGAAAAAATAAGGGAAAGAGAAATAACTCTCTTTATAAGCAGTATTTCAAAAAGTTTCTTAACGGCTAAGAACATAATACAATGTACATAATCCAAACCTAAAGTGAACTAGGAAGTTATCCAATTAACGAATAAGCGACGAAACGATAAGTTCGTATATAGAAATAATTTAAAGCATAATGATGTGAATGGGATATGGTCATTGTTTTTTCTTTCATTTTGTTTCACTCTAACCTTGTATAAGTGGAATAAATATTAAAAGTATTGAGTACTTCTTTCAAACTATTTCATAAGACTTATTTATCTACAATCTCTTACTAATTTTTTCTCAGAGCGCGAACGAATAAATACGTGACATACTTTAGTATTATTGCAAAACTGACAAGCAATTTGTGTACGTAACAGAAGTACGAGCTTAACATTACATTTAAATATCTCCATTTCGTAGTTAAGAGGGCCCGCGTTGAATCTTTTATTGCATGGAGAGCTTTATTGCAACATTCATATTTTACTTCGAGCAGTTTACGACGTGACAGAGGTTAGAGTGCACTAACTTTATGTGACAGGTGATCAAAAGGCAGTCTTCAATGAATATTCTGTAAATATTTACCTTTGTGAATTGCCTGTGCAGTTAAATTCTGTTGGGGACTTATTAAAGTTGAGAAAAAAAAAACAAACTAAACACAAGAGATTATTGACAATTTTATAGACATTACAATACATTTGAGTAGGTTAATAACAAGCATTTTCTTACCATAATAAAATAGATTTATTCAGCTATTTCTTATCGCACCAAAAATATGAATGGTAGAATATATAAAAGAAGGCCAAATCCTGATTTTTTCAATGTCTATTAAATATTTATGAAGTTTATATTTGGAATATATTTGTCGTTAATATTGTAAAAATTCATTAGTCACAATTAAATGAAACTACGTGATGTAGTATTATTTCTACTTTCTTTAAGTTCTTCACAACCACCTAGGTTTCGTTGTATTACAACATCTTCTGGTGGGCTATTAGTATTTTGCTAATAGCCCACTTGAAGAGGTTGTAATAATGTAAGATGTAGAATTAATACTACATCACGTAGTTTCATTTAAATGTTTATATTTAATGAAAGTAATTATTTCTATTAAAATAGATTGGTTTAGTTTCTAATATAGTATATTATTATCTTATAAATTGAAATGAACTCTAATTTAAAGAGTAATATAAATATAACAAGTGGGATAAAAGAAATAAAGTCAATTTTATTATCGGTTAAATTAAAGAAAAAAATACCTTCTTATCACTTAATTTTTAATTCTGAATATTTCATTTTTAATATCGTAAACCATAAATAATATATTACTGAAAAAGGTTTCACACAGTGTATATAGAGTTATAGATACCACGTAATCGATCGGTCTGATGATGGACGAGGTTGTGATCGTCGGAGAATACGCCTCTCACAACTGGGTACATTAAATTTCAATTAAATTTCACATCTAAGTGCGTTATTAAGTGTAATTTAAAGGCGACTAGACGTATAATTTCAGTACCGAATTATTTTCTTAAGACAATAATTATGTAACGATGACATTAGATTAAGTAGACATGTTATACCTATATAAAATGAGCGAAAAATATGGTTTAAGCTTGTGAGTACAAAATGCTATAAAATTTCACACGAATATTAAAATGTTGAATAACACGACCAATAAAATGATTTAAAAGCACATATAAAACACATATTTACAATTATAAGACGAGCGAGTGTGAATGGGATAACAAATCGGCAAGGACAGTCTGATTAATCAATTCCTCATAGATTATGGACCACGACTAAAACAACAGTTTAGCCTTGTCACAATTACTGGCGTAGCACAAATCTGATAACTAAATATTGCTATCTTACGCTTGGCTTTTAGATAATCCGAAACAAATGAACAAAAATATGTGAAAAGAACACTGTTCTTTGAATACAGGTTTAGGTAAACACTATAGAATTGAAAATTAAAATAACAAATACAATAACATATGCGTGTTATATTAAACTACTATGAAATAAAATATTAAACACTAACTGTATGCACTTGAAATATCAGACTGATTTTATACAATAAAATATGCGTAATATATTAAATTATACTCAAATAAATTATTATTAAATAATAAAATGTAATTATTAAAATGGTGCACTCTGTGTTAGACAGTCAACTCGTTCGGTCGATGCCGAATGGTAAGTTCAGCTTTACCCGAAGAGTGAACTCACTTGGCTGATGCCGCAGGGAACCGAGTTTACCCAAACAGTGAACTTACTTGGCCGATGCCGAAGGGAGCCAAGTTTACCTGACCAGTGAACTCGCTTGGCCGATGCCGAAGGGAGCCCAGTTTACCCGAAAAGTGAACTCGCTTGGCCGATGCCCAAAGGAACTGAGTTTAACCGAACAGTGAACTCCCTCGGCCGATGCCGAAGGGAGACAAGTTTACCCAAAAAGTGAACTCGCTCGGCCGATGCCGAAGTTTATCCAATTCAGTGTGACCGACCCGAGCATGACTGATCAATTTTGTTCATTGCTCAGGAAAAGTGTGCATGTTGCATCTAAAGACGTTTTAACTTCAATAAAATATAATGTTATCTTCATGTAGTTACGGATTAAATTTTATTACCCATTATTTCTCTATTAATAGCCATGTAATTAACACACTTTGTTATAACGCAGAAGGGCGTTGTGATACATATTTCTATAAAATAAGATAGTGACAATAGACAACCACGTACTATGAGTACGATTCATACTAATGACAGCTAAGTAAATTTACGGTATTTATGTCTGCATAATGTAACATCATTGTTATAAACATTCTTTATCTCTCACACCCTACGAATAAAATGGCATATAGCTTAATATATAGCTACCTTCACTTATTATACGATAGTCTAGATGACATTTAAGCAAAAAAACAATGATTCCACGGCTAGTTTTAATACAAAGTAGCCTACTAGCCGTTCTTACGACTTTAAAATATATTTGTATTCAGTTAAACTGCGTGATGTGAATTATTAAAGTACTATTAAAAAGTTAGAAGCCTTATTGTCGTTATACACAAGGATACGACGGACGAATCGCATTACAAATACTGACATTGACCATAAACTGTAGAATTAACGCGAATCGCTTTGTTGATAATATCGTAACTTTATCGTACGTGCTGTTTTACAAAATATAGATTGGTGGGGTGAAAATTAAAAGTAGAATGAGACAGAACGGAAAAGTTGAGATGAAGAAGATGATTTTTTTTGAGTTTGTACTAATGTACAAAGCGGAAGTTTGTTTATTTGTTTGTTTGCACTAACCTCTGGAACTACATGTTTGATTTAAAAAAAAAAATTGACTAAAAAAAACCTTTACTTTGATAAAGATTTATTGGCTATACATTATTACACTATGGTTCATGGAGGCGGAATAAAGATAAAAAAGCTTTTTGTTTATTTCTTTTGTTTTTTTTTGGCGCTAATTTCTAGAAACAAATATCCGATCACGAAAATTATTTTTGCGTTAGAAAGCTTATGCTTTGAGAATGATTGCAGCCTATATAATAATATTACGGTTATAAAGGCAGAGCAGTGTTAAAAAAACCTAAGTGGAACTCGCAGTGCGAGGGTTTCGTACACATTTAGGCATCTATAAACATTTAATGGTACATTATATTTCGATTTAATTATTTACAAAATTTTAATTTTTAGAATGAAAATATATTACCTACTATATCATTCATAGGCACATATTTAAAGAAAATGTTTTTTTCGAGGTATAATTATAAATTAACGATTTTCTGATTGTTCCCTTCACTTGTGCTGTGATACCTTGCTTCTTGCCGAATTTCATGATTCTAGGTCAACGAGAAGTACCTAATATAGGTTTTGATTTACTTGAGTGTCAAAAAATGCGGCATAAAAGTCCGTATTTTTAGGTTTTTTTATTGCGTTGATTTAGAAGTTTGTTTTTTACAGCTCCACAAGTTTCTGAGAAAAAGAGTCTAGACAGACAGACAAACGGACGGACAACGAATTGCTTCTATAAGAGTTCCTTTTTCCTTTTGAGATACGGAACCCTAAACAATGAAGCAGAACTCGAGGAATACTGCTTAAAAGGTGCAAGTTAGAGAGAAACCAGTTTATATAACGAGTGATTATCCTGGGTATTTCCGACGATATCTTCTTGACCACGATGACCCATGTTTGGCGAAAGGAGGGAAGGCGTTTAGTAATCGTGGCGCTTTGGAAGCGTAGCATAACTTGGATAATAAATTCTACGTAGCTCAAAATTTACCTTAGTACACCTTATCAAACTGTGGGGGTGACAGATTTATCTTAGCACACGCTATCAAGTGAGGTTTTATTGGGTAGGTTTGATGTTAAAAAACGAAGTCCAGGTTGCATATAATTTGTTTAATTTAAAAGTTTGGGATTGGTTTACTATGTGTCTTTCCCTAATTTTTCAACCACGAATTTATATAAAATAATTTTGATTAAAATTATTTCGGTTAAATTGCACCAATAATTTCAAGTGATACAGATAACAACGGAAGAGTTTTTTAAGTGTGTTTTAACATGCATTTGGTTGGTTTTTTTTATTCTTTTAAATCAGTCATACTTGATTAAAATACTTAATATTATTTGAAAAAAAAATCGTTATCGAATATTATCCTTAATAAAGAGATATCAAAATTATAGCAAATATATGAAAATTCACGTTAATCTCTCTGCATGTGTGTTTATTAGTTTGGTTTTAAATGAACTGAGGACGCTGTCATTGACATTTATATATATATATTTGTTTTAGCTGTTAAACAGAAAACATCAGAGATTACCTAATTCCTTAACTAGCTGCATTTCCAATGCAGCTAGTTAAGGAATATATGAATCTTATAAAAAAATATGTACCTAATATTCTAATGCACACAAATATTCGTTAATTCTATTTAAAGAACTTCTTAGAAAGAAATTCTTAGCAACAAAATGTTCGGGATATGCTAAAAAAGGGGAGTCTGTAAATAAATTTAAGTACGCAATATAATTTATTTTATTTATAAAATACTAACGGTTTTTTTATTAGGTCGTTTAAAGATATTATTAAATTCTACATAAATTATTCACATAAACCCTTCTGAATAATCTTATTTTAAAATTATTCTCTTGGTTATTCTTATAATCTTATTAATTTTCTGCCGTGTTTGAACGGCGATGTTTCTTTCATTTACGAGTACTTATGTTCTATCATTATATTCGATAAATTACCCATTTAAGTTTGTTTTAAAGATTCCATATAAGAGATCTTCAGTAAAAAAATTTAATACTTATAAGAAGATCTATACTTATACGAAAGCTACGTCCGAGGTTACAGCCACAGTAGTTAACGTAAGACGTGGAATCGACTATACGTGACGTGATTACTTAAAACAAACGTAAGATATTTCACTTGCCTAAGTGATCTATGCAAAACATATTGTTAGCCTCCTACACAAGAGTATAATATTAATGTTTGTAACAATGTATTAACGATTAGGCAAGTAGCACCATACTTGATGAGTTGAGACCATTCATTCATTATCTGTACATTATTTGTAATATGTTTCTGAATTACTATAAATATCTCAATTTTTGTTACTGGATTACTATAATAATCTCTATTTTTCTAATAAGTATAATGTAATCATTGAAGTTAAACAATTTCATTAATGGTTAACATAACACAATGATTAATTTGGTACCTCAAAATTTTAAGTTATTTTTATGTTTCCTGTCTATACAGATTATATTATTACAATTAAATTTGATACCCTACGTAAGGTTTAGAAGGCATCATATATTTGGATAAACATTTTTTTCTTACAGAAATAAAAAATATGTTATTATTCGAGGCAGAGAAAGTTAGAGAAAAGCTTTCTTGAGCGACACTTATGGAAGACAATCATGATGAACCTCATATCTTGGTACCTTTTTTCCATGGTTTTGATATCTTGGAGAAAGCACTTGAGGAAATAACAGTGTTATACCTCAACAAGAGAGTCGAGCCTACTTTGCTTACTGTTGTTGGCGAACGTTTTTTCATCTCACTATACGGTGGCAATAAAGATGATGACACTCTTGACAGCATTAGATATAAACGATTCGCCAAGTCGGTGACAAAGAATACATTTAATTTATCTTCATTTCCTCCAACACAAGGCACAGCCCGTTTCTACAGCCTCCGAGTCTACCATCAGGTCCAGTCGTGGCTCGGTAATTACAACGACCCTAAAGCCCGGGGCTGGAAAAAATATGGACTAATATAGACGCATACCAATGTACCATTGACAGTTTTGGTAAATAATTATCTCCGATAACTTAAATCAAAGTTATCGAGTGAGTTATAAGTATAGAGCCATGCCAATTATCGTCACATACTTAAGAGTACATATTCCAAATTCCACTTCGAATCAGTTGTATTTTGAGATCATTTTTTCAAGTAGTCAATCAACTTCCGTGAAAAGTATAGTACAAATCAGGACGTACCGTTTTTTACCCTTACTCTATATAAATTAACGAAGGAGAAGTAATAGTCATCAAGATGATTTCTTGATTCATTTCACATTGTTGGTACTTCAAAATTCATATGACTTTTTTGACCAGTGCCGCAAGTTTTCATATGACTCAGTGCCGCAAGTTTTACAACGCGTTTTGCATGTAATATGCGGTACCCACAATTTGTCCTGGTTCTCTATTTGTGAACCAAAGTAGAAAATATATGTTCTTGCATATGCTTGTGATAGCTTTCCGATGTTTATCAATTCTACAATCTCCACAAATATTATAAAACATATTAGGTTTATTCAAAGGACTCCTTATTAATATAAACATGTTGCCAAATTAATCGACAGTAAAAAAAGAAAAAAAAAAATAAACGCGCCAAATAAATGACCAAAAGATGAAAATACACAATTGAGGAGGTTTTTAAAATTTTCACGTTCTAATTTTAAAGATTAATTAGTATCAATTTTTCTAGCAGGCACCCTGTGCGACACCATTCGAAATTTTCCGACACCAAAAAATATTTTCTTTTATTGACTAATCGAATATTTATTTTTTATACATGTTTTATTATTGATAATAATAATAAAAGGTGTGTAAAATTAAATATTCTATTAGCAGCACGTACAATAACTCATATACCGTGATTTTGTCAGGTTGAAAATCCTGTTTTAAGGCATGTGGGTGTTTTACTAATCTTCGCATAATTATCTGGTCACTTAAACTGCTTTTGAAGTAAGTTTATTGAATATACACAAAGATTTCTTATTTTGTTGGCCAAGATTGATATTTGATTTCTTCTATATAATTAATCACTATAATGATGTAAATCATAAGATACTTAATTCACTCTCAATCGTATACGCTTTAAAGATGATACGCAAAAAAAAAATCTTATAGCGCCTCTGATCGAACGTTATACATATTAACGGTATACAGTATTAAAAAAAGATAAAATGAGTATTTACTATACACATTATTTTAGGAATTTGTATGAGTTACGTACATAGAAATCTGTACGAACATCTATGATTAAGGAAAATTTATTTTTTAAATTATATTATTATTAACTATTTAAGCGAACTCCTTCAATACCATTGTGTGGACTGGCGTTATGACGTGATATAAAATTCGATGTAGACCTGTCAAGTACTATATTTTACATCATAATTGATGACGAGAGTTGTATATACTGTTATCCATGTACATAATTATACATGGGCAACGTTCAGAGAGGGTTTTTCTTCAGAACAGTTGCCGATAAAATTTAAAAAAACGAACGAAGTCTATTTTACTTTAAATTTTTGCAAAATTAATTTAATTTTTACTATTATTTTTTTAACAATAATAGACTAGTTATTGCAACTAATTCAAACTTTTGTTTTGAATTATTTGCAATAACTAGTATATATTTTTAGTTTTATATTTTTTTGAAAAAAAATACTAAAAAAGTGAGGGCGAAATAAAATCATCGTTTATAATAAGAATGCGCTAATCCCGTCCGCTAGGAAAACAAATTATTTGCTTAATATATCTCATTTAAAATTATGGAATATATATGAATTTCCTGTCATATAAACTGATAAACAGTTTCCAACTTTTAATTATTCCTGAAAATTAAGAATAAACTATACATTCATTTTATGAATGCAAATCAGTTTGTGATTATTTCAACGGCAAACGTTTGGTTTTTTATTAAAAAGACTGTAGAGTGGTTGGAGCGTTCCACATTAAGTGTCTTTTATACTTAATGTAGAACGGATCCAGTGTTATATTAACCCTCAAATGCCTAATATTTTATATAAATAGTTAATCAAGATTAACATTATAACAAAACATAATCTGTTATTATAGAAACTAATAATTAAAAGATTTTATTTAGTGACCTTATTTTGTCATAGTGACAAAGAGTAAAAGTTTCAGAAAAGCGATAATGTACAAAATTTAGAGAGCTACAAACCCTAAAGGAACAATCTGAAGTCATGTAGCAGGTTTTTTAAATTTATCATTTATAGGCTAAATAGTTTTCGAAAAATGTACAAATATATCGATTGTAGTATCATAGCTACATTGGAAAATAATAGAAGAGCAATTAATGTTGATACGATGGCTTCATTTTCATATGTGAGTCAGAGTGGGGAGGAATTTTCTTGAAGTTGTGATGTCGAAATCATTGTAACATGTATATTTTAAGAACGTTTTACAGAAATACACCTATTTCTTTAAATATGTAACACAGTATTTAACCAGGTTAACCAAAACCATTTCTCTACTTGACAATATTATTAAATAAATTAAGCAAAAAAAGCGATACATTTAAAGCGGTGACAAATTTATAATGCACCATTAATTCCAGGTTGACAGCTCATGCCCATCTATAATGTGGCTCGTTTAATGTCTGCGTTTTATTATTCAAGCTCCATATAATTCACAAAAGAACCGACCCGCGTCTCGTAAAGTCTATTAGAGAATGTTGAGAATCGTGAATTTGTGCTCAATGCGCATATAATTTGTCACCTAATGGAGTTTTTCTTTGTACAACTGTCAGTGATGACACCAAATTTTATAATACGCGAGTGATATTCTCATAGAAGAAGCACATATTGTTTGATGATAACAATCGGTGGAAACTGATAAAATGTATCTGTATCATTAGGAAAAATGCAGTTTGGTATATTTAACAGATTACGTAATTATCGATAAAAGGTTGCAACTTCTTAATGCCATATATCTAATGGCTTGAACTATTTTAATGCGGTATATAGGAATTTCGTTAATAAAAATAAATATTACAGAGGCAATTTTTATTAAACTTCATTAGTAAGATAACTTAAAATAATAATTTACGTGATTGTATCTTAAGGGTTTTATTAACAATATGATCGAAAAAATTGTTGGTAACTTTCATTGTATATTAAAAATAGATACTACATGTATTTATTTTTAATATATAATTGCGAATAGACAGTATAAATTTAAATCTAGCGAACATTAGTCAAATTTAAAACTACCTTTCCTGAATGGGTTGGGAACTTAGAACTGAATGAGTTTTTTTGATGTGAAACATCTATAGGCGCAGATATAAACCGGATCGCTGGTGTGGCTTACCGTGGCGACGGGTCGCCACGCTATACTAAGGTTTATATATAGTCTATATGTAGTAGAGTGTGCGGTATGGCGACGTGCCGCCATGCGCAACCGACTATTCGACCCCCTTATCACTCAGTTCGACGCTGTTGTTTACTACGGTACACATAACCTGTGCTTTATTATTTTTGTACTAATTGTAAATAAATGTTTATTAAATAAAGTCACCATTTTCTGTAAGAAATTCGTAATTTGCTTATTACTTGTACGAACACGATGTTTCACATTTGCCAGGCGTCCCGTGACGGCTCACTGTTTTTTATTGAAAAGTGTTTACTTAAGAAATAAGTAAATTTATACTAAAGAAATTTAAACGTAATGTCTAAGTAACAACATGATTAGAGGGTTATTTTTTCTTTTCCACCTTGTTATTTTTTATTTTCTACTGAGATTTTCGTGCAAGTTAGAATTACATTAAAAACAATATGAATATGATATATAATATGGTATTTAATGAAAAATTCATTATATTAAAAAAAAACTTCTTAGACTTGCGAATATTATTAAAAAATAAAACATTCACGCCTTACTTTGGAAAATTACAACACATTTTTTTCCAAAAATCATCGAAATCTGTTAATTACTTTTCAAATTATCTATATTTAAGACAGCCAAACTGTGAAAATATTTTATGGCACATGACAGTAAAAATAAATTTCAGGTATAATAGACAGAGTACTAGATGACGGAAAGTACTGTTGACAGATATTTTTATTTTACTGACAATCTTTTTATTTGTATTAATTGAGAATCAAATGAGGTGGTTAACTTTGCTTTGACATCTACAAATATATTAGCTATGGCTGCATTACAGGTAAGTTACTATAATTTTTTAACTACTGATAGTTACATTAAGTAATTTACAGTTAAAAGATATGATAAACAAAGCATTCTAGTATCATGATCTGATATATAATTTTACAAAGTCTAATAAGACGAATGTCTCAGTTATACCAGTAGAACTTATAAAGAATATAAGCTTATTAACAAGCTTAAAATTCTGGCTGTCGAAAAGTATGAATGCAAAAAGAGGTGTGAACTAAAGATAGGTAATGTTTTAATAAAATAGTTTTACGTGCCATAATTATATATTAGTTAGATCAATAAATATTGGTTAATGAAATAATTTGTAAGATTAGTTACAAGCTTTTCTTTCCCTTCAACTAAAGTAAAATATAGTAAATATTTAATTTTTAGATACTCACAATTAAATGAAACTACGTGATGTAGTATTATTTCTACTTTCTTTAATTTATTTACCACGACCTAGGTTTCGTTGTATTACAACATCTTCAGGTGGGTTATTAGCAAAGATGCGATGGATATTAGCAAAGGTGGGATATTAGCAAAGATAGATGGTATATTAGCAAGATGTTTGCTAATATCCCACCTGAAGATTTTGTAATATAACGAAACCTAGGTCGTGGTAAAGAAATTAAAGAAACTAGAAATAATACTACATCACGTAGTTTCATTTAATTGTGAATAATGAATTTCTACAAAATTAACGCCAAATATATTAAATTTTAGATACTCAGCAAATCTCCAAAAAATTAGTTTGTCGCGAGCTGAACTGAAAGTAAAAGCTGGTTGTTAAGTAAATGAATAATGGTACCTACCAGTTCGTTATATTTTCTTTTAAAGTGGGTCAACATTTTATGGAAATACAAATTTGCATCAAAGTATAGTCGTCGGCAACTCGCGCATTACATTTAAGCGACGTTAAACCATCTGTCGTCGATCGCTTACAACCTTTTTATTATCTAGAAACACGATATCAATATTAATTTTATACTATTCAAGTTTTAAGTATTCTTGTAAGTTGTATTCTTGAATTTTAAGTATTCTTGTAACAGATCGCACTGCTCCTTATTTATGAATCGAGGGAACCATCACTTACAGGATATTGTAATTTCGCACCTTACTCGGACGCGTGCAGAGGATTGCCAGATACATTGTTTTTGTTACATGCTGTCACGAGCGCGGCAGCCACGAACGGCTTTTTCCAGGCTGTCAGTGGAAAGCTGGTTAGAATAAATAAGCGCAGTTTCAGGATGTATACCATTTTGTAAATTTTGTCTGTTCCCGTTTTTCTATTGGTAGGAAAATCAAAACGATTAATTAGTGGTTGTATGTTTGGGGATATGAAGAATAGGGAAGTTTTTAGGATGTAACTTGAGGAGGTAAGCAGTCAATATTTAATGGATATTAAATGGATTCTGTGAAATTTAATAAGGGTATATAAGTATATTTTTGATCACAAATATCAATCGAGCATGCCCACTGTCTTGTGTTCGTTAACATAGTACTTTTGATGCTTAATTTATTTAAATAAGTTTCAATAAGACAAAAATTTTCCATAATGTAGCGTCATAGTTTAGCTTCTAAAGAAAAATATTAGCAAGAAATAATCCTTAACAGGCATTTGGAAAAAAAAACCTTGGCAGAAAAAATGTATATACATTTGATCACAATCCACCAAAGGAGACCGTTGATTTTAGTAATTAAAGTTGCAGAATTTTTTTAAATATTTATTCTTCATAATAACATCAACCGTTTGTATAAATCTCACTTTTAAACCGGGAAAGTCAAGTTACGTCGTTTTCAACTATTAAGTTATAAGATAAATAAATGAAATATGCTATGAAGGCAACCAAAAAAAAATTATTGACATTTGACAACAGCCAATACTTGACATGACACTTGACAGGTAAACATGAAATGTTTTTCTGTGAATTTCCACAGTTGCATATATCAATATAAATTTTCACCTTATATTTTTTAATTACCAATTATTATTATGTAAAATATAACGTTGCCCGTAGGAATCAATGAAATGTCTTTTTTAAATATTTTTATTTATTTTCTAAATAATCCGATAAGAATAATTGTGAAAACCAGATAATCAAGAAAATTCAATAACGACATACTGGACGTCCCTAGGAAATTCAGTATCATTTTTCATACATTTTTTCTTAGGCATATTTATCGTAAAAATATTGCGACTATTAATACATTCAGAACCATTCAGCTATTCGGGTGTTATTTACTGATCCATAGAAACTTTACATAGTAGATTTAGGAATCACATTATTGATTGACAATGAGAAATGCTTATGTAAAGCAAACTCTTCGCGGCATTTAAAACTTTAAAACAAATATGTAACACAAAACGTTACCTAGAATTTATTACCGAATGCTTTACGAACGTAATTAATGAAAGTTTCCATCGAAATTCGCTTCGTTACATTCAATTAATCAAAGTCCAGTTTCGAAGGTTCTTCTCGTGGCCACTGTTTATCGTTACCTTACTAAATATTTAAATTTATGCCTTTAACCATATTGATCGTAAATAACTGCTGCCGACTCAGTCACAACAAAACCGTTAGTTTACAGTGAAGTGGGAGATATGTTGACAGTTAAACGGTCAAACAGAAATATAAATTTGACACGTCAGTGGAGATTGATTCGATTCACCAAAAATCTTAAAGCTCGAAAACTTTTTTGTAATTCTATAAATTAATTTTACATGTTATTAATTTAATAATTTTTTTAATGTATAGCTTTTACTAAGTTTAAAGGACAAGTATTTCAAATAAAGATTTAAGACGATTTAAGACAATTTTATAATCCATTACAATGACCCAGAATTGAAACGAATTCAAGTTTTAATCTTTTTTATCAAAATTTTGTATTGTGTAAATATTTATTTCCACATGAAATTTTAACTAAAACTGATAATTATATGTATATAAAGGTAAAGTCGAAGAGCTTGAAGTAGTGGAGAAAACTAAAAAAAAATTACAATAAAATCTCAGATCTGACGAAATCTTAGATCTAAGAAAGCAAGTGGTTTTTTGATTATAATCTAGGTTGCCATTCATTTTTGTCTGCTAATATAATTATCATTGATTAGTAGATGGTGTTATTCATTTTTAAAACAATCAAGCGAATGGTGATGTTGCATGGGATATTTCGGCGTTATACTGTAACCAGTCGTCGTTTCTAAAGAAGTTTGTAGTTAAAAAAACCTAGACAAACGAAGTCTCAGGCATATCTAGTACTTAATAAAAATAAATGACACGTTCGCAGTTGATTATTAAAACAGATATGATACACATAAGTTTCTTTGAAAACGTAAGTAATAATATATTTGAAAGCTTAGGGTAGTAAAGATATAAGACAAACTGGTGGATGCAAAAGGTATAAAATAATTCATCGTGGTTTTATGATGTCAATATGATTTTGTGGTGGTATAACGGTACCATTGTGATTTCATTGTGACATAATGGTATTAATGTAATTTCGTTGTGGTCTAACGGTCACAATTTGATTTCTTTGTAGTTTGGTGGTATCATTGTAATTTAGCTGTGTCCTAATGGTACCAATGTGATTTCTTTGTGATTTAATGGTATCAACTTTGATTTTGGTCTAATGGTATCAATTTGATTTCGCTGTGCTCTAATGGTATCAATGCGATTTCGTTGTGTTAAAATGATATCAATGTAATTTCCTTGTAGTGCAATGGTATCAACATGATTTTGTCATGGTTTAATAGATTAATAGTTGAAAGTGATTATTTGTAATGTATAAGTTTATTATAATTTAAATTTCTAAAAATTTCAGTCTATCTGTAAAAACACTGTAACGTCCGTTGATTTTTGAAATTAACATGATCCTAAAATTAATTTCTGCACAGTGACATCAATGAGTGAAGACTGAATGCCATTAAACTGGTTATTGTTATCACAAGTAGGATATAAAGGAATAAATGGTCCATTTCAGTTATTGAGGTATCTTGAATAAATGTTTACATGCCAGTCATTGAATTAAATGAAAACGATAGTAATTTCTGAAATATATGTGCATTAATATGCTTTATCGCTATGCGAAGATCCAAGTTTTCACGTCAAACAGCTTAAAAAAAATGGAGTGGGTATTTTCAACAATACCTTTAGTACTACTTTATATTCATTCTGAAGAAGAAAAGTAATTTTTGAATCTATATAATTTTATTTTTCAATTAATATCTCATATAATACACAAAATAAAAAAAAAATCGATCACTTCATTTGTCCATCGAAAATAGTAAAATATTTGTGAATTGAAGTGTATGTAATGTAGGTCATATACTTTTTCTACGTCAAACGATTTCTCAGAAAAATCGGCACAACGAAATCACATTATGACAGATGGATGGATCCGTGATCTTCATGGTCTTACCAGAGTTCAAATGCACTTTCCGCAATGGGAAAGACTTTGGAAAATATTCTCTGAGATGGGTGCACCGAAACACCTCGTAAACCTTATCAAGTTACTTTATGCTGTTGCCCGAATAGACGAAGTTGACTCTGAGTACATTACGCGGATTTCCTTGGAGGACTGGAGCGGAGGCCCTTCAATTGGAGGACAGATAATTACAAAGAAATTAAGATATGCTGATACCACCATTCTTGCTGAAAGTGATGGAGAGATAAAGGTTATATCGTGTAGAAAAGACTAGTTTCAATTTTGGACTTGTTATTACTAAAGAAAAAAACTAAAATTATAATAGTGTATAGGTTAGGGCATATGACAACAAACTCAATAATAGGCAGTAAATAATAGGGTAAATATATGCAACTTGTAAATAATAGGGTAAATGTATGCAACTTGCAAATAATAGGGTAAATGTATGCAACTTGTAAATAACAGGGTAAATGTATGAAACTTGTAAATAACAGGGTAAATGTATGCAACTTGTAAATAATAGGTTAAATATATGCAACTTGTAAATAATAGGGTAAATATATGCAACTTGTAAAAAATAGGGTAAATGTATGCAACTTGTAAATAATAGGGTAAATGTATGCAACTTGTAAATAATAGGGTAAATGTATGAAACTTGTAAATAACAGGGTAAATGTATGCAACTTGTAAATAATAGGTTAAATATATGCAACTTGTAAATAATAGGGTAAATATATGCAACTTGTAAATAATAGGGTAAATATATGCAACTTGTAAATAATAGGGTAAATGTATGCAACTTGTAAATAATAGGGTAAATGTATGAAACTTGTAAATAATAGGGTAAATATATGCAACTTGTAAATGATAGGGTAAATGTATGAAACTTGTAAATAATATTGTAAATGTATGCAACTTGTAAATGATAGGGTAAATGTATGCAACTTGTAAATAATAGGGTAAATGTATGCAACATGTAAATGATAGGGTAAATGTATGCAACTTGTAAATAATAGGGTAAATTTATGCAACTTGTAAATAATAGGGTAAATGTATGAAACTTGTAAATAACAGGGTAAATGTATGCAACTTGTAAATAATAGGGTAAATGTATGCAACTTGTAAATAATAGGGTAAATGTATGCAACTTGTAAATAATAGGGTAAATGTATGCAACTTGTAAATAATAGGGTAAATGTATGCAACTTGTAAATAATAGGGTAAATGTATGCAACTTGTAAATAATAGGGTAAATATATGAAACTTGTAAATAATAGGGTAAATGTATGCAACTTGTAAATAATAGGGTAAATGTATGCAACTTGTAAATAATAGGGTAAATGTATGAAACTTGTAAATAACAGGGTAAATGTATGCAACTTGTAAATAATAGGGTAAATGTATGCAACTTGTAAATAATAGGGTAAATGTATGCAACTTGTAAATAATAGGGTAAATGTATGCAACTTCTAAATAATAGGGTAAATGTATGCAACTTGTAAATAATAGGGTAAATGTATGCAACTTGTAAATAATAGGGTAAATGTATGCAACTTGTAAATGATAGGGTAAATGTATGCAACTTGTAAATAATAGGGTAAATGTATGCAACTTGTAAATAATAGGGTAAATGTATGCAACTTGTAAATAATAGGGTAAATGTATGCAACTTGTAAATGATAGGGTAAGAGTATTTAATTTATAAATTATGGGGTAAATATATGTAATTTGTAAATTATAGGGTTAGTGTAACGATTTATATTACCTATGTGAAATATTTCATCAAAATTTGTTATGATATTTTAGCGTGACGGAAAGACAAACAAATAAATAAATAGACAATGATTCACTTCATTAAATCGGTACAAAGCACGATATTTTCTTATAAAAAAACAAAATAAATTATTACTTTGGTTTTTCTTTATTTCATTTACATTAACGTTCATTTTCTTTTTATGAAGTTTAAAAACAAAATGTATAATTACTTGTATCTATATTCAAATTACTGAAAAATAGATTATTGGAATGGAAATTTTGCTGTCGTGACTGAAGGAATTGAATCGGAAAAGTCTCATTGTAACGTGGAATCTCGCGAACTACTTACTCGAGAGTATATTTGCGGTGAGTGAAAGCGTGTCCAACTTTAATTGTATTTGTCATTTCCTCTTAGGGTCATCATGTCCATTTTTATTTAATATTTGTCTCGTATAATTACGTTACGTTGTTTTTGTAACCTAAAATATACCAATATTTATAAGTCTTGGATATACCTGCTATATTTATGTAAAAATTTCTAAAAGCTCTGTGTACATACGAATAAATTTAAAGCAAAGATGGAAGTGGTTAAAGCACATATTTCAATTAGCAATCGCTAATAACAAATAAGTAATTAAGACATTAATATTCATCTCACAAACGAGATAATTATTGCGTTGATTGGTCCATTACTGCCATCATATTTTTGTTTGTCTTTTAGGGCGGGCTTTCTTTGTGCTTAGTTTAGGTAAGTATAATAATACAAATTACAGCATAAAATCATTATATTTTAATTATATGATAAAGGTATGATCGAAAAGAAATGAAAAGAATATTGGGATTATTTACTTAAGAGTATTAAGATACATATGATTAAACTATTAACAAAATGAAAGAGTCGATTTAATGTTCGTTTCCATAATTGTTCCATGCTGTAAATGTTCCGTTTCATAATAATAAAAGTTACACTTGGTGCTAATTCTTCTTATACAATTTATATTACATCACTTATTTCCATATTTTTAGTCAGATTTTTTTTATATATTACTTTAAGATGAAGATGAATGATGAACAACAACGATAATTTTTAAGGTTTTCTTTTTAAATGTCATTAAAGAAAGTTTTTGATAAATAAAGATAATGTTATATTTTCAGACTTTTATTTGATAATCTAATAAAATAAAACCTGCTAATAATGAAAACTAGGGAGTCGAAAATACAAAAAAATATAATTATTTGATCAAATGAATATAATGACCCGCTTAAATAATGTATGCATGAATAAAAAAAATCTCCAAATGTATCAACTCGTATTTGTGCGGACTTTCAATTTTTCCATCTTTCTGTATGAATTTTAGTCATGGGGGCTGAAGATCTAACTCTTTGAAACGTCTTGTTTAGCTCAGAAATCGCACCAGAACCGAAGAAAACGCAGTTGTCTACAATCTATTTTTGAAGATTTCAAGAATACTTTGGTCACGTTGAGCGAAAATCCGCCAACAAAATTAACAAGCTCATTATCATCGAAAAGGTTGGAGAAAGGTGACCACGAGGATACTATCCCTGCACTCTTGGCGGACCAGATGTGAGCAATGCTTGGCACTCCAATACATGATGCGCTACACGGTGCCAAGAATAGGAAATTATGCCGGTAAATTTTAAAACAAAAGAGTATTATAAAAACGATAAGGGAAGTCATGTTTCTTTTCTTTTCTTTACGAGCACGTTTAACCCCTTACAATACGAGTATAACAAGGAAGAATATTGCGCATCTTCAGGATTGTTCTATGTAGTCAATTATTGAAAGTCCATTATTCCATTCCATTCCAGATTGTAATTAAGTCTTGTAAATATTCGCCGTAAAAGTTTATTTTTCACTAACTTCTGCCCATGACTTTGTCCGCGTGGATTACTTCGTTTATCGAAACAGAGTGAGAGATATGAAGTACGCCACTTTTCAGTAGGCCGCTACTTTCTTACATTTCTCAAGTTCTGATGCCCTTTTAAGACGATAAGTTTTTTCTGAAAATTTAATAAAAGCTAAACCAAGACCTCAGTTACCTTTGTTTGGTAATTTTTAAGTACCTGTCTACCAATAAACTTTCTCAAAGACAGATTGATAGTAAAATTCTAAAAAACGTTCAATATTTTATGTCCTGCTCCGGGCTTCAGATGGGAGATCCAAAAAAGCATTAGCGGATCTCCCATCTAAATCTATTAAGTATGTTACGTGATACGGAGTCTGAAAGCACAAACATACGAAAATGCGAAAAATAACTTTTATAACTAATTTTCTCTAAAACCTTTTGTACCTTGTTTTATATTTAGATTGAGAGTTTGGAAATAATGTAATAAATTATTGTATACTATATAATGATAAGCTAATGTGAGTCGTATCTTTTCTTTATTTTCTAAACTTGATAGGTTTTGGAACAATATGACCCACATTCATTTGGAACAATATGATCCATTTTTTATATCGTAAATTTATAATTTCAGTTCTAATAGAAAACTATTCACCATACATAACCGTAGTATCAATTTGTTTTTAAAGTTTAGAAATCCACGGAAAAAGATCACTTGGAAAAGTATGGTTTGTTTCAAAACTAGCTCACTTCATAACCGATCAAAACACTTGTAAATTATACCTATCAAACTTTTGGTCGGTTCCTGAGTTTAGTTAGATGAAGTTAGTAGGTTTTGAAATTATGCGTCTATTTTGATGTCTGTTAAATAACGATATTTTTAGAGTGAAGAGTAATACAAATATGCAGCATTTTATCATAGTTTTTAGTGATTTACAGGAATCCCATATTAATATTTTTCTCTTAAAAGATAATTACGACTCAATGCGTCGCATTTCAGCGTTCATCAGCCACTTTTTACATATCATGTAGAACATCGACTTTATAAATTGTTGAGAAAGATTAAGTTTTATCTTCTAACAAAATGTCAATAATCAATGATAACATTTTTTATTACTTTAGCTAATGTTAATATACATTTTATTACCTCCATTCGTTATAATGATTCATTAATTCTTGTCAGAACTTCCACTTTCATTAGCTGCTGTTCCTTATATTAAAAAATAAGATGGGAGTAAACGCTGGGTATTATTCCATTTATAATTACGTTTCCTTACTTCAATCCTAATGATGGTTTTTAACCGACGGATATATACAGGAAAGCCGCGAAATAGGCATCCTGTTATTAGAGACCCGTTATATATAATCACTCACCCGCTATCACGTCGTTAATATATGTTTTAAGTCGTAGCTTTTAAATAAATAGTGAGACGATATTTTGAAATAGGAACCTGAAAGTGTGAAATAAAAATAGTAAGTATGTGCTGTCATCGATGCTGAGTAAAATAAAAATATTTATAATAATTTATTTCAGAGGAAATTTTTTGAGCAAGGTATTTGTGAATAAGCCCAAAAACCCGGGCAAAGAGATTTTGCATTACGAAAGTTTAAGCTTAAACATAGGAAATGTTATCATAATTTACCCAAATTTGGGTTAAAATACAAAAAAAGACTATTTGAATAGATATTTGCTAATTTTATTTTTAACGAGAAAAATATGAAAAAAATTAAGTCACGTAAAAAGTATACTGTTTTATTATTTTAGATTTGCTTTTTATTATTAAAATAAATAACATATTTAAAAATGTCTTAAAATCCTCTATTAAAATTTTTGTAGTAATGTCTTGTGAAAAATATTTGCGTTTCAGTACATACATAACATACTGACTATTTTAATTATATTGCATTTCAAAAATAAATTACTGTACAATAATTCAGTTTGCAAAGTTGTTCACCTATATACTCTATTGACAGAAAAACCTGACCTATTATATATTTTCAGGACACTAACCACTTGTTTGAGTAATGAGATTTCATTTTCGCAAGAAAATTCTGAAAAATGGGATCCTTTTTTGTATGAGCACTATGCATTTCAAGTGTATTATAAAACATAAAGAGACATTAAATCTACTTAGGAGAACATTTGACATTATATCTATTTCCACGTAATTGTAATTATTAGCAGCTCATTCCCAGTACATTATATTTTTAATAATTACTTGGGCGGAGTACATGGAACAACTAACAATGTCTTTTTTATAAGCGCGTTTTACATTTGATTTTTGGCCAAGCTTATTTCACCAATGTATGTCTAGGTGAAAACTTTATTATGCCATTCAAAATACACGTAACGCCATCTATTGACGTACATAGAAACTATACATTTGTGTAATAAGTACGCGTCGAGTAGGTATGCACTTATTTATTATTGTTATACTAATTCAATGTAAATTAATTTTGGAAAACATTAAATCGCATGTCTTCTGAATGAGTAAAACAATCGCGATGAAATAAAAACTAAATATTATTTCACATTGTTCTCTATACTTTTCTAAAAATTGCAATGAGCCTGTTGATTTTACATCATATGTGCCTAAATACCTAAAAATACAGACAAACAGAAAACATTCCAAAAACGATCTTAATGCTTTCTGATACGTATCCTTCATGCTCGTTTATTTTTTTTGCAAATATTTCAAATATTTACAGTTTTATTATATGTATATATAAGATTACACTATACAAAACATTATCCGCCCATATCACAAAATTCAAAATGTCTATTCGCCTTGCAACCCTTTTCGACACTAAGTAATAAATAAACATATACATGTAAGTATAAACTGTTTAAGATACCCTTCAGTTACGTGTAAAATAGATATCTGGTTACTAGATAAGGGTGTCATCTTCTCGTAGTCATCTTACGGCGTAGAAGGTAAATGTGATCACAAATGAAAATATATGTAGATACCTAAATGTATATAGTTAAATAGAACACAACCACATATATACATAACATGGAATATTTTCCGTTATGCGTAAGTATATGTATTGAAAGCCGGCTGCGGGTCATGCTCTACAAAAAGTTCTCGACGGGCACATCTATTCAGAGGTAGTGATGAATGGCCTAAACACCGCGAACCCATATACTGAAATGGCTCTCGAGAAAAGTGGGGCAAGATACGGGCTGAAAAGCTTCAGACATTTTCCCGATACTCAAGAAAATAAGATGTGCTGAATTATTTATGAATTTGTCTGTGCTTTGTACGATCAAAGCTGATTTTATTGTACGATCAAAGTTGATTTTATTGTACGATAAATGAATTTATTCTTTATTTATATTGAGTAACTTTAACGGTGTATGCTTGTCGTAAATAGCCAGAGGAAATAAGTTGCAAAGAATTGATACCTTTTATACAATTTTGCAGCTATAGCCTAGTAGAATATAAGAATTTAAATTAGAATCTCACCCTGATAGAAAGATATTTTCTATGTTGTCATTAACAGTGAAAGAATCAAATTTATTTGTTATCAGAACATATTTTCGCAAACATTTTGTCTCGTTATCATATGATAGCAAATTTTCGAAACAAGAAACTTTTAAAAAATGTTTATATTTGTTTTTAAATCGGAACTGAATTTATTTTTTCTTTCATTGTTAAGAGGACTATTTTTTAGTAATACCCGCCCCCACTTGTGAATGCACTGTGTGTAAGTGGGGCGGGTGTGCAAGCGATGTACGAGTATGTGCAAACAAAAGTATGCAACTGTGTGCAAGTGGGTACGGGAAGTGGTACCCGCACCCAATGGTGCACTTCCCCCATTTGCGAACGCATAAAATTTACTTGTGTACTGTAAGTTTAATAAGATTGTTCCTGTAAATACGAGGTACGGTATATTAATTATTTGTCGTATAAAGTATTATTAACGGGAAGTATGAGGGAATCTTCAGAGCCGTTTTCGAAAAAATTAAATATTTTTTATATTTAAGGAATCTGTCTTAAATTTTTAATTTATTATAGAAATAAATAAAATTTTATCGGGAAATTCATAAGGATTATACAAAATTATTTAGAATAGGTCCATTAGTTAGGTGCTAGAATATGCGGTGAGTAAACAGACGTTTTTTAGAAAGATTTATATATATCTAGATTATATACAATTTATATATACCACAAAAAATATATACAATTTAAATATATCACTTTTTATATATATCATGATATTAGTTTTGATTTTTTGGGTGATTACAATACTTTTTCTTTCTTCTTATATTGCACGAATGAGATAAAAATATACTTCTTATTATTTTCACAAATTGTGTGATCAGTCGCAATAAGTAGTAAAAAATTGCAAAAGAATTGTTGGTATTAAAGAGAGCTAAAATAATGTTATTACATTAGTGTACTTACCAAATATTGCATCTTCATATCAGTTTGAGGCTAATTTATAAATTTATTGCTGACTTACCTGAAACGAAAATTAAAAAAGATTATTTAATTATTAGTTAAAATTACAATATTATTCAAAAATATTATGTATATGTATATACACAACATATATGATTAATATATAGTCTATTATAGTCATGCGTGTCACTTACTTCAGTAAATTATAAAATCTTCATAGCGTTCGATATGCGTTTAATTAATTATAATAATAAATTAATTTAAAATAAAAATAGGTTAATCAGAATTGAAATTTACTATGATTTTTTTTATTATTTTCAAATTTATAACCTCAATTCAAGAGACCCTTAAGTGCGAGTTGGACACACGTTCTATTTCTCGTTCCTTTGCTTTTACGATAACGGTTTGGCTCCTCATTCCATTTGTGTTTTATATATAAGTATGGTTTATTGTTATGTATAACTCTTCAAAAAATTAACTTAAAATTAGCTGCGTGATCAAGAAATGTGGAGAGAAAGCACAGATACCAAAAATATTACGATTTTCCAGTTTTGATGCGGAGCAGAAGAATAATAAGTAATGTCCGGGGTAAAATAACAACGAGAAATGTTTGGATCAAAAGAGCATAGAGCAATATTTGGGACAAGAGAGTAATGAACAATGCTTGGGGCAAAAGACGAGCAATATTCAGGACAAAAGAACAATGAGCAATATTTTGGGGTAAGAGAATAACGAGCAATATTTTGGAACAAAGAGCATGAGCACTGTTTACGGGATAAAATACGAACAATGTTCGGGACAAAAGAAAAACGAGCAATGCTTGGGAAAAGAGAGCAACGAGGAAAATTCGAAACAAAAACGATCAATTTTCAGGACAAAAACAGCAGGCAATGTTTATGACAAAAGAATAAAGCGCAATATTCAGGAAAAAAGCACTACCACTGTGTAGAGGACAAAACATTAACTATGTTTGGGACAAAATAACAATTCGGAACAAAAAACGAACAATTTTCAGGACAAAAAACAGTAGGCAATGTTTGTGACAAAAGAATAAAGCGCAATGTTCAGGAAAAAAACACTAGCACTGTGTAGAGGATAAAACTGTGTAGAGGATATTAACGATATTTGGGACAAAATAACAACAGACAATGGATTGTTCGGGACAAAGTGATAACGAGCAATGGTCGAGACGGGAATTGTTCGGGGCAAAATGATAACGAGCAATGGTCGAGACAAGTGAGCAATGAGTAATGTTCGGGACAAAAATGAACAACGATCGGGACAGAAGAATAGCGAGCAATATTTGGAACAAAGGAACATCGAGCAATGTTCTGAACATTGCTTGTTGTTTCTGTACAAAAGAGTACGAGAATTGTGTGAGGTTTAAAAAAGGACAAATTTCGGGAAAAAAGCCACGGGAAATGGCAACGAAACATTTGTACAGCATAAAGCAGGTTATCGAAATAAACTAAAACCTCTATTAACGTACTTAAGTAAGCATTATTGTTTTATCCATATGGAGTTATATGTTTTGCAAAAAAAAGCGAAAAAGGAATTATACTGTTTTTCATAAATTCGATACCACAAAAATTATTATAAAAGAAAATAAAGAAAAAGTAAGTTATTTCTTAATTAAATTGTATCTAATAGGTATTCGAGCTATGGAATTACTATGCTTTGTTTTAAACTCGTTTAAAAAAAAACTTCATAATTCTGTGGGTTAATAAAGTTAAACATCAACGAACGATACCAGTAAAATTCAGAACGTTTGTTTACGCAATCTTAAAAAAGTTAACTTAAACTTCATAAAGTTAACTTAAGTTCAATTTTATGATGAAAAATATTGCAAATATAAAACTATTAAAATAAAATATCTTAAAAACTCCCATTGGACAAGTCGTTTGCAAAAGGTATGTGAGTGGATGAATACATTTTTTTTTCCTTTTTAAAATATACTTTACCGTTTGCAAAGCGATTTGAAAAAAATAATGGCAAATAGTATATTTTATTAAAAGCGATATGATATCGGTTTTATGTATAATTATAAAAGCTTTCCCCTACGTCCCTTTCATGTTTTTTTTGTTGTTAAAAAACAATTCGTTATCAATTAATCCACAAACTATTAAAGGAAAATGTAAATCGTTTCCCATTCACTTTGTTCTTATTTGATTACTAACAATCCAGTCGGGTATAATCAGTGCTAATTGGAAATGAAGCTAATAATAAATGATAAAGAATACATTAAGACTTTATAGCCATTCAGTTGTTGTTTATATGGACGTAATAAATATACTTTTTATTAGTATCGTAAAAGTTTTACAATTTGCATAAAGACAAAATATAAAAGCAAAACTGTAGAGCAAGTCAGCGGATACGTATTTCATAACGAGCATCAAAGCGGGTTTTAAAATTGATTTAATATATTGTTCATAGATTCCTTACGACAATGTAAGTTAATTAATTAGACGTTTACACAAAGTTTCTCTTCTCTTCAAAGGCTTACCTTGTAATTCGTACTTAGGTGAATAACTAATTATGTGAATACACACACACACACACACACATATATATATATATATATATATATATGTTTATATATATATACATATATATATATATACATATATATATATATATATATATATATATATATATATATATATATATATATATATATATATATATATATATGTAAGCTGAACGCATAATGTAGATAAAACTACAGTTTGGAAGTTCTTATTTAGATTGCCCAGTAGAATTTTTAGTTCTTAAATGATTCTTATCTGATATATTCTAATATAATTTTTTTTTGTGATTTGTTAGTTGCCTCCTTATAACTTATAAAATTCATTGTAATTGTTGAAAAGAGTAGTTTTTTTTTAATTTTAGGCAAAAATATTCATATCAAACATATATTATACAACTGCACCGAACTTTATTTCTACTAATATTTGTCACGAAAAATTGCCGAACAGGTGAACGCATTATAAAAGAACTTTCTTTTGACATGACTTTAAGACTACTAATTATTAACGCAAGTAAGTGTTAGGTAATATTAGATATATAAATACAAATTTTATCATATAATTTTTTACTTGTCTTATTAAAAATTCCGAAACATATTTAGATTATATTATAAAATTATGTTATATAATGGATTTTATTTTGCTGCTTACGCCGATTGAACAGTTGAAACGTTTACTCTAAAAAGAATAGAGGTCCATCTGAGGTTAAAGTCCTTGGGGACATTAATGTGCATATATGTAATCAAATTACAACTTACAAAAATATTAAATCTTACAGATGTTGACTTTAACAAGGCACTCGGTGCTGCGTGGGTCGCAATGAAATCAACTCGTGACGTCTGAATGTAAACAACACACACTCGTATAGATATGATGACGGTCGACAACTGTCACCTGTTGTCGATGTAGCAACAACGGTTCGAATAATATTGATGGATGCTTTAAGGAATTTTACGTTTAACCGCGAATCATTTAATATCAGGAACCTGTTTTTCTATTTATGAGAGAAATATGATTGTATGGTCATGTTGCATCTTTCATTGGTAAAACTAATTTTTAGACTAAGATGAATGATTAATTAAATTGTGAACCAATAAATTTTTAAAACTTTTGTAGTGTGCAGTTTAATATTTTGTCTATATTTCCATAAGTATATTATTTTTGTATGCCGATGTTAAGTTTGGTTTAACGAGCCTTAGTATCTTATGTATATATTCGTAGTGGAGGGGTTATGAGACGAAAAGGCTCACATTGTTTTTCTGTCTGTCGACAATACTTAGATACCAAATGTAGATCATAAATGGGCGCTTTAACTTTTCTTATGTCGTCCTTAACTAGAATTTTTTACTGCTTCCAAATATCTATGGATATTCCAATAGCACGTATATTTTTTTGTTCATATTTTTGATAAACAGCTGACGTTGATGACTTTATTTATAATAGCCTCATTCTTTATATAATCTCCATATCGTTATAGCAGCCAACAAGTTTTTAGTAATAACTCTCACTCTACTTGATGGATTCGAGTAAACTAAAATTTACTCCGCTTCCAAGTGACTATAGAAGTTTTATTCTAGTCGCATGTAAATTCACGTTTTCCATTATTTTTATGAACACCTTTTGTAGATAATATTTTTTATTATGTCTTATTTTTTTTATAAAATCTTCATGTCGATAGTATAGACTTGTGTCTCCAAATATATATATTTTATTTTGCTTAAGTGGGTCAGAGTAAATTACAATTTTATATAGCTTACAAGTGACTATAGAAGTTTTATTCTACTCGCATGTAAACTTACGTCTTCCATTATTTTTATGAACACCTTTTGTAGATAATATTTTTTTATTATGTCGTATTTTTTATAACATCTTCATATCGATAGTACAGACTTATGTCTCCAAATATATATATTTTATTTTGCTTAAGTGGGTCAGAGAAAATTACAATTTTATATAATTTCCAAGTGACTATAGAAATAAAATGCTAGTCGCACGTAAATGATCTGTTATTAAAATTATAACAACGACAACATATTCACTGTTTTTCACGTACATTTCAAGTGTTTATCATTAATCCCACTGTACTGTGGGATTACAGTCACTAAAGGTTTGCTGAAATTTATCTAGTATATTTGAAATGTATGGCAAATCACTATATGTTAAATGTAGCACTATTTATTAAATAAATCCAAGAAAACTCTTACCCATATGTATATAATGTATTGTAATCGATTTACCTCCTTCCTCTATGGTTATAATCTTTCACTCTTTAAAATTTTCTTCTTGAAATAAATAACGAATTACGCAGTTGTGCTAATAGATAAAGAAATATATCTAACACTACTTCTCACTGATAGTGATGTAACATAATTATTCTAAATATTGTTTCTAAAATGTAGTGGTAATACAAATAGGTAGCGGTTACACTTGGATGGCAATTAAATAATTTGGATTATGCTGTGAATTTGCATTCTAAATTTTGAGAATGCAAATTCACAGCATAATCCAAATTAGTTGTTGTTGACTCATTCTAAATTTTGATATTTTTCATACAACATTGTGAAATATAAGTTAATTAAAAACCAGTCTTGAAAAAAATTCAAAAATTGCTTGAAAAATAGGCTTCTAAATATCCCTGCCTCTTTTCCTCTCGTAGAATATAATGTGCAATATTAAAAATGACCTCACAACACAGTATTGCCGTCCTTCTCTAAAGGTTAAATTTAAACTTTTGTAACTCGGTAAATTTTTAAGATTATTAAAAAAAAATTTCACTCTTCATCAGCTTTTACCTCGAAATTATGATTAATGAAATAAAAAAAAATTAATCAAATACCAATTCGTTTAAAAATACCTTCATTTTATATTGTCTAATCTCATAATATCAATAGAACTTATATTACACGCTTACACCTTGTCTTTCTTTGTGTATTAAGGGGGACAACAATAAAACCGAATTCTGGTTATATTTGAACCGAAATTAGTGAGTTCAATTGTGATACCTATAGTGAGTGAAATGGTATTGGTACTTAATATCTACCTTATGGAATAAAATGAAAAGGATTATAGATACCATTTTGTAGTGTGAACATATGTAGTGATAAACATGTGAATATTAAAAGAAAAGGTTTATTAAATGTCTAGACGGAAATATAGTGCATACACAGATTTTAAAAAGTAGTTTAGGTAATCTTTGGTAAGATCCAGGTAGCAAATGTATTCTTTCTTGTTCTCGGTAAAGATATTGTAGTCTCAATGATAAAAGAAAAAAAATATTAATAATTTTTGTTACAAGTAAGTTGATTCTGGGAATATATATATATATATATATATATATATATATATATATATATATATATATATATATATCAATAAAGATATTTTAGTCTCAATGGTAAAAGAAAAAAGTATAAATAAATTTTGTTACAAGTAATTTTATTCCGAGAACATATTCCACTAAAGATATTTTAGTCTCAATGGTAAAAGAAAAAAGTATAAATAAATTTTGTTACAAGTAATTTTAATCCGAGAACATATTCCACTAAAAATATTTTAGTTTCAATGGTAAAAGCAAAAACATTAATAATGTTTGTTATAGATAAATCGCTTCCGTGAATGTATTCCACTGAAGACTTAATTGCTACAATATGAGGAAATAATTTTATATAGCTTTAAAAGTAAAAGCCTTGAACTTGCGGAACAGGAAGTTACAATAATTACTTAATTGCTTTTATATAAACAGAGGAAAGCGTCGTTTTAAATGCCAAGTTGTAAATGTTTTTAATTTAAAATTTTAATTAGTAAATTCCTATTCTTTTGACGTAGAACGTTTATATACCTCTCCTGGCATTAGGGGGCATTTTTGCAACGAAACCAGGTTACGAAAATATATATAAGTTTGTGCGCTTATATCTCTAAAAATTAATATGTTTAAGGGGTTAACAAACTTAATTATAAGAAAATAATAATATTTTACAGTATCTACTCTTCATTTTTCAAATCTTAAATACAGTAGCGTTAGAGAGTGTAGTTGAATTACACGGGATTTTATATTCTATGTCCTCCTGTAGAAGAAACAAATTTAGTCATTAGATACTAACACCATTTATCTGACACTATTTGCATAATATTGCAATGTATAAAGAAAATATAATCTTAACTAGTCTGTTAAAAATTGTTTAATTAAAATATTTAAAAAAAATGTAATATTGATTTGTTCATGTGAACAATGAATCGAGAAAATATCTGACATAATTATATATTCATCTATATCCTTCTGTAGAAGAAACAAATTTAGTCATCAGAAACACCATTTATTTGATACTGTTTACACAATGTTGTAATTAATGTATAAAGGAAACATAATCTTAATTAGTCTGTTAAAAATTGTTTAATTAAAATATTTAAAAAAAATATAATATTGATTTGTCTGTGAGCAATGAATCGAAAAAATATCAGACATAATTATATATTCATCTAAATCCTTCTGTAGAAGAAACAAATTTAGTCACCAGAAACTGAAACCATTTATCTGATAGTTTGCACAATATTGTAATTAATGTATAAAATATTAAAAAAAAAATAATATTAATTTGTTTATGTGAGCAATAAATCGAGAAAATATCTGACATAATTATATTGAAAATTAACGTCATCTGGTCTATTAAAAATTGTTTATTTTAAAAATTAAAAAAAATATAATATTGATTTGTTCATGCGAGCAATGAACCGAGAAAATATCTGACATAATTATATGTTCAAAGTTGCGATACCGTTGTTTCTGTGCTCCTTTAGTTTTTTTAAATTAATATAAACGCTTATGATATAGTCAAATTGTTTGGCATGTCTCACATAAGCAGACATAAGCAGAGAGACTCATATTTTTAACTATCAATACAACAAGACAATTTATGACATAAAAAAAACTGACAAAATTAATTATAATGTACGAATCTAACATTATCGTCCTTAATTTGTCAGCTAATAAGTCTTATCGTTTATAATATTATATTCGTTTTGTTTTAGTTAACCCATAAGTAATAGATTTTGATACCCAATTAAGTCAACCGAGAGAAGCTAAAAAGGATTTAGCGTACTATTTTATATGTCCTATTTTCATGATAAAATTAATAGATAGTGCAAACTCTCGAATCGTGAATACAGATAGAAAACAATTTCAGAAATTAAAAAAATCATAATTTGGCATTTGGTTTGCAAGCTAGTATTCAATTATCGACGTTGCTTGATTATAGAGTACTGTAGCCCACCTATTTTAATTGGATAATTTTTCGAATGATGTACTTCGTAAGTGGATTCCTCATTATCTATTGGTCGCAATTATATACGTATTTAAGACAGGGTTGTACTACAGGTAGTACAACACTGTCACCACAAAATAAAAATATTTATCACCAAATTCTAAAATATTATTAAACAAATGGTACACTGTTAACATAGTTAACATTTTTTGTTTTATGTGATTGACACATTGTCGTATCACTTATTCCATTTATCCTCGAATATTATAAATTCTTCTCGATCATTTTCATACTACCCTGCTGGCATTTAGTCTACCCTGTCGGTGTGCATGCTACCCTCCTTCTTGCTTGATTGGTATAGCAAAGATTTTTTTCGGATTGCCGTGAAAAATATAAGATGATAAAGATTTCGCCTGCAACTCAGTACAGGAGAAGTATAACTTTTATGGCGATCCAAATCTCGATTTGTAAGGGGTAAAACGGTAGAGAGAGAGAGAGAGAGAGAGATAGAAATATATATTAAATAGAAATATATATAAATATTACTAGCTGTTGAAATATATAAGTTGTAAACGTGCTTAAGGTTAAGTACATTGAGTTAAATCTTAAAAACATGTACTAAATACAAGTCCATAGATAGGTATAAGAAAGGAATAAGAAGATTTTAATACTATTCATTCAGAAAAATTAATAAAATGTCATTGTAAATTGACATAAACTCATAAAAAAAATAACATAAATTTACACAGACAATCGTCAATTAAAAAAATAGCCACAGTTCTAATACCGAACACATGGCTAAATGCGGCTGAATAAAATCTGAATGTGTTACTCCTATTGTAAATTATATTTACGACAACTAATGTGCAGATTCATTGTGGATTTATAAATAAATTTGAGTACATATGTTGCCAGTCTTGCAACGGAAAATTAATAATAAATAAATTACAAATATATAAATAAATCGAAAAAAATGTTGGTAGTTTACTTTTAACACACATGACTTACAAAACAGTTGACAGAAGCCGTGGGCACCATTTTATTGTCTTTTCGCGCATACGTACCCTTCATGTATTATTCTATCGTGTTCATCTATCTCTCTCCGTTGTTGGTAAGTACCTATTTTCTGTCGTTTTTGCGACAGAATCGTTACATTCAGACGTTACACCTAAACGTTGTAAAACGTTGTAAAAACGTTTCAAAACGTTGCATGAAGGATGTTGCAATCTCGACATTTTACTCTTATGGAAATTAAAAAAGATTAATTGCAGTAATATTTAACAATTTTTTTATTTGATCTCTAAACAACATATTCTGTTATTTTCAATATTTTCACTCAAATAAACAAAAAACTTAAGATTTTCTTTCTAGGATATAATACTAATATTGTTTACAATTTAAGGTCGTATGTTGCTTTGATGGTACCGCGCGACGTTCGGCGTGCGAGCACTGCCAGATGTTTAACCCTTTTAGTAACGTTGAAATAGTGTCCCTCAAAAAAAGGGTAAATGGGAAAAAAATATTGATTACGATCCTTTTATTTTGTGCTACTCAGTAACCCCTGGCTTGCTATACCAAGTTAACAACAATTTATACATATTCGCTATCGGTGATGCCGAATTATAAGAGCAACACAATTAGAGGAAACTAAATTATTATGATCCTGCTAGATATTCAAGATCATCTTTACATCATATTGGAGTAATATTAAAGCGAAAAACAATGTATGGGTTAAGTTTATTGTTACAATAATTATTTAATTGTTTTATTTAAATAAACGTACTAAGAGTAAATAAACATAATTTATTCCTCAATATTGTGAAAATAGGAAACATTTCATGAATAAAATAAACGATGTAATAAGCAGATAAAGGCATAATAATTGATGTAATATCCCTGGAAATAAGAATGACCCTCTGCACAGACATCGGCTCACCAATTACTCGTCAGAGGCCGCATCACGCCAGCGTCGCGTCTTGGATAAACAACGTCCCGTTACCGAGAAGTAGAGGGTAAACACCCGTGGCGACCAGGCGTAGGTCTCAAGTAGCCGCTACCTATTGAGTAAACACTGTGGACAATTCGATGGTAGGGAGCATTGGTACCTATATTGGAAGGAATACTTGAAAGTTCGACGGAATCAGTTTGTTTGGAATAGAAAATAAAGTCAAAGTAAAGCTGATGGTATATGCCACTCGGAAAGATGGATTTCGTAAAGATTTTATTGTTAGACAAACAATAATAATGGAAAACATTGTGCAGGGACAAATATTTTGTATTTAGCTTGTTAAAAAATCTATATTTGAATAGGTTCTTTGAATTGCGAAAAAAAAATCGTAAAAATCATAAAAATAGGAAATAAAATATAATGTTATCTAATTGAATTTTAATAGAAACTTGATACGGGATAAATCTTGTTTGTACATCGTCTGGAATAGATAATAAAACATATTATGTAATGATCTACGAGTATATTAATATAGTATATTATAGTATATTAATATAATATAAGTTTGATGGCGTACGTACATAGGTTTGATAATATAGGTTTGATGGCGTACGTACGTATCCACATCATATGAGAAAATTATATCTGTAAACTAATTAATTAAACAGAAAAAATGTCTTTTGGAAGTGCACTAAGTTAACATTTATCAAAATGAAATATCTTTGTGTGGAGATGCCATGAGTTTGATGGGCCCATAGGTTGGAATATGATTTGGCCTCTATTTTTCTTTTAGTAAAAAAGGAAAACATTATTTTTTAAACAAAAGTTCTAGTATTTTAAAAGTTCTTTTTAACAATGTATTATTTGTGCACTTTGGTTTTAAGATTAGCTTTTAAAGAATTTTTTACCATTTGAACTGTTGCCACCTTATAAATACATAAGGTGCCAACAGTACACGTAGTCTAGATTTTATTCTATACAACTTTTTTATAACATGTTTTTTATAACACTATAGTGACCATAAATTTTGTTTTATTTCATACACATACACACACACGTATATCTATGCGTCGCATTGCTTACTGGATCGAGGTGAGACATACTATAAAAATACTATAAAAACAGCATGTATTAAAATCCATATATTTTATGGTCGAAATTTTCGTATTAGGTATTTTACTATAAAATACAATTAATATGTGGTATTGAAAAATTTTATATCGAAAATTGTAATTTTTTTAAGGTTTAATAGAAAAAAAATTAAATAAGTTCTATAAGAAATATGCTATATGGCAATTTCAAAATTTAGAAAACCTGAAATAGTGGTGTCGTTTATAATTCAATTATTTAACTATATTCAAAGAAATTTGTGATTCATTTAATTATACCTTAAAATATAAACTCGTTATTTTATGAGTATGAGTATGAAGATTCATTGTAACTAGCCAGTTAATGCAGGCTGACTGCAACCAGATTTATAAACAGAGAAGAGTTTTACTTTTCGTGAAAAACAAATTTAAATTCGGTTTATTCTAGTACTCTCCTGTGTAATCCTTATCAAATTAAATATTTTCGGGGTATTTCTCAGCTTACGTAGATTACATTTTCCGTTAATTTCGTAGTTTTATAATGAATAGTTTAAAAGGTATGACGGTTTAATCATACCTTTTAAACTATTCGTTTGTAAGTTAAATTATACGCGAGGATTTCACCCATTGACGTATACCGAGTCTGCTTATCCGTGCGTACGTTTGGGGCGGGTCGCTCGTCTAGTAATATAGGTGTACTTATAATAAGTAAAATAGGAAAAATTTCATTGAGGAAATTCAGAAGAAGATATAAATATCATATTGCGAAAGCAGAATGAAAAATGTAAATGGCTGCGAGAAATATAAAGAACAATTAAGACATTGACGTATACAGAGTCTGCTTGTCCCTGTGTACATTTGGGGCGGGTCACTCGTCTAGTACATATAGGTGTACTTATAATAAGTAAAATACGTAAAATTTCATTGAGAAAATTCAGAAGAAGATATAAATATCATACTGCGAAAGCAGAATGAAAAATGTAAATGGCTGCGAGAAATATAAAGAACAATTAAGACATTGACGTATACAGAGTCTACTTATCCGTGTGTGCATTTGGGGTGGGTCGCTCGTCTAGTACATATAGGTGTACTTATAATAAATAAAATAGGTAAGATTTTATTGAGAAAATTTAGAAGAAGATATAAATATCATATAGCGAAAGCAGAATGATAAACGGAAATGGCTTCGAGAAATATAAAGACAAAGAGCACTATAAGATAATTTTCCATTTATCCATTGCCGTCAACGTAAAATTATTCATCGTAAAATAGTAATTCATTTCCTCAATCGAAATTCAAATTAATGGTCTAGGCCCGATCTAAAAACATGGCGAATAAAACCAAACAACTATTCATAATTTTATTAATACTCGTCATAAATTCTGATTCGAGTACTAAACTTCTCGTTTGATAATAAAATTTTGAATAACACAAATAAACAAACTCCGAGTGAGACATCACAATAAACGTCTAAAATAATAGTGTTCATTAATTTTTATGGTATAAACGTTTAAAGCAGGTAAAATAGCGGTAAAATAACAATGCCTTTTATTGGCGGTTGATAATGATAACCATTGATTCTTAGATTTCTTACCTTTTCAACGTTGAAATAAATAAAAATAATTCTAGACATACATTCATTAACAGATCCCGCGATAAATTTATGATCTTCAGTAGTTTGTTTATTATATAAATGATCATTCGTATCGATTTTATATTGTTTTATTGGCAATAATAAATATTAACTTCGAACATGTAGAAATTATGCGTTGAAAATTAAACCAATATAAGTTACTTCGTAAAGTCTCACAGAAACACATTCATAAACATTTAAATGTTACGATTAATGTGTTAAGTGTATACATATATATATATATATATATATATATATATATATATATATATGATTTAAGTGATGAAAAAAGCTTAATTTATTTAATTTTTTTTTATACAAATTTATTTTGCAATTTACGGACAACAGTATTAAAGAAATAGAGAAACGGAAAAATAATTAAAAATACTAAAAATTAGACTGAGCTGTAAATTACCTGAGCATACCAAGGCAAATTCATGAAGATATTAGTCGAATAGAAAAAAAGAAAAGAAACTGGGGTACTATGATTATCAGAGAATAGCTACTGTAATTACAACAGGCATAGTCGGAGACTATAGATAGATATTTGTATATGAGAATCATAAATCAATTGAAATATGAACTCTCATCATAATAAAGTGACCAGAAATAAAGAACACAATGAACGCAAAGCCACATACGTTCCCTCTTTTAACAGGGATAAGTAATACTAAAAAATATTTATAGTTCCGGTATGGTTCCATACTTTTCTTTTAGGTTCAGTATATACTAATATATACTGAACCTAAAAGAAGTTTTCGGATTTAAACGGAAAAGTAGAAATTGAGCAATTTAGTTTTATTTTTCCAGTGTAAGAATATTATGTAACCCTGGTTTTTCCTTCTAAATCCTGCCCCTCTTCTTTATTTTGCAAATATTTGGTATTTATATATATATATATATATATATATATATATATACACACACACACATATGTGTATATATATACATATATATATATATATATATATATATATATATATATATATATATATATTTTTTTTTTTTTTTTATTATTTTACAATTTTATTCACATTATGTTGTAGTCTTCTAGAACACGAATATACTTACTACATTGTGGTTCAGTTTACTGGAAAAGATTGCTACTGAGCAATAATACTTAGGTATTCTTACATTAAAGACAACAGAGTAAGAATTTGAATAAATTTCAAGAAGCCCTGACGTCTGCATTTATTTCAATCCTTCAAATTTTTATGAATGGTCTAATTGAACCATATTCACTACACTATGGTCTATTTGTGAAAATGAAATTCTGATCCAATTTAAAATTTAGAACAATATTTTTATATCTTAAATTTTATATTAGTAGCCTTAGATTATTTTGTGCCTAATTAATATGTATGATCGGTTGAAATTAAAAATATACATGAGTTCGTAGGATACGTAACATAAACATTAAGCTATTCCTGCATGATGACTCAGTAAAAAAATATTTAATAGTAATTTATCTGGTCTAAACCATTTTTTAATATTGTCTTTTATGCAATAATATAAACAGAAAACCCAATATTTAATTTGATATAATCCACTTAAACTTAATTCAGCAACAGATTAGAACTATTTATATATGGTGTGCAATAATTTTTAAAAGTTGGAAACGATAATGGGAATGTTTTGTGAAATAATGTAATTGTGTTATTTACCAGTTAAGAAATTGAAACGTGGTATTCCAATAATGCATGAGTTGTAGGTAATCAAAAAAATTAAAAGTATTATCTGTATTTGACCTAATGAGAAGAGAAGAAGTACCTAACAATTATATATTTATTTTTTCAGTGCTCTAAGCAAGTACTTAGCACAGCGATAAAGTACTTAAATCTGAATTCAAAGAACTAGGTTTAAATTTATGAATACATCTATGTTTATTTTTTCGGCTAAAATAAACCAAAAAATCATTAACTATAAATTTTGATCTTAATCCGCTGAGAAAAACAAAAAAAAAAAAGAAACGTTTCTTTTCTTTGAGATGTTTTTTAAACTATTCAAGGAATGGCTATATTTTAATTTCAGCGCCATCTATAACGTTTTTAACATTAAAAATTGAGTTCAAGGAGATGTATTTATACTTGCTAATTCTATAATATACTGGCAAAATTAATTAATTAGATTGGTCTATTAATAATAGCTTTATGAGAAGATCTTATACCCACAAAATCTGACCTCTAGATAATAAACCTATTCAAACTTTAATAATATTTTAGTTAAATTTTGATACATGTGTATACATGTATATATCTGTTGTAATTACATAAAAAGTAGTATTAAATGTATAAATATTAATGCGGATCTCTTAAAGAAAACATATATATGTGAAATGTCATGTATATAGGCCTAAAATTAAAGAAACCATGGAGTTATGAGAAACGAAAATGATGAAATTAATAGGGATACACTACATACTGCTAAAAAATAGTAATACGTATTTCCCTTACTCATTCTCGTTGTGCTTTTCTTCTAGCTGATATTGTTTAAAATTACAATTTTATTTTGTTTTTATCGATTTAAAAATGATAATTGCTCCTTTGCTTTTATAGTTGAGAGAACCGCTAAGCATTTCAAAACGACAGTCGTGACCAACCTTACAGCGAAGTAATACTGAACAATGAGGGTCCACGTCATTAATTAGCTGCTAATTAGCGTTAAAATTCACGACATTCCAGCAAGTGAAAATATGCCTTGGGAATTCACTCCCAGTTAACACTTACCATAAAAGCACTTGTGCCTTATTGGCTGAACGAGCTAGTAATATATTATAGTACAAAACAATACATTAACCGTTACAAAGTTTATTTCAAAAGTTAAGTTCCATTCAAACGTTTAATTAAACGAATTATATTTTGAGCAATGATTAATTAAATTGACTATTAATTTAAGAGAAAGGTTTCGTCGGTACTATAATATGTTTTTTTGTAAAAAGTGTATTGTTGTAGTTATATGTAAATTTACATGTACCATGACCCTTTTTCGGCAAATGCCTAAAATAACTGCGTTAGTAAAATAAAAATAAAATACTCGTATCGCATGCTTAACTTCGCGACGCTAGGAAAAATAACCAATAATTAAATAAGTACTGATAATTTTGTTGAAACAAGCAATATATATATAAAATTTAATAAAACATTATTCATTATTTTAAGTGTAAAGTTGCATTAATATGGAAATTATTTTTAAAATTGTATAAGTTGTGTATTTTTATTGTAAAACGAGTTTTAAATTTTTTTTTTACATTTTGAATCGCCGCTAATTTAAAAGTATTATAGACAGACTTTCTCTATGTACGATTTAATCAAAACTTTGATCTAATCTACTATATATATATATATATATATATATACACACACACACACACACACACATATATATATATATATATATATCTTTCAGAGCATCTATAACTTTCATCTTTCTGCTAACATCATCATCATAAATCTGTACCTATCCACAGCTGGAATGAAATTGAAAACTCGGGATTTTGACAAGTGTATTTCTGCGAAATTCACCTTATAAATGATATGGTCGTCACGCCTTTTGGCATTGTAACTTCTTCGTAAAACCTCGTATCTCAAACATTTGTCCACTTTCGTAGTTCCCACATATTTATATGTAAATGCAAACTTATACGTGGTAAAAGAAATGTATTATCTGATACTTTTAAAGTTTGTGTTCGTAAAATGTGACCATCGACTTATTCAGCACTATTGTTGTATGTAAATTTGCCTTTCTTTTTGCATTTAAACTTTTTCGTGTTCAAAGTGAGAGAACAATATGCGACAATAGATTCTTTGTTTTAGTAAAGAGTTTAATTATTTATTTTCTGCTATTACTTTTTTCTTTATCTTTTTATTACTAAAAATTCTATTACCAAGTTTAAAACGATTAATTCGATACAATTATATTTATAAATTGTTACACGAGAAAAAACCGAATATTTTCAAGTTCAACACATCATGTCAGATATATTTGTTTATTTCAGATGAATATACACAAATTAAATAGATAACAAAATAAACTTTCGTCCCGTAGTTGAAATCATAGCGAATGGAATCTAAGCGTAAAAATGTATGCGAATCAAGATTTCCAATTTCAGGTTGGTGGCCGGGTGTGAGGGGATTCGAAGGAGGCCTGCGGAATGGACCAAGTGTTTGTCACATTTCACTTCATTAACCCGGACTTAAAGCTTTGATAAATGATTTATTTAGTACAATAGGAATCGATATGTTTATAGTTTATTTACTCTTCATTTTTATAACATAATTCAAATAGTTAAAATCTTATATGCACAAGGGCAGTTGTGATATAAGATTAAAATTAATGAAATTATCGTGAATAAGCTAAAACAAGTCAATAAGCTAAAACCCTTTTGAATGTATGTGCATAGCGAAACAAGTGCTGTAATAACGTATATTAAAGAAAAAACTAAATAAAATATATATGTAGAAAATTTGCGTGCCAAAATCACGTAACGCACATGTGGACATAAATGCCAGCACTAGCACAACAGTACAAAAAGAAAGAGCAAATTTAAAAGAAAGTAAGTACCAATAACACAGTACCATAAAATTTAAATGGAACAAAAGTTTGAACGAAATTTATTATAAAAATACGCATACGCTTCAAGATTTAACCCGTCATTATTTATTTTACAATTTAAAGAATAAAATAAAGAACATACTGAATAGTGATACTATTTTAATATGAGTACGAATGAGGAACACATTTTCCTGAAAACACATAGCTTGAACACATCCTTGATACTCCACCTAACGTGAATAATTTTGTCTGTGTATCCCACCATTGTGGATATATTTACACTGAGACTTGAAAGTAACAAATACCTTCAAATTTATAATAATCACCGTATTTTACATAAACCCGACGACTCGACCAGCCATTTATGCAAAACGCTTTATCGAGACACACAAAATAAATTGTGTACATGCCAAACCTTTGAACATAATACTAATTAATCTCGAAACAAAAAGACTTCCATAAAATGAGCTTATATGTAGATTTCATCGCCATCGTACCGAAGATGGTCATTACCGGTGTCCCAAAGGGCACTAAATGCTGCTCACAGGAAGGTATCGCGAAGGCTATCAATGTATCGTTTAATTGGCAGTAATAGACACGGTGGACGCGCAAAGACGCGTTAGATCGCTGTTCGAACGAAAGGTTCCGCGATGATGTTCGTTAATGGGATGCTGCTATGCGGGAGATTGTGTTTGTGCTGGATGGAAATCTTGATGGTACTAATTAAAAGGGAAAATGTTGCGTGTTTCTTTACATTGTATTATTCGCAGGTTTGTGTTGATAGTTAAAACTACGTACATGCACACACTATTGGGCCATATATCATTGTATTTCAGAAAAAAATACTAAAACTACTCTTAAATTTTGTATGTTTTGTTATTAATATGATGTATATATTATCTAATTACTATACGAATAATAAATGTGATTTCTGCCAATTAAGTCGATTAATTGCCAAGTGTGGCACTTATTTTTTTTTTTTCAAATAAATCAATAAACTTTTTAGTTAATTCAAAAAGGTAGCTTTTTGAACCACTTCTCCTCTTTATTTATAAATATAATCTATTTATTCCACTTTATTTTTTTAATAATTCGATCAATAACCAATGTGATTTTCGGTCAATAATTCATTACATCATATTCGATGTGTAAAAATCACTAATTAATTAATAAAAAGTTAGTCAAATATGTAGCCTAAATTATTAAAAAGGTAGTCAAAAACTAGACATAAAAATTAAAACGTTGCAAGTTTCTTTTTATGTAAGTATCGCTTTAATTTTTAATAAGAAACTACAATTTTTCAACAAAAAAAATGTATAATTTGCTAATCATAAATTATACTAATGGTGATTCATCTCGATATTTTTTTGAGCTAACCAATCTGGAAAAAAATGTCAATACAGCATGAAGTGATAAGATAGACAGTACCAACTTAAAGTGATAAGATGCGATTGCTCCGAGATCGCAGTAGAATGTTGACTTAAGTGCACGATATGTAATAAATCTTGCAAAAATTCCGCCCAACAATGCTTTCTTAAAAATTAAGTATGTGTGAATCACTTTTATAAAATTGTAACACAGTCATATTTTAATATAAAATCAACCAACGTTGTATTATGTCACCAACATGACTGAACAAAAAGTAGTAGGCTTATCCGAGTTATAACAGAAAATATTAACCTCGGCAATCTCAGCTGTCGAACAACGTAACCACAGCGAGAGTTGAATATATTTGGCGTTAATTTTGTAGAAATTTATTATCCACAATTAAATGAAACTATGTGATGTAGTATTATTTCTACTTTCTTTAAGTTCTTTACCGCGGCCTAGGTTTCGTTGTATTACATCTTCAGGTGTAAAGAGTGCTGTTAGCAATCTTTGCTAATAGCCCACCTGAAGATGTTGTACTACAACGAAACCTACGTCATAAGAAAAATAAATTGTTTGAGGAATCTTTCTTGAATGTAAGTAAAACTAATCGAACCAATACGAATAGTCTGCCATTTATCTAGTTCTAATCCAATTAGTTTCTCTTTAGTTTTTGTAGGAGTTGGTGGCATAACTTAAAGATGGGACAGATTTCCGGTTTTTTGTTCATTCCACTGTGTATTATCAAATAAAAAGGTCTATAGTGAACTGGATGCTACCTCCAGATGTTATAAGCTTTTGAAAGTGCACTTACATGCGTAGCGTGCGTATATACATATATACACACAGTTTCTGGTTCGATTCGTATTTATCCACTAACATTTACTTAGAAACATCCTTTTAACGACTGCATAATAGTTTCATCATTTTTATGAAAATGCAAAAGAAAATATTGCCTCAATCTTACTGAGCCACTGGAGATCTTAAGTAATTCTAACCAGTATATTCGTGTCATTTATTCAAATTATTTTTTATTCCAACCTTTATAACATATCTTTAATACTTATAATTAAATATTCCTTTCTCAACGAGGCATTTAAGTAATTGTATGATATCAGATCCCCACCAGGCGACTGTTCTCGCCTCAAGTCTAATTCTAATGCGCCTAGACGTTATTCGGTTTCTTGACTTTGTCACTTTTCAATATTTTAGTTTTGATGTTTCCCAAAAAAAATATATAAATAAGGATTTATATTTGTTTTTTTAATTGTTTTTTGGTATCTAAAATTTTGCTTGTTAACAAATTGCTAACACGCAAAATTTTAAATACTACTTACACAAATAAGTTCGATGACATCACTAAAACCGACATGTATTCCAGTGTCATTAATAATATGATGTTATTACAGTGATAGTTTATGATTAATATTATGACTGTGCAATTAATAAATGAATTAACTATTTTATCGTAGAAAAGTACAAATGAAACTGGAATATAACTTAGCTAAAAGGACCTTTAATTTGTGTTATGTTAAGAGTTTTGTCACCAAGCTACTTGTAACCTATCTAAACAGAATCGATTAGCGTGCATGCCTTCATGTTTACGCTGCACTAGTTGCTTTATATGGCGGATCCGTAAGATAATACCAGCGGAACACTTGAGCAGGATGCGGCGTTTGCACTTTCCGCCGACAAATGTGTACTTTCCTTTTGTGGATCGTGTTTCCATCCAGGCGAAAGCTTTGGCTTCGATAAATTTTTGTATTTTGATTTATTTTACATAGTTTTTGTGTGCGTGGATTACATTTTATTAATTTAGTTAAACGAATAATTAAATAGCGAAAATAAATACAGTAAGAATTTTATATAATTAATCTTTGAGAAGGGTATTACAATTAACTTGTTACGATGGATTTGAAAGTATTACATACACACACACACACACACACACATATATATATATAAAGATTTACTTAATTATCGATTTAACTTAATTATTTCTAATTACAATTAGGTATATTAGAAATGCAGTTTAAATCAGGCATCACATACTGAATCAAAGATCGTCTTTATTCTTAAAACCTACACAAATTTAAGACCAGACCTGAGAAAACACAATATTTTTAACTCTTAGTAAGACTTCACGACTCGAAAGATGTACATTAAATTGTTATTATACCCGACCGCAAATTGCCTCAAAACGTCCATCGCAAGGCAACCAAACATAATTTAGTGTGGAGAATGTCATCTCGAATCGGTGCGATGCAAGTAATGGCCCGAGACAATGCAGTGGGTGTAATAATGTCCCTTTGTATTATTTTATGACAATTGGATGGCGAATAAAATATGAACTAAGTTCCCTCTTTGTAATATAATGATATTTTAAATATCGTTATGTGAAGAATTGCAATTTAAGTAAGGAATTTGATAGTTTGTAAAAAAAAGTAACTAAAAAGAACCTTGTGCCGATTTGGAACAAAGCTCGTTACAGATTTTTTTACAAACAGTTAAATTTCTTTAAGAAAATCTGGACAGCAATGGCTCGAGACAATATAATAATGTCCCTTTGTATTATTTTATGCAATTGGATGGCGAATAAAATATGAACTAAGTTCCCTCTTTGTAATATAATGATCTTTTAAATATCGTTATGTGAAGAATTGCAATTTAAGTAAGGAATTTGATAGTTTGTAAAAAAAAGTAACTAAAAAGAACCTTGTGCTGATTTGGAACAAAGCTCGTTACATATTTTTTTACAAACAGTTAAATTTCTTTAAGAAAATCTGAACAGTAATGGCTCGAGACAATGTAATAATGTCCCTTTGTATTATTTTATGACAATTGGATGGCGAATAAAATATGAACTAAGTTCCCTCTTTGTAATATAATGATATTTTAAATATCGTTATGTGAAGAATTGCAATTTAAATAAGGAATTTGATAGTTTGTAAAAAAAAGTAACTAAAAAGAACCTTGTGCCGATTTGGAACAAAGCTCGTTACAGATTTTTTTACAAACAGTCAAATTTCTCTAAGCAAATCTAAGTAGAACAGTAATCATTTTTACATAGGTGGACAGGCCTGCTTGATTACACTAACAAACAAAATGAAAAAAATATGTGCGTTGTGATATACATGTATAATAAAATAGAATACATTTGCTATTAGATTCTTCAATAATATTAATATTATCGTTAAAATGTCAAATACTTAGTTTGTATTGAGTCTTTAAATTTTTGCGTTCAACTGATATATAAATGTAACGTTTAGATTTGTTGACAATGTTCAGATTGGTACAATAAATAATAACAAGTAGTATAAGTAGTACAACAAAATCTATAAGTAGTAGCAGTGCAAACTTCAATCCGTTATCTTCCATCTGTAGCGATATGTCCAGGTGTTGATTTTTTGTACTGTATAACGAATTGAAAATATTTATAAAAGAGAAATATTCAGTACTTTACATGTCATATGATAATATTCACTCCAGTTTAATAATAAGTTTTGAAATATTGATGTCATATATAATTTATTTATTTGTGCAAAAACAGTAAAGTAGTAATTTTAATTACTTGAAATATTTATACAAAGCGCAGTGATTGTCAATTTTCATAAGTGTTTATTTTTATGAATTATTGGCATTATCACTTTATATTCTATGCAGGATGTGATTTAAAATCAAATTATCATCACGATGGAATTATTAGGTGTTCAAGGAATCCATTGAATCCATTAACTAGTCAAAATTTAAGAATTTGTTTTGCGCATTAAGATACTATTAATATTGACAGTTTTATTTTTTGATATTTGTAAGAATAAATAATTTGTTTTTGAGTTTTTAATGTTGCTTACATTTTGCATGTAAATTGGTGAATTATAATTGTGACTTGATTTTATTTTCGAATTCAAAGCCACATAAGAATAGGATTTTTCAAAAATCACGTCATGTACACGAGTACCTTATCACAAAAATCTTGTTATGTAATTTGGTGTTTGTCCTAAGTAGGATAAAAATGTTGACGTTCTTTCTGGAAAATCTACTTGTCTTGTTAATGAGATTGAAGTAATTTTGTTAAAAAGTAAATATTCTACTTACTCATTGCACGATGTTTGTGCTGTCTGCATCACGGTCACGAGAGTTGTAGTCGTTGTGGTCAACTCACTTCCAACACAAGCAGGTCGACCTTTTCTTCTTTCGAGTATGTCACTACTGCTCTTAGTATTCAACAAGTCATTCACGTCACTAACACCAGCTTTATTGGCTGTCTTTTTGACGGAGGTCCTTTTAAAATTTAAATTTGCCACACTAACGCCGTCAGTGGTAATCGAAGTTTCTTCTGTCACAACAGCACCTTTTCGACTTTTCGATACTGAAGTTGACGTTTTACCAAACAGATCTCCGTTTCTGTGTATCACTTCATTTTTTATTCTAGGCCATGTACCGTCGTCAGGAGGTATCGGCGCAAAAGGTATTTCATTTCTTGCAATTACATTTTGTAAGCTTGTTGGATTTGTATTTGGTCTAGGAGAATTATCAAAGTTAGTTGGTGATGTAAACAGTGGATTGTTGTTGTATTCATTATATTCACTTTCCTGTATGGGGGCTCTTCTTTTATCTCTATGCCATGCATTTTGGTTTTCGCTTTGATTATGTACAATATCGATGTTTGGGCTGTTATGTGGGAGTAAGAATGGATCGTGGTACTCCTCTGTGTTTCTCGGCAATACACGATTGTTGGCGTTGCCAAAATCACTGGTTCCATTATGAATATCACCGAACATAAAATCATCAGTGAGCTCTGTTATTTTGACGCCTCCGCCATTGTAACCACTGTTTGTAAACGGGTTAGTGGGAGGTTTTCTTTTGCCGTAAAGTTGTCTGTAATACTTTTCTTGATCGCCGTACATCCAACACACTTTCCACCATTGCTTGCACATGAGAATGTTTGCCGAATTGGCTGTTTTTACCTGACCGTTTGTTGTTGTCGACATTTTCACTCGTTTTCATTTAATTTTTGTATTTATGAAAATTACATCATTTATTAAAACTCCATTTTACGTCTAACTCTGTAATTTTTTAGATAATTTAAATGGCTTTGGTATGGATCACATGTATATTCTAAACGCGTGCGCTTTAAGTGTTGCAACTATAACCAATACTTTATTTTATGGATTTTGTACGTGAATGTTTATCTCCATCTATATCTTTACATCTATATCTTTATATCTATCTTTATATCTAGCTATAGAAAATCTGGTATTAAATATACATTTGGCAAAAGAATTTAATTATGATTAGTAGTGTGTGTTTTAGTTTTATGAAAAAATGATGGCGATAAAAATATCTACGTATATATTTATATGATATGTCCTTTAATAAAGCGTTTTAAAGAAATTTAGAATTCGTTTCTAGCTCGTAATATGATTTCTCTCAGAACCAAAAACATGGAGAAAATTGACTGTTTTCATCCTCTTCTCTTACCTGATAAAGTACACGAAAAGAACTTCCGAAAAGACAAATAATTCGCTTGCTTTAGGCCTAAAGACAAGTTTTTTAATTATTTTATTTTCATGAAGTTAAACAGAAATCGATTTTAATAATTGTTTACGTTTATGAAAGATGTACAAGACAATATATTCACAGAGAGAAAAAAATAATTACTATTTATAAAGAGGTTAATGGAAATACCATAAATCACTCATAAATATTTAAACTTTCGAGTTTTTAAACTTTGGCCTGCATTTAAAGGTTTTTTAGGTTATTTTCTCAAAAATCGCACCTTTAGCTGAGATTATTGGAGAGTGAGAAAACTCTCTTAAATTCATTTTATAATTTTATAATATACACTAATGGAACAAATTTTTAAAATACTACGACTATCATTTAAAAAAAGTATTTTCCATCATTCATTGGAAAAAGGTAAAATGCCCTAAAATCTTTTATAACCTGTAAACCCATGATACTTACTGCATTTCCATACAGTTTCATATAGTTTAATATTTTTTGAGATTTGATTCTATATTTTACTCTATACGTTAACGAATCTACTATATACGTTATAATATTTTACTATATACGTTAATCTCGCTTTAAAGTATTTAAATCTTTGTATGGCAATGGTAAGAATAGCATCTAAACTAGATGCAAGATAAAGTTGTACAACAAAACGAACTCCTTGTAAAATTTCTCTCAAACTCCTTGTAAAAGGTGGTGTGTTAATAACGCACCACCTTCTGGTATTTATAGTAAAATAAAATTGATAAAAACACTAATTAAATTTTCATTGCATTCAATTATATGTCGCTGTATTTTATTTTTATTTTTGTACTTTGAAAAATTTTTTCTCATAGAAACTGCTAATTCGAAAGTGTTTTTTTGGATAAAGGGTTTACCATTTCTTCTTATTGTTTTTCCTTCATAATATAAATTATATAGGACGCAAAAATTCTACGAAATTAACTTTTACAAATGACGATTACCATCAAATATAATTCCATCAGGATACATAACTGCTAATATAAATTTAATCAATTTTAACTAATTTCTTATAAAGCTGAGGTATTAATTTCGCTTTGTGGTTAATTATTATACTTCTATAAATTAATATTGTCTACGATGAATCATTCTTGCATTAAGATTTATATAATGAGCGGTAGAAAAAACGATACTTAAGTATACAATGAAACGTTAAAAAGGCTTAAATCGAAGTGCAAATTGAAACCAGCAAACTTACCGTGATGTAAGTTATATTCGTTCGTAAATTCTATGAAATAAAATCTGTGAAAAACAATCATCAAAGCTTGTAAATATATCAACAAGAAACATAATTTTACAAGACTCAAGTTTTTAAGAATACTCCAAAAACAAGTTTAGCTTTAGTAAGAACGAAACCGAAACGATAAGTACGTGACGCGAACCCCGAAATTAAGATGACTTGCATCGTGAAAAAGATTCGTTCGGTGTCATTCTCAGCAGGTATGAAGGTCTTAAAATGCACTTTTTACCGACTCAAAAACACAGGAACTCAATGCTCTATCGGTCACATACAGGAAGAACGAGTCCGTGACTAAAACGTACAAAAACCGTTTACGTTTGACTGGCGAAGCATATTGGAGGCTTTGGTTGGTTTAAGAGCTGCTGCTGAGAGCAACTTTTTTAACTGATTGTAGCTATTTTTTTATTTGTCGAAATAAGGTAAGTCACATGCTATTTTTTGTTTTGCTTGGGGCATTCGCACTCAAGCGAAGCAGTTTTTATAGCTAGCTCTACGATAAACGTGTTTTGTTTATTATACTATATACGTAGTTAAGTTGTGCTTATAAAATTTAAGTACTTATATAATTAAAAAATAATTATATTAATATTATAACTGATACTACATATTTATAGGAATGATACTAATACTATCTTGCGAGTTATTCGAGGATTATTTGGCCGTAACGTATTGACCGATCCTTCTCATATCACAGTTATCCGTCATATTTTGACGTGTAATGATATGTTTAACGTTGAATTTTTCGTTAATAACTTTTTGATCGTAACCCAGTTCAGATGATATTCTATGGTTACAGTTAAAAACAGTGGTCAATGGTGCAATAAGTTGCTATTTTCATGTTTTTTTTTAAATTATTTAAGGTAATTTTAATATAAATAAAACATACTTTAATTGATTTTCTAGACTCTAAGTAACATAATCACAAAAACCTTATTTAAATATACTTAGTAACTTTTACGTGATCTGAGTATTAACAAATGGTTAAATTTCATAAAACCATATGTTTAAAGCATATTACATGAAATTTAAGCAAATGTTTAGCCCAAAATAAATATTTAGCTTATATTTTTGGTATAAAAAAATCGATTTTTTTATCTTTCAGAGTAAATCTCTAAAAAATGGGAACGGATATAAAAAAAACTGAAGAAAAACATAACATGAAATACACTATACACATCGGTGATTTATTTTTTTTCCATAGCGTTTCGTCGTCTTCCAGTAGTCTACATATGTATATGTATATCCACCTACTTAATAATACTAAGTATTATTAAATATTTATTGTGCTAGAAAGCCCGTATTTGTGATGATCTATGATAAATAAAGTCACGAGGAACGGAAATCTACTCGTACTTTACCACATTTTTCGGGAAAAATATCTTATTTTTAAACAAAATGTGAGGATTTATAAAATTCACAACATAATACCGCAGAAATAAAGGATAATGCTAACAATTAGTCTATATAAAATTCACAACATGACACTGCAAAAATAAACGCTAATGCTAATAATTGGTCTTTGTAAAATTCACAACACAATACTGTAGAAATAAACGCTAACGTTAACAATTGGTCTTTGTAAAAATCACAATACAATATTGTAAGAATAAACGCTAACGCTAACGTAAATTCATCAGCATAGAACTGCATTACGGAGAAAGCTTTACCGAGTATACTACTGTGTTATGGAATCGTCTTAACGCTATAATTTTATTTGTATTATTTTATAATTAATTTATATAATTGTATTTTTAATATTTATATCTATATAAGTATCCTTACTAAATTATGTACGTTTCATTAATTAGCGTTTAAAAATAATTTACATGTGATTACACTATTTGTTTTCCTCACTTGTTTCATTGTAATTGCCTTTTAGAGATTGTTTGATGGCAATAAGTTTGTCAATATATACTACAATGTTTTCTAAGCTTGCGGTAAAATTTCATAAACAAATAAATGAAAGAAAATATCTTCCATTTAAATTATTATATTTACTTCAACAATTTATCTCGAACTCACTTTATTCTAGTTCAATTCATCGTAAGCTGTCATTACATACATTCTATAGTACACAAAATTACAGGTGAACTTTTCGAACTTAATTACAACCCAAAAGTACCGTTGAATCGATACATTTCCACCCACCGCACCATCCTCCACTAATAAACTCCTTCAATACTATCTTCAGTAAAGCAACGTATCATTATCCGTCCAATCTAATAATACGGCGTTGGTAGCACGGCTGTGTAGTTGTGGGCTAGGTTCATCCACGCCCGATCTGGGTTGCGATCATTATGTAGACTTTAACTATAGTTTAACTATACTTTAACCTTTGGCCATTGTTACCTAAACGTTTTCGACTTAATGGTCGCGAGTTAACTGTTGCAGGCACAATCTGTTCACTAGGGGCAGGGGTACGTGATCTTTAGTTCCTGATTGGGCGATTAAGATAATGGGTAATCGATATAAGGGTTTCTAATACGATTAGATAAACTGTTGTGTACTTTGAATCCAGCATATAAATTATATACCTATAATCGTTAACAAATATTTTTATAGTTAAATATCAATTGTATTTGTTATTACTTTTAATAACTTTGATTTTTGTAACAGTAATTTCGGTTTTATTAAATTGAATTTTAGAAATTTTGCTTCTTACTACAAAATGTAGTGTCTGAAATGTATTAAAATGAGATTTTAAATAGGAAAATTAGTAATTTTGTCAGGATATTTTTTTTAATTTTTGTCTGCCTATTAATGTAGAAGACGAAACATTTGCGTAGTTTTTACTTAATATGGACAAAAATTTTTATGCCGTAGTATTCCCTTAATTCTCTTCAGAAATCTAATTCTAAAGTATCTGGAACGCTATTAAAACTGACTAACCCTAAGGGTGAAATAAATAGTAAAAAAAAAACGATTAATTACATTTAAATTTATGTGAAAATAGTAACTTAAAGTTAAGTTTTAATATGGTAGTAGTTAAAGGTCCTAATATGTATAAAAAAACACAGAAAAATATGATGTTCAATTTAGATTCTATGCAATTACTTCCATGAAAAATTATTTTATGTTCAAACTGTACAATTTTGAAATCAATTGAATTTTGACGCTCTGCAAATGCTTTTAAATTCGTCTTAAAAATCCCTTCCTCTCGAAACTCTCTAGTCCTACCCTTTCTTAATTCGATTTTCCTAACTTTTTCACAACCACGTGATCTCAAAATTATTTCCATATTTATGTGAAACAAGTAATTTAATGTTAAGTTTTAATAAGGTAACAGTTAAACGTCCCAATATGTATAAAAAGAAAACACAGAATGATATGATGTTAAATTCAGATTCTATGCAATCCATGAAACTTCCATGAAAAATCCTTTTCTGTACAAACTACAATTTTGAAATCAATCGGATTTTGACGCTCTGCAAATGCTTTTAAAATCGTCTGAAAAATTCCTTCCCCTCATAACTCTCTAGTCCCTTCTTTAATGCGATTTAACTTTTTCTCAACCACGCCATCACAAAATTAGTAATTTTATTGTCGACATTATGTCCATCAAATGTATATATAATTCTATATATACATCAAAGCTTTTAAAATAAATAACTGCAGAACCTATATTGCACTTTTAGTTATAAAATGGTGAAACTTTAATAAAAAAAACTTCCAGCGTTAAGGTCAAAACTAAATTTGTAAACAATGGAAACAATATTATCATTTGCACTTCTACTTTTGCAGTTTGATCATTAAAAACGCGTTAGCTGTGAGTGCATCCGGGCTGAACCGGAAATTTGATGCACATTTTGATTTTGCTCTTTTTTATGACCGGCTAGCTTAAAAGGCAAATTATTAGAACCAGTATCTTTGAAAATTGTGATACTGGAGTTTTACAGTCGATTCAAGATGACAAAATAAGTAAATATTAATTATGTGTGTTTAAAACGAACTGAATTATAATTTCCAGCGAGGATATTTAGTAATATATTAATTAATCGTCCTATGATGCTATAATAAATATTACACGGTCGTGATATGAATTTATTGATAATGATATATAAAATCTTCCATTAATCGCCTTCTGGTTGAGTAAAAAAAATCGTATTTGGATACCAATAAAAAGCATGGGCCCTAAGTTGTTCCAGGGTTCGCAATGTGTGTCAAGTTGGTGTCGATACTGATAAGCTATAAATCTTATCTCTTAATTTAGTGCTAATGAATACAAACGGAACCACAAACTTCCAATTCTAGTTTGGATCACTTGTTTTGTTTTACATATAGAATGGCCCATTTATAGTAGTCCAAATATTCTTTTTAGGTATAGAACATTATAATAAGTCATTTTAAAAACACATTAGTTGCGCGAAAACGAATAGTTAAGAAATTATGATTTTTTGTACTTTTTAGAAAAAATTTTAATCCAATCACATCAATCATTTTTGTTCTAAAACTATTCCATATAATCAATGCAATGAGAGATTTTTATGTTTACTCTTAACTTCTGCCAGTGTTTGAAACTTTATGCTGATTTTCTTCTCTTTTCAAAAGAAAAATGTAGATTTAAAAAAATACAGTGATTTTTTCTGTACGACTGGAAATTCGCTTATGATCAATCTATAAAAATCTGTATAACTAGAAATTTGCTTATGATCTTAAAAATACTACTATATTAGAATATGGTGATAGACTAGACAAAAAATCGTAACGACGTAACTATTGCAACATTTTTAGAAACTAACATCATGTCACTAAGTCACTAAATGTGACATTTCTGCCATAATCGCAATTTTAGTAAAACTTATTGTGTTTCTTTTAAAAAAACATTAAAACAAACCACATTTATCTTAGTTATTTGGAAACCAACGTTCATTAGCAATAACATACACAAAATGTGTTCAGGTAAAATTACTGTTAGACAGAGCGCTTTTATGTTGTGAACGTATCAGAAATAGAGCGACTCATTCTATTGTTATAATTTAGAATCCATTTGACTAGTTGCCGGTCAGCGGCGTGGTCATTTGAACTGATAACAACGGCATTCGGTTGTTTGTTTGTCGCATTCACATACTACGTCTGATTTCTCAACAATTTTGGCTTTTTATGGACTACTCTGTATAAACTAGTTTTGCACGCGTATTTGTTTCATTCGTATAGATGGTCACTAAACGCGTCCATTTATAAAAACAATAAGTCCTTTCGTGTCTCCTCTGTCTTTATAATTTATAGCTATGTTTTGTGCTTTTTAACACAAAAATAATTTTTGAAATCTGACATGTGGTTCCTGAGATTAACACGAATACAGACATAAACAAACAAAACTGTTTTATGTATTTGTATAGATTCGGTCATTACTATTTCAAGAGTCTAATCATGCTTAATCATACAAAAACTTACATTAATTTGTTCAATAAACGGCCAGTAATTCAAACATTGACATCAGTTAATGTCTAAGTAATTAAGGTGGGGATTATTTGCTGTGATGTTTGTAATTTCCGATGTGTAATATAATACATAATTTTACTTTGACTTTTGAATAAAAATGTTTACTTATTGTTGTAAAAATTATTTTTTTTTATAATATCTAATGTTTTAGGTACACTGTTTGTTATTTATCAAATATTCATATATTTATATAATTTTTGGTTAACGTTGAGTATACAAACACTATTGCGTTTACGTTACCTGCGCGCATTCTTCTGGTTGCATACACGGTAGTTTCTTTCGAAAATAGTATTAAAAGCATTGATATCCGTATCTTCTTTTACAGACCTACTGAAAATGTCAAAGTGGTCGAATTATACATTACTAACCCACATTGGGTTATTTATTGTAATTTTAAGACTTAGGTTAATAGAGTTAGGTTATGGGAGTCATTCTTTTATCGACTACAATATTAAGATGACCTATATAGATTGGTGTGGAGACAACCAATTTATATGGAATGTGTAAATGTAGTCTAGTGCGTAAAACCATTTCCTGCGTTTCTTTACAATCAATGCTAAACGAAAGAACATATTTTAAAAACTTTCTGTAATTATTTATAACGTAAATCTTATATCAAGGTTGACGTCCCCTGAACTTCACGTTTATTCTTTATAAGCCACTGGCTTTGCTTGCTTAGGTTTGAACGCTTCCGAGAGATTTTCAGATTGCTCCATATAAGTAATGTTTTAGTTAGCAATTACAAACGACCGATAGTTAGTGATCGTGTATTGTTGGTGCAGGTAAGAAATTATAAGTAGATAACAAAATTTATTGCATATCTGTTTTCTATCTACGATTTTATTTTTATTTTAAAGTTCTATGTTACGACGCAACTAGTGTTGTACATTAGTGAAGAAGCTTCTATAAAAAGCGACTACTGAGATGCATATGTGCAAGTTTATTCACATGCTCTAATAAAACGTTTTATTAAATTTTAGATAAGTAAATTAATTAATAGCTCATTAACATTAAAATTTTAGTTTCTGATGTTAGAGGACGCTATAGCATTCTATTTTTATTGCATCATGAAAATGTTATATTAAAATAATGTTTAATTTTTAGCATTGATAATGGAAAGAAGAAAAAAATGCAACGTCAAGTTAATAAATGCTAATTGTGTGGCGACCAAACAATTCTAAAGCTTTTTAAACTATAAATCACTTGAATTTATTCTTGTTGATTTTTAATTTTTTTTATTATTGATAAAAATGATAAAAATGTGGTTTACTTAGTATTACTGGATAAAGTTAAATAAATCGTATAAAAAGTACATTAATACGACAGTTTAATCTTATATTATACCGTCGAAATGATAAAATAACCAAACACTTAAAGTATGCAAATAAAGAAGGATCCCATAGTTATACACTTTATGAAATTGTTTATTATGTCCTGTAGTAATAAGTATGATATATGTGTTAAGTACTGCTTACTATATTTTAGTACAGTTTAATAAAAATATAACAAAAGATTAATAGAAATTTTAATTGAAAGTTTTAATCAAATGCTAGTGTCAAGAATTTACAAATTTTAAAATTTACTTTAATGAGACACATTTTCTTATTCAATTTAATTACGTCACCTTAAAAGCTCTGAGCCCAAGTATATTAGAATAGTGACGTAAGGTTAAAAATAAAATAATATTTATTTAATAAATAAATAATTCGATTAAACAAAAGTAATTATATTTTAATATGCCCATTACTAAATTAAAATTCTATGCATCGCTCACGGTATAAATGATAAATTAGAGAAATTTATTTACGTTTCAATTACGCCGCCGTCGACGCAATGCTAATCTCACAACAAAGGCATTACGCGCTCGTAAGTCAAAAACCAGTTACAGAGCCGCTCGCAGCTTCATCTGCCGGTAGGCGTTTCGCTGGCCGCCTCGCGAGATTGCGGTGCTCTCTAGTAATTGCGACCGGAATGTTTGCGGTCGGACGTGCTGCTGCGGTGGACGGACATTGTCTCGGGCCACAAGTCCGTTTTGTGATTGAGAAAAAAGATGAAAATAGAGGCGTTTGGAATTTGTAGCGGGCAGTTGTTCGTTTTGCTTTGTGGTATATGGTCCATTTCATGCTCGTTTTGGAAAATAACTTACGGTTAGGAAAAAAGATGTACATGCTTCACTCGTAAGGCATGGATATAAATTTCTATTATTATCATGATTTTAGTTATGTTTCTCTTTGCGTGAATTAGATTCACAAAATACTCATAACCTCTTCTTGGGATCTTTGTCTAATATATTATATCTCAATGATACCCCTAAGAAAAGTTAACCGATGCTTTAATGAAATATATTTATCAACAAAATCAGTTCGGCCTTAAAGCATTAACTAAAGTAGTTTTTTTAAAATATTGTGAAGTCTACCTTGGTATTGGAGTGTTAATCATATAATTATGTAAGACATTTAGAAAAATTTGCGTCATTAAATTAAAGTTAAAAATAAGTGGTGTTTATATTGTTTTGATGTCAGAAAAGTTGTGATATATTGTTTTGACGTCAGAAAATTAATCCGATTTTATTTCGTCCAACCGTCATCAAAATTTAATTTTTTCATTTTTAGAGGCTATAAAATGTGCTAAAAATTAAACCAATTTAGATACAAATTTATATTAATTATCAACTATTCCATGTCGATACAAGTTTATATGATGGAGTTAAGAACCCGTGCTCTAATGAATAAGACAAAGGTACTCACAGTGGACAGTCAAAGTGATACTAATGTCACTTCTCGATACGAACTACAGTAATTCGAAATTCAAATAATCCTTGTGTCAACTTTTCTCTTATTCACGCAAGTATAAATAGAACGAACAAGAACGAAACAGACGATTAGTTTTTATGCTCCCCGCTAAATTCACCTCGCTACGATCTCTAGTAAAAAAAGTAGTACCAACGAGATTGTTGTAATTCTATGACTTCTATATGAATATAATTTACACTACCATACTATTAGAAATTGAGATTAAAATCAAAGTTACCTCTGTTCTGATCGAGCGTTATATAAAGGACTTCAAATTTAGTTATTAGCCCTCACTTTGCGATGCATGAGTCTAAGATATTAGGGAGTATAAAAATTTTTGTGAACGTCAGAATATTTCAGCTTAAAGTCCAATCTAAGTTACTTTTGTACCAAAGATATTTTTGAGATACAAAAAAAACTTGCTGGTTAAAAGGTGACTCTTATTAAAAAATTCTATGTAAACAAAGCTCTGGGTAAAAATCTAGTGACAAATAAATTTTTGAACTTAAAATTTATTTATATTAAAAAAAATGCTTTAAAAGTCCTTTTTGTTCGTAAATAACACACTACTACTCAACGAGTTAAGAAATTTATAAATTAAAAAGCATCTGATTACCGTAAAAAAGTAGAAATTTATTGTAGATCGTACAAGCAATTTCTACTCGTTAGAAATTTCTAGGTTCAGCATAAATCAGGAAAATTAATGTTACCATACAATTTTGTATAAAATTATCGCAATGTCTAATTTATGTGTATAATCACAGATTGTATCTGATATCTTTTGAATTTCAAACGATGAACCTATTCTTCATGAAGTAAGTAGCCAAGAAACCACTGATATACCATGGAATTGTTAGCATTACGCAAGATGAAGTATCATAAAGATATTTGTGCAATGTCCATAATATGAATTTGAAAACTCAGCTACGAATTAAATCTAACGAGCTTATATATTGGACTATAATTATTGTTACAACTATTTTTTGTGCTCCGTATATTTACTAAAACACTTTAATTAACTCGGTCAGGTTAAGTACCTGCTCAACCGAAAAATTGCTGTTTAGCCTCGTGCTCGCGTACAGAAGACAGTCTGAGGTGCTATCCGCACGATAAAAACTACTTGTGATCTCACAAACTAGTTGTAAATAAGCATTACAAATTGATTACTGACCCCGCTTCGCTCTCCAGACACGCAGTGGCTACAACTATTTTGGTAGAGCGATCCTTCCTCTCCGCCGTTGGCCTGTACCTCGAGTGATTGATGGTGGCGGACCTCCTCACTTTTTCTATTAACGGAATGTGATCGGTGAGTAATGATTTTAATGGTGTAACAACCGGATTATTATTTTAATTTCCAATCTAATGGTATTTCCGATCTTGCAACAACATCGACTGTATTTATTCAAAAAGGTAAATGCATGTAGTAAATAGTATTCGAGGATATATACTAGGGATTAAATTACAGACTGGTACGCGAAGTTAATTTCCTTGCAGGCAAAAGCGAGAAGAAATATAATGAACGGATTATTGATTATAATAAATTATGAAAAGAAAATAACATTCATAGATAATTTGATAAGAATGAGATCATTTGCTATGGTTTATGGTTATATATATATTTATATATATATATATATATATATATATATATATATATACATATATACATATATATATATAGAAATTCTGAACTTCTAGATAAATAAACATGTATATAAAATGTGCAAAATATTTTGTGAGATCTTGGAGTGATCATAGTCGAGTTTCATTCAAAGAGTATATTATAGAGAGCCTAAATTACATATGATCCTCGAAACTACCGACATTAAATATGCAAAAACTCTGTCTAGTATAGTTGTTAGGAGTAAAAACAAAGTGATAGGTCATCTTATTTTAAATATACAGTATCTACTTTCTCACGTTGCAGAAAATCTAGAAAAAGTATTTTACAATACCCTGTTAATTATAATTCTTTTTATTAATAGAAGTGTATTGACCTTGAACATGAATTTGATTACATTACTCCATAATTTATAAGGAGTTAAACTTAAGTGAACGTAATCATCTGATATTGAATACATAATACCTATTTTCTAACATTCCAGAAAGTTTAACATTAATTTTTTACTATCTCTAACGATTCTCTACGAATTAATTATAATTTCTTTTATTAGCATAAGGCAATCGATTTTGAACATAAATTTTATTACGTAACTCTATAATTATACAGTTTGGTCCGGTTTTTATCCTTGGTTGTAGTATACAGGATAGAAGGAATTTTCTATGAAAATGCCGCTAGCATGTTTGTATTCAACATGTTTGTAACTTTTGAATTAATATTGAATATAACACAGGCATTTGATATTTCCTTTTGCTTAACTGATACATTCTGGATTGCGATGGCGCTAAGTACTGATATGATGCATCTAATGGCTTGTTTTTTTTTGTTTCTGTTGGTACATCGGGATGTGCCATTCGACCAGCTTCGCCTCCTGCCCGTTCTTTCTAACTTGATTCGGCCAGCTACGCGTCTTTTCGGCTCTCTTCAACTTAATTCGCCCAACTTCGCACCTTGTTGGCTGACAGCATTATAAAATTTAGAATATGTTTTCAATAGATTGTTAAGAAATATTTCTGTGATAAATTATTTCATAAAAATAAAATAATAAAATAAAATTATTATTCTATTATTAAAAACTATCTGAATAATTTTTCTTTTGTTTTCAATTTATTAAATAAAAATATTTCGGTATCTAAGTATCAAACAAATTTAGATAATAGTTTGTTTTTTATTTTTTTTAGTGTAATTCGTAATACTGTTACATATTTATTTCTTATTATTCGCCGTTTAAAAATTTCATCTTGAATTGAAATTTAAAAGTTTTTTGTCCAAAAATATGGAATAAACTTTATTAATGATTTATAAGTTACACACTTAGTTCATGGATAAATAAAGGTGTCAAATTCAGGAGTTTAACGATTTAGGTTTCGATAACTAGATAAATCTATCAAGCATTACACTATATCGTATATGCAGTCTGCTATCATACATTTATTGTTTGTTTTTAACATTTTATGCGATTGTTAGATATTATTAGTGTGACAATTCATATACACTTAATGTAACTTTAATAATTGTTAATAAATTTAATCACAAAAAATTCCCTGGAAAAAATTAAAAAAATATTGAACGAGATATCGGTAAAGCTTCTTAAACTTCCGTTTACGATTTCGAAACTTATTTTCTCTAGCTACCTCTTTTCGATACACATTTCACTTTAACCGCCAGATTAAGCCCGATCTTGCTTCACGATAAAGTCCAATACTCGGTCGCAACGGTAACAAATTATTATACGGAATCGATTAAGACAAGAGAAGCTCGTTAAACACGTAAAAGTACAAAAAAGGGCAAGCGAATCGAGCTCGTATCGCATTACTCATTACGGGTGACAATTGCCAGCGTGCTTTGGGCGGTCGCCGCTGCCCGAAGCCCGGTGACATAAATACCGGTCTTTCTCGATTGTGTGTGTGTTTGTTTGAACTTTTGTTTTTTTGTGTGTGTAATAATTTGTATTTCGTTGTTTTACGATAATAATAAAAACAGTTCAACGTTTTATCGTGTCGTGAATATTATAATGTTTTAATTTAAGCAGTTTGGCGGATGTTGTATTTTTAAAATTCGGTAAATTTACGTTTAAAAAGTCCTTTTAAATTGAAGATAATTACAAAATTGGAAGTTTGGTAAAATCAAAACGGCAAACTCAGAAAGCTTTGTTAATGTACATTAAAAGTATATAAACCACATTGAAAGTTTTGAATACATAATTGAAAAAAGAAACATATTACCCTTCAAAGCAAATTGAATAAATTTAAATATTTGTATGCTATTATAGTCCGAATTTGGTTATAAAATATTTATTTTTGATTTTTCTATAAACCTAGGTTTTTCAGCCAAGAAAAATAACGTGTCATTACTATAAAATAAAGTCTTATTTATTTATTGAATACATTTGGCGTTAATTTTGTAGAAATTCATCATTCGCAATTAAATGAAACTACGTAATGTAGTATTATTTCTACTTTCTTTAAATTCTTTACCACTACCTACTTTTCATTGTATTACAACATCATCAGGTGGGCTATGCTATTAGCAAAGATCTTTGCTAGTATCTCACCTGAAGATGTTGTAATACAACCAAACCTAGGTTGTGGTAAAGAACTTAAAGAAAATAGAAATAATACTACATCACGTAGTCTTATTTATTTATTACCACTTCATGAATTATTCAGCAACCTTTGATTTCGAGAGAACTTATAGACTGGTCTGTTAACAAACAGTAGTGTAATAACTAAAGGTTCTCAATTAGGTCAGCTGTTTTTCTCTTATGTGTTTTTCCGTGGTACATCATTTTTGAGTTATAAGAAAAATCATTAAGATTATATTTATCTGTTTGCTATCTGAGTATAATTGGTATTGTAGTGGCAAATGGATAATATATATGAATAATATTAGTGAGCTATGAAATTCTCTCTGTAGATTTCCATATATCGTTCTAAAATGTTTTATGTCCTGAACAAATGATGGCTTTTTATTAAATGGCGTTTCTAATGATGAACGAGTAAGTGATGTCATCAACTATTTCAATGTGAATCAGATATAATTTCATAAAGTTCTGTTTTATCAGTAATAATGTAAACATTTGCCAGTTTGTAGTATTAATTTTAAAATGAAAAGAAACACTAAAATCCTGTGTTATGGTCAATATTAAATCGAAAGATGCAAGAATGTCGAATGCAAACATGCTAGATGTATGTAAATAGAAATTTCTCTCTGTTCTGTTCCATTCTGTACATTACAATCAGAGACAAGAACCAAATCAAAACTCCGATAGATTTTTTGTATAATTAATAGAGTAATGTAATGAAATTCACGTCCAGGTTTATTCCCCTTTTTCAAAATAAAAGAAATAATAATTTATTTGTAGATATTGTAGATATTGTATGTGTTCAATATCAGGTGACGACATATATTAATTGAAATATACAAGTGTGTATTTGTCTCACATATTAACCTACTTGTAAGAGTACCGTCCCTATTCTTGTAGGACAGAATATCGTATAAGACGTAATTATAACTTAGTATGCTGTTCTGTCTTTAGAGACTGATGTAATTATAAGTTTAAACTGTTTCCCATTAGTTTTATCCTTTAAACTAAGTATATAAACGCAAAGAACATATAACCAACATTAATTAAGAAAATTCACTCTAGATATTCTAGTCAAAAAATTTTTTTAGGAAATTGAAATGGCTCTTTCATGTTGGATTACGATCGGAGTTAACTCATAAAGTTTACATAAGAGCAGTTAAGAGTACATGTAATAATGTTTTTATAATTATAATCAAAGAAAAGCTTCTCATATTGGATTTATGGTCTCAGATTAGTCTTTTTTAATTAAGGAGAATTTATGAACTTGAATAAAAGGAAAATTTTGATAATGGAAATGTTTCTAAGTCCTACAGTTGTTTAAAACGTTTGGAACTAAAACACATGATCTCAAGAATACATATTTTATAACTGTTGGTGTGTGAACTAGGCTTTAATAAAAAATGTTTATTTTAATCTCGATTTTTTACATTTTAATTTAGTTTGTAATGAAATAATTTCTCCGTCTGTTACCGAAGAAAATCTACCGTGTTTTTTTAATAGATGACAAGGAATTTATTGTTTGTAACTAAATTATTTACGTTTCAATTGGTTTAATTAACTAATCTGATAAAAAGGTTAAAACCATCAGCCACGCGGCCAAAAGTGTTTGGATTGAAACCTTTAAAAATATTAATTACCTCCATGCTGCTCCGTAGAAAATAACAGAATACAGACTCGCCAAGTGCATTTATATTTTTTTATTAGAAAGCTTCTTCACTTAAATATATCTAGGTGATTTTATCTAGCATCTGGCTTTCTCTTTTCTTGTTGAAAACTCTTGACTTCCTCGGATTTATTTTTATCGCTCTAATTTCTTTCATTCTTTATATTATTAATTTTTTTTTAATTAGAACGAAGAAGAAACAAAAAACAATTTAAAACGAAAGCTACACCTTCTAGATAAGTATAATCGATGAATCTTGGGTTAGTTAATGTTATGGATTGGCGTTATTTGTTTCGTTTATACAGCTAACTTACTTTTATTATATTTGTCAACTTGTATTGATATGCGTACGTTTCCATTAGCTATATTTCCACTTTTCAAACGTATTAATAAGAATTTTAGAATATGTAAATACACTTTTAAGCATTTTAGATCATGTAAATACACTTTTAAGCATTAATAATACAAATCGGATATCTGGGCTTTAGATGATAATTAGGTAGCAGCCTAAGTATACAAATGCTAATTTTATATTGTTTTTATTTTAATGCATTAAAATAGATAAAGATAATACGATGAGGTAGATTTCATTAAATTTTGTGAAACTGGCTTTTTTACAAGTTTCTGTTTTTGTATTAATATTCTGCAGTTTTTGTATTTTTTGTAAATTACAGTGGTTGTATTGTTTGCAAGTTGTTCAATACGAAGCTGTTATTTTTTTTTTGAGATGGGAGTATAGAAAAGTTTTTGGGAAGTTATGAGGTTGGAATGGAGTGAATATTACGATGAAAGTTAAATAATGATGAAAATTTTAAGGCAGGCAATAATGGATTTGCATGTTAGCAAATTTTACAACATAGTTTTTCTAAATGTCAAAATTAGTATTTTACGTTATGATATGTGTAAAGCACTGGGTTTGTAAAATATATTGATCATATAATCAGTTTCGGTTATTGAAGAATACTATTGTTTTTTAAATTAAAACAGGTTTTTTATTTTCAAATCACTTTTCCACATAATTTAATATTACTTGTTAAATGCATATATGCTATTCTTTTTTAATGCAATATTCTTATATTTAAAAGTTCTTGATACATTATACGGCATTTTCATTTAAAAAGTATCCATATCAGTGTTATGAACTATACTCTGGTATAAAAAATACTTAAATATAAAAAAAGCTGTGGATAAATAATTGTCATGAATTTTAACACTTTCAAGATTTAAAAAAAATGGGGAGATTTTTCAAAATTGTTTAGAAAAATGATTGGTCTTCTGTAAATTATTAGCTAGCCCTTTATTGTATGATATGCACTTCCAACCCTTGATCCAAATTATTTCTATTATATTGCAAGAATATTAATGTTCTATTATGTAATATTTAAGAATATTTTTAGGGACTGCACTGATATTCAAAAATTTCATCCGTGACAATGGCTATTTTTCATTAAAAATCAATTATTTTTGGGAAAATGTCAATCACGTATTTAATGAAATTATTATTTTGAATAGTTTAATTCATTTGCAGCTTATATTTATTAAATACAAAGCGATGGTATAAGAAGTAAGATACATATGGCTTTCAGATTATTTTAATAGATCTTGCAGATATCAAATTTATCTATCGTGGGTTCATGTGCAAAGATTGTGACTTCCGACCGTAACGAATATCATAGTAGTATTGGCGTAAATTATCATCCTTCTTCACAATTAGACCATGATTGTGATGCTGTATCCATATTTAGCTTGTTACTGAAGTTTGAAATTACTTTGAGAGAAACTGTCTTTTCATTAAGCGCGATTGTCTCCCTGCACACAGCATTGATTTTAAAGATGTTTTTTTGTGTTTTAAAAACATGCTTTTTATTTGGAAATTGGTACAATTATATATGCTGTTTGCCATACCTAGTCTCGGTCAAAATTGGAACAATCTTTTCTTTTTCTTTTCGGAAGGTCAAATACAGACGATATAAAAATACTTTTTCCCAGATAGAGTGAAGTGTAGGATAAAAGCACACATAGCAGCGCTTGTCGTATTCAGTTTTTTCTGTATTATAAATTTAGCTCATACAGTGTTTTGTTGATCAACAAAAATTTACGTAAAAGGTGAGCCAAGAAATTTGAGATTATTTAGATAATTATTTATTAAAATAAAATATTATTTATTAAATTAAAATAAAACGGTTAGTCATAAATTAATAGTTTTCGAGAACTATATAAAAATTTTGACAAAATTACTCAACTGTAGACAAGACTTTATTCTTGTCAGTAGCCATGAAATTAAGTTGGTTAATTGATTATCCACGGTACCAAACCTTTGGTGTGAGTGTTCGATTTGCACGTGATGTTTTTTACTATTATTTTATCCTTAATTACGGCAAATAATTTTGCATTTAATTTTTTACAATTCAACTAAAAAATAACTCATTATTTCAAAATTTTTCTGTATAAAAATCTTGGCACTAAAAACATTCATACATTTTGCTATGAAACAATATTATCTGCAAAGTAATATAAATAGAATAATCAGACCCGTATAATTAATTGCATTTATTTATTACATAGCGTTAAAGTATAAATAAAATTAAGTTAGCATTAACGTACTTGGGGTTCCACCCAATTTTCATATAAAGTTCAAAATATCTATTAACATAATTTGTTTTGTCTATTTGGACATCAACATAAATAAATTAGTTAAACACCATATTGCAATAAACTGAAAAGCTAACATCGCAACTTTCACATGAGCAGAGCCGCGTTCAGAAATTAATTAATTAGATGACATAATTAATGTTATTTTACATGAAATGTTAAAAATGTTAAAAGTTGTTATTTTTCCTAGAACAATTTTAAGAGGGGTTGTTTTTAAAGGATTTTATGTTTGATATAAAAACTTATTGGAGTCCTTCACGATGGAAAGAGAAAAATAATCTATATTCTCGCGTGACACCAAATCTCACGCAACGAAAGCCGTACAAACGGAATGTTGAAACTCAGTAGCGTGATGTAATTACATGCCCCCCAAAGATGCGCGGCTTGGGAAAGGAAATACATACAGGTTTGTTGGAAAGCACAAATTGAAGCAATTAGAGTTCGATGTAATTTGAGAGCTTCTATGTTTTGTTCAAATTATTAAGTTAGTAATTACTGAGGTATCAACGCCGCAGCAGCCATTCCAGTTCTGAAGCTGTACATGTTTTCATTAAAACTTTAATAATGTAAATTATAAGCTCGTAATTATCTGATATGAAAATGATTATACGCCCGAAAGAAATATAATTCCAAAGCTTTAGGAGTTTCAGCATAAATTAAATTAAATTTTATTAGTAACAATGGATCTTTACACTACATAGCTGAATCGGAATGTAAGCGAAAGACGGTGCAGAATTTTCACTTCGATACTGGTTTTCAATTTTCCTTTCACTGAGATATACTTTTATGAAATTATATCTCAGCGAAGAAAAAAAAATCGTTGAACATTTTTTGAATTAACTCTAATTTAATTATACATGATTTTTATTTTATTTATTCAAAATAATTAAACTATCTTAATGGACTTTCTTTATTTCATTTTTTTTTAACAAAATTTATGTGATTAATTATTTAGTGAGAATTTGCTTTAAAAATTATGGGTGAAATCTTTTTTTTTTTAAATATCATCCCTTTCATTTCGTCACGGGGGTTGTGCTTTCATCTTTTTGTAAATCCATATTAATATATTTTTGTTCTTATCTCTAGAAGTATGCATCCGCTTTAAACAATTATGTTTTATGTTAGAAAGCGCACATTCTGAGGAAGACTATAGGTTATGTATCATCAGCATAGAGCAGTGACATCAGCGCAGAGCTGTGACAAAGTGCAAAAATATTCGTTGCTTTGTTCATTTGCGCTAATCCCTAACCTAGAACTACATATATGATTTCTGAAATTCTTTTCATATTAGAAAACCCATATTCCGAGGAAGATTATAGACTATCTATCATCATGCTAAGATTTATAGATGCACAGTAGTGAAAAAGTGGAAAATTTTCAGTTGATTTCTTTGTTCATTCGCACAAAGACTTAACCTAAAACCACACATATTATTTGCAAAATTCTTTTTATGTTAGAAAGACCGTACTTTGAGAAATATTTTAAGTTATATGTTTTATTCTACAAGTCATATGGTAGAGCAATGATAAGTTGAAAGGTTTTCGTCTAATTCGTTTATTCACGCTAATCTCTGGAACCATGCCATGTTATTACAAAAATTATTTTTGTGTTAGAACAGAAGTCAACGAAAACTAATTAAACGGTACAAGGTAAAGATAGACCGGCTTATGTGTGGGCTGATAATCTCATTTATCCCCGCTGATATATCCCAACTCCGACGATTGATATGGTTTGGCTAACAGAGCCGGGATGCGGGTGAAACCTCGGAACATAAAAAATTATATGTGTAATATCCATTATATCTCCGTTAGTTGTGAAGTTGTGTATTTATATATTTAAAAAAAAACTCAAGGTTGGAAAAGTTTATTATTTCTGAGGAGGAGCTTTTTGATTTGTTATTGGAACCACTATTTATATATTAGTCGTAGATAAAAAACCTGTGTTATTGTTAGGTATCAAACAGGATTCAGGGGTGGTTCTGGCCTTTGAACCCTTGGAAAATACTCGTGCAGTCGGTTATTGAACTTAAAAGGTCCGTGATATATTAGTCTGTGATATATTAGGTCTCCTGTTTATTATTTCTTTTTTTACACTTTTTATGTAATGTCAATTTCTTTATTTTGAATATCTATTTCAAAATAAATTATTGGATTTAAGCCAACAATTTTGAAAATTAAATTTATCAAAAAAAGACAAAATTTGGGGGATATCACGATAAAACGAGTCGAGCATTGATAAATTACAATATTTTTAATAATAACTTAACGCAGAAGTTGACAAATGTACTTTCTAAGATTTGCCATTAAAAAGTTATTAAATCTTTAATTTTATACTTAAAAAACAATACAATATTAATTGATTTATTTTTAAAACAACCGAATAAATATCTTTGGATGAATCGCTCAATCTGGTCGATACATTACGATTAACCTTATCACAATATAGAGATGATTGGATTAGATACCGTAAATTTAACGAAGGAACATTAATAATAAGCTGACAGTTGAAAAAAGTTGGTGACCTCCGCACGGTTAATTCGATTGAAATCGAAGACCTTTGTTTTTTCATTCAGCAAAAAACGTTTAAGTTCACGAATGTATCTTGAATATAACGGGCACCAAAAGGCAAATTCTTATGAACTGGTTTTGTTCTGAATTACCTAAATAAACACATCGTTGTAAGGGTAGAGGCATTCAGAGAACAAAATGCGTCCTTGCATTTGTTTCGATTGATAAACTCAGCACTCAACAGCAGCAAACAACATTCGTACTGGATTTGTGAGTAGAATTTGCATACAAGGCCGTAGATAACTCACAGGCTGAAATAAGACTTCGCTTATTGCAGTAGACGTGTAGGTTGGAGATGACAGAGGCGCAGAGCTCTTTTGTATGCAAAAAGCACACCGAGTCTTTTCTTTTTGAAGGTAGAATTTAAAAAGTCAAAGTTCAGTGATATATATGTCAAGATTTTGACATGATTTGACAAGATTTTGACATTTTTAAACAACTAAAATGCTTATGGTTATCTGGAAGTATCCACAAGTTCAGCACATATACTAAAGTTGTTAAATAACTAAATAAATAATTTTTCTATTATCAAATTCTTTTTTAAGTTCTTTCAGAAATTACAAGGTAAAAGTAGAATTGTTTTTACAATGTATAAGTTTTACAATGTTGGCTGTGGTGTACTAACTTGATAATTTTAGAACAAAGCACTTAGACGAGAATACAAGTAACAATATAATTAAAGCTTATTCAGAAATTTCCTGAAGTATATTTTCTGTAGAAGATCTTTCATGAAAGAGTCTCGGAAAGTTGACGATAGCTTAAAGCTCAAATTTCGACGTGCGTTTATATTGCTTATTATGACATGTGCACGCAATGGTTACGGATTTTCCTCATATATTGGAAATGTTATATGTTATGTAAAAATTTTGTACGAGACGAGTAGTAGATGATATAACGAAACTAACTTTCTCTCGTCTGTTCTGTAAGATATTTTATTTAAATTATCATGAAAAGGAAATTTATTTCCAATTTAAAATTATTTCTAGTTTATAGATCGTGTTTTTGTGTAATTTAAAAGTCAATTATGAAATTTACCAGAGGCGTTTCACTGAGTGTCTTGTGTATGTGTGGATGACAAGCAATGTATAACATGAAGTAATGAGCGATTCTTTTCTCATGTTTATTACCCTATTAGAACTCTGTTGACGTTCAGTACAGTCAACTTTAATTGCGGATTCTTTGTTCCCTTCATTTTAAGATCAATCTATATAATATTTTCAGTGTTTATTGAAATCTTCCGATTGTTGATCAATAAATATCAATCATGAAATGGGATAATTTTTGAGATCATTGTTTACTAAATTCCTCTTTTTAAATATCACTGTTTGTGTGTTTTACGTCAACAATCAGGGTCTTAGTTTATTTATTTATCTACTTGTGCGTATACGTTTCTATAGGCGGAATGATATGTAAGAAGAGATGATTAAATATTAGTTTTGTCAATTTAATATCGTGACGGAAGAGTGAGATTCGGATGAGTGAATTTCCCGATAATTCAGTCGCCTCAACTCGTTATACTGGAGAATGACGCGTGTTTTGTGTACATGAATATAGTGAGAGTAATAAATATATCATGTCGGCTCGATGTAAACTTTGGAATTATTAGAATTTACACGGTATCGAGTAAGCACCAATTTCAACTATGAAGTGGAAGAATGTATTCAAGGAATATGATTGATGAAGAGAAAATAGCGCAAATCGATAAAAATTTGGAACTTTTTGGATAATCGGTGCACTTGATCAGTGATGTTCTGTTTGCAGGAGAAGCGGCAGTTGAATATCTTGTATTCTTCTCTGTACCGAATTATTTTAAGACCTTAAGAATTTGAATAACCATGGCTTTGTTTTGTGGTTAGAATTTATAAATGAAGTATTGGAGGGACTTCACAACAAACAAAATCAATTTTCATTTAAATTTCCTACGTAAAAAGATATTCACAAGGTGTCATATTCCCTTAAATTAATTATTTCTCCCTGGGGGAATTTCGGAGACTCGGTTGAGGGCAACATATTTTTTTGTGAATATGTTTAACAATATTTTTGGTGCAATATTTTGTATTGTAACGAAATCGTTTTGGAATTCTTCTTAATTCCCTTTTCGTTGATTTATCGTGTGCTAATGAACAAAAATTAAAAATTTGGATTATTTTATAATATTTACCCGAATTTAACCTCTCTGAAATTTGTGTATAAATATTCCGCATACATAAATAATCCATATATATATGTGTGTGTATATATATATATATATATATATATATATGTATATATGTGTATATATATATATATATATATATATATATATATATATATATATCAATAGCTATCCAGTGTCAATTATTCAAATAAATATATATGCACTTCAATATGTTTAATCACGATGCTAAATTTCTAGTTTCTGATAAAAACGACTCTGATCTATGAATGTACGGGTATAGTAGTGAGGTTAAAAGTATTCCATTTCATTATTTTGAGTTAAGGACCCTTAAAAGATAAATACTGAAGTAAAATTTTTAAAACTTTACTTATAACATCAATAATTTTTTCCCTGGTATTGATAAAATGTTTCCATGCAGCTTGCAGCCTCCCATTTCCTAAACAATAAATGAAAGGTTTAAACAAACAATCCTATGGAAGCACAGCAACAATGATATCACTGATCAATGAATCCATATTACAAATTAAATATTATATCGCAGGCGATGCGTTCTTATTGTTTTGCCAATTTATTGTCCAAAGCTATCAGAACTCCCATCTGCATGTTATTAGGCAGCCGATGGTAATAATGCCAGCGCGATTCGATCGTGGAAATGTAAATTTAATTAAGCTCATAATTTAACAAAGCTTATCCCCATACTAAAATTCTTACCGCTGTTGTAACTTTCATCGGTGAGCTGGTTAACATTCGTTATGTTCGCTCGTTAAAGTGAATCGTAAGATCGGCGCTTCTGAGCCAAATTGAATCGGTAAGTTTAAACCTATGCAACGTTTAATCATAAATTTACATATTGTTCAATGTAGCTGTTTCGCTGATACAGACATACATGTTTTTGGTTTCAAGTTTAAGCTTGGCTGGAAATAATTTTCATCTAGAAAAATAAAGAACTAAAAAGCTGTGATCTTTACCAATTTACAAGTATAAGGACATGGTTTGCGTAAAATAATTTTATTTACATTAAATAAAATAATATCCATAATTGTCTGATATGTTATTTGAGAACTATTTAATAGCTAACGAATAATTTTTTTTAAATCGACTCTAAGAAATCCGTCGACAATCGAAAATTTGTCCAGTTTTAAAAAAGTAAGTTCTTATAAAAAAATTAAATAAAATCTTGTTCTATTAGATGGCGCTACAAGTACATTATTTACGGCACAAGTAAAAACTTCAATTATTTTAATACAATACTTGTCGTACGTTTCCTTTACGGGATAAAAATATAGGTATTCGGAATATATAGGTAGATCTTAAACATGTTAGAGCTATTTATTCTAATCTTCTATAAGGTCTTCACAACCTTTAATCAAGATTTGTAGTAGATGCGATTGAAGCTGCAAGCGCTGTCCAAAATAGAAGCTAATATTAAACTATAGTGGCATATTGTTTATAACTTATCTTAATTGTGAGAAAAGGAGGAATAAATAAGATATATAATTTGACATACTCTCCATATCGCTGGAAATAAAAGTTTTAGAGGTGACACTAAAAACTGGAAAAAGAAATATGATCTCATTTTCAAGAATATCTTGTGCACTGAACAGTATTCTCGTGGCATATCTCTCATTAGAAACAGCTTACGTGCTTAATAATTTGTATTTGGCATTTATGTTGAGTATGAAACTGAGACCATACTTAACATTTTGAATATGTTATTATATGAATTTATATATATATATATATATATATATATATATATATACATATATATATATATATACATATATTTATATACATTTATAATTTATGTAATAGTATTTATTTCTAAAGTAGTTATGTAAAGAATTTGATTATTTCAATAATATTATTTAATGTAATGCCTCATGTCCCTTTAAAAACTTGGTAGGTTTAGAATGACATCCTAATAATTGATGGATGTGTACCTATTAATTCAACATACCATTATACCATATTATTAATTCAATTGAATTAATTTTTACTTAGCGAGTTATATTGTGAATAATACAAATAGTACTAAAAAATTAAAAATCGTAAAAACGGATTCCTGAACGAAGCTTATGAACTCTACAACTCTCCAGGTCAATTCATCGGTTCAAGGTATTTAAACATTTGCTTTATTAAAAATATATCTGTGATAGTAAACTTCGCTTAAGTATCTCAGAAAACGTTACACTTATTGCGAATAAAATCGAATTTAAAATTACCTGAATCATACAAGGACACGCTGTTGTAATCGTTAAGTATAACGAAGTAGTTTTAAAATTAATTCATTTTTTACTTAAAAAAAAATATACATAACATCATCCACAAAATTACTTGAGGTATAAATAACATCATATGCCTCTTTTGTAATTCGAGCAAACGTTGGCAATTAGTAAACCTAGAATTGATATCTCAGCGGCCACTGGAGTCGCCGCGGGCCACATGCGCCCTGTAATTTTACCGCTCACGCAGCCTCCTGACCTCCATTAACCGGATTCCGATATTGCCGGTCGCGACGTTTAAAATCTTGAATAAGCTCCTCTCGTAAACGCTTACAGCGTTAGCCTGAACGTTCTTCGCCTTGGCAAGATCCCCATAAAATCAGTATTTTATTATGTCCATACTAAAAAAAGATTATAATTTTTAGGATTCCCTTAAATGTAGGAACCTTATGAGCAAATATATTTTTTTAGTTTTCTGATATCTAAGTAGCCGCTGAAGCTACCGTGGACTGTTTACGTCCTATAATTTGGTCGCTCAAGCAGCTCATCGACCTTCATTAAGATCATACCGATATTGCCGTTTGCGACTTTTAAAATCTCGAATACGCACCTCTCTTAAACAGTAATCGCGTTAGTTTGAATGTTCTTCATGAGGGTAAGATACCCATCGTGTCAGTATTTTAATATGTCCTTCTCAAAAAGGTCTTATCTTACGGACGGAAATCTGTTGGCAAAGATATTTATTTGATACATAAGTAGCCACTGAAACTATTATGGACCCCCTATATTTTGTATTTTGATCGCTCGTACAGCCGATCTCCATTAAAATCACATCGCTGTTGCCACTAGTGACGTTCAAAATCGTAAATATGCTCATCTCGTAAATTATTGTTAAGGCGATCTAAACGTTCTTTACTCCGGTGAAAACTCCATTGACTTGTTTTAAATTTCTTTTTGCGGGCATTTAGTAAGTTAAAATCAGGATTTTTAAGGTTTCATTCAAAATGGGTACATAGACAACAATACATCCAATACTAGCTACCAGTGAATTTTATTTAGTAATTACGAATACTAAGATTACGTATCACTCTAATATACTGAAATCGATTTATTACTTTTAAGTAATTTTTTCTATTTCTTTTTTATTTAATATTGTGTACAATCAATATTTGGTAACTCTTTCCTATGATATTCAGTTTTTAATAATAAGTTTTTTAATCTTAATAAACAAATCGCTGTATCTCATTATCATCCGGGTCGCGATAGCCCCGGCTGTGTTCTGAGTTTATTCAAAAAGTCCATTTTAAGTTGACCATTTTCTTCTAGTACTAAACTTTAAGCTTCTTTGATTCTAATTTTAGGTTATAATTAAACCACTTTTTGGGTCTTTTTTACTCTAACTCCAATGGACTTCATCAAGATCGGTCACTTTATTGGTTTTTCTTACATCTTTATTCTTTGCATCTCATCTATTGTGAACCTCTGTTCTGTGAATTTTATGTAATTAAAAACATTTGATTATCTTTAGATGTGCGATTTACATATAAATTTATATATATATATATATATATATATATATATATATATATATATATATATATATTTGTGACGTAAATGTAACCTTATATTTTGAAGAATTGTCTTTCGAAATAATTGTAACTTCAAATAAGTATATTATATTAAAATTTTGTTTATTCTTATCTTAAAGCAAAGCAAGTTGATTTTTTGGTATTTTTCTTATTACTTTATTTTTCATACAGTGTTGGAAAGGAACACAAATTTTGTTTTCCACATATTTTCTAGTTTCTTTTTGTGCCAGTGAATTTCTACTTCAACTGTGGAATGCAATTGGAAGAATTAATAAAACGTAGACCTGTAATTAGAAAGTGGGAATAATATTTATAATTTTCCTTTGAAATTAGTGATAAAGGGGTTAACAAAATTATTTCGATTAAACGATTTCGACGAATTAACGTGTTTCCGTTAGCTTTTCTTTATATTAGTAACCTTTAGCATAAAAAAACTAGATTTTTAAAACATCCAAAAGAATCAGAAGAGAAATTGGTGTGAGATAAATATTTTCTTACATGTGATACCAATAAATTTAGAACTCTCATATTGGAAAATTACTACATTTTACATTGATATAAAAGTAATTTATTTCTCTGCACGTGTCGAAAGCTGTTCCGTATAATTATTCTACTCACGCTATCGTAAATGTAAATTTGCACTTGTTTACAAAACAACTTAGATTGTAATAATATCATATTAAGATTTGCATTGCGAATGAGAGCAATTAGTGTCGACAGTATCAATAGTCGTCATAAGACCGCTGTAAAAGAAAAATGTTAAAAATATTTTATGAAACTTGTAATAAATGTAAGACATTTTCTTGGACAACCCTTATGGTAAAATTTAAGAATAAAAATGTTTAGTCATAGCCAAGTGCTACGGTTACTATTAAATTCATCGATAACAATATCTTTAGTTGTTGTTAGAGACAGGTAGAGATAGTGAAGATTTAAATATTTAGGCATCTACTGTGTTAAGTTATACACTTTTTCAATTATTAATATTAGTTTAATATCATACGTTGTTGGTGGTTAAAGGACATGTTATACCTAAAAGAAAACACTTGCGATTATTCTTGGGGGCATGTGATTTTGTGTGTTGAATACACACACACAAACACACACACACACACACACACACACACACACATATATATATATATATATATATATACTGAACTTAAAGAAATACTGACGTAATCGTATAATTCCGGTATATTATCCTAATAATGTTTTTTTTCCATTAACTTTTTTTAATGGATGTTATATAAGGCATGGACACCGCATCCAGTTCCTTTTTCGATTAAAGTTGCTTTCTTAAACACATAGTGGTTTTATAAAGTAATTTAATTATCCATTATTATAGAGTAGGTGACAATTGTTACATAAAATCACTTTTGATTAGTAATTATAACTGGTAATAATATGTTATTGGGCCTAAAGTTTAATAATAATTTTTATAATAAAGATTATTTAACTGTGCAAAAATTGTGCTGTAAAGTAACTTATGTCTCACGACTATAGTTTAACGTCAAAAATGATTAATATAAGTAGAAAAGGGCAACCCATTTTATAATAAATAACTTTGATAACGAGTAACCGTGCCCGCTAATTGTCAAAGCAATCTATACTCCATAACGACCCACCACATCATCATCAAACGTTCCGAAGTTAAGTTTCCATGCCCCAAAGCTATCGCCTAGGCCACATCCAAAATTATATTGTCTCTACACACAGTCAGACTGTAGTAATAATAAAATTCAAGTCCAATTTTCATAATGTGAATTTGATGCAAATGGAGCGATTAAAGCGATGAGAAATGGGCCCATGTATTCTGTTTTTTGATTAATTGACTTTGATTACCCGCGTTATGTGTAACTCTTTTATGATGAATGAATATTAACCGCCTTTATGCGAGGTGTCAGTTATATATTTAGTTCATATTATATTGAATTGAACAGGCGTACGAGTAACTTTAATTATCAAAACTAAACTTATGAAGTACAAAGATCCAGAACTTGTTTGTTTTTGAACTGCTATCTTTGAAATATGGCATTCTGGACTCTGTTCCGGATTTCATGAACGAAAACAGTTGGGAATCCACGCTTGTTGATTACTCACGTTATGTGTAACTCTTTTAATGATGAATGAATATTAACCGCCTTTATGCGAGGTGTCAGTTATATATTTAGTTCATATTATATTGAACTGAACAGGCGTAACTTTAATGTTCAAAACTGAACTTAGGAAGTATAAAGATCCAGAATTTGTTTGCTTTTGAACTGCTATCTTTGAAATATGGCATTCCGGACTCTGTTCTGCATTTCATGAATGAAAAAAAGTTGGGAATCCACGCTAAATTATAAAGTATGTCGTATGTCGAAGGAATGTCTTCAAATGCTTCGCACACATGGAACGCCGTAGGGCAGAAGTTCGTATATATAATTTTTTGTCGTGGGAAATTACGAAAATAAACTTTCTCGCGATAGCAATTGAATTTTTATATAACGTCCAAGATAACGATGTAAGGGAGGTAAATAATAATATATATGTATATATACATATCCATTCCCTCTCGAAGAGTGATTGATTATGAAGCAAGTTTATTTATGGCTTTTTAGGCTTAAATGTCAATTTTACTTTATGCAATTATGTAGGCATGGATATCAGAAAATAGGAAACATTATTTCTTGTATTTGTCAAGTTTCAATCCACGTATTTTATGAGTAAAGTTACAATGTCCATTTTGTTTTTTAAATTATTTTGAAATTTATTAAAGCATTCGAAATCATCTATATATTTCTTTTAGTTATTTAGAGGATACACCAACGAAATATAGCTATTAAACTATGCCCTAAAATGTAAAAATGCAGTACCTCAGCATAGAAAACTATATTTAAAGAATATTTTGCTGTTAATATAACTACATTATAAAGTAAATACGTTAAAATTGATAGTCATCCCCTTCGCTTCTGTCACATATTTTCTATTCGCTCATCCAATTTGTTATTAACAACAGGTTATTAACGTTACGGTTAATTAACGTTACGATGTATTTGAATACATCGTAACGTTAATATTTATTTGTTGCGCAATAGTTAGAGCAGAATAGAGCAATATAGTATTAGCTATTATAATATTATAGAGTGTAATTAATTTTACATTTTGTTATTATTGCCTGTAATTATTTCAAAGATTTAAGTTTACTACGGACCTAGAAGATTAAATAAATTAATTGATAATTAAAGGGTAAAAACAAGGTCTGCAGTAAAATTAAATCTTGGAGATAATTACCTGTGTAATATAATATACAAATATAGAATGAGTTAGTATGGAGAGCAGGATAGTATCAAAACGAATGATAGTTTGTAGTTTTCAAATTGGCATAGGTTATATAGTATATATTTATGTTGTATAAATATAGAGATTCAGTTAATAATGCCAACGTAGTTGAAGAAAATATCGCTGGTCTGGCAATTTCATGACGAACGCTGGCAAAACTATTACAAATATACTAACACTGTATGCGGGAGAATTGTAGTTCTTAAAAGGTCTAGAGAAAAGTTTGCTACAATGTATATCTATATTTTGTGATGTGAGTTTTCTTAAGTATAAAAAAACTGACATGGTCGCACTATTACGGATACACTAACACTGTGTATATAAGAATTGTAGTCTAGAGAAAGGTTTGCTATAATATAAATTTACATTTTGTGATCAAGTCACAGTGGTATTTCTTAAATTTAAAAAAAACTGATACGTATCGAGGTGGCGTCAAACAATATCTTACCCTCAACTATTATCACAGAGCACTGTATAGGAAGTCTTAATTCATAAATCGAAAAGAAAATTAACTTTAAATTTAGGTTTATTCATTAATCCTTCTTAAAATAATCACAGTTATCATAACTTACATTTTCAATAGCTCAGTTACTACTGCCTCATTTTCTACTGAATGGAAGAGATCACATATAAATAAGTTTTAGATTCATTTTAACCACTTTTTTCTAATTATTCATTTATATGTACACGCTAAATTAGTTAGCTTTCTTTGTAAGCAAGATTTTTTAAATTAAAAAAATATAACCGTATATAAATAAAATACAATTTTCAATAACTATTGATTATATTATCCATACGAGGCGGGCCGCTAGTTTTTGATAAAATCATAAATGTTTGTAGAGCGTGTTAGCAAGATATTGCTTCAAGAATACCGGAGTAGACACACCTTTCACGATAATATTGTTGACGACTAACATTTATTGCATCCATAGGAAATAACACGGTGAGATGTAAATAACACGATGATGCGAAATAACACGATAATCTTATCAGATAAATAATTATTACAAAACCGGAGCCGTTCATATCGGCAAAAATAGAATACAGTTTCGATAAAGCTGATGGGAGCAATAGGCAAGATATGCACAACTTAATCACAGCCACCATTCCAGTAAGCATTTTTCACGGCCAAAGTGCCGATCGAGATAGCATCTTAACAACACAATCAACGGCACGGCATAACACGAATATCTGTGGCTAGGCACGCCAATCAATATTGATATATTACTTCCGCGTTATGAACATCACGAGAGTTCGAAGGAAGCTTTCAGAAGCACTAATGCGTGCGGGTATACTTACAAGTATACCCGCACGCATTAGTACTCAATATGTCTTGCGGGAGCTTGATATTTGATTGTTATTGGGTCTATGAATTGGATTGCGTAATATTAAATAACTTTCTCATTCAATCAGTACCAAGAGCCTTGTCATTTATATTTGTAAAGCATTAAATACTATGTCTAAATTAAAAGGCCTATATCACAACTATTCGTGCTTTGAATTCAGTTTACAATCTTAATTAAAAATACACATTAATATCAATACATCTCCTCGAAATTGAATATATTATAAAGTATATTGTACACGTCAATAATTAGAGTCATATTCAGTAACCAAAACGATATTTTAAAGAATACAACAATGTGTTTATATTGATTGTATATTTTATATTTATATTGGTAATAATGCACACTTAATATGAGTGAACAATACTTGTCAGTGAGACGTTTAGCTCAATATCCATATATTTCATAGAAATCTGCAACTGAATATAGCAAGGATCTGATATTTAATTATGGATGAACATAAAAAAAGGTTGACAACATAAAAAAAGGTTGACAAAACATGATGCTTGTAGCCATTTGCTTTCACAATTAAATGAAACTACGTGATTTCTACTTTTTTTAAGTTCTTTACCACGACCTAGGTTTCGTTGTATTACAACATCTTCATGCGGGCTATTAGCAAAGCATCTTTAGAGTAGAAATAATACTACTTCACGTAGTTTCATTTAATTGTGAATAATGAATTACTACACAATTAACACCAAATATATTCACCATTTGATTTTTAAAAATAACAGAATTAAAAAAAAGTGCAAACACAGGTTGAAAATGTTGACTAAATATAAAAAAAGGTTACTAGATGAAAATATTGATTAAGAATTATTGTTAGTAATGAAACTACGCGGAGCTGTAAAAAAAGGGATAAAAAATGATCTTGTAATATTTCTCTCTTACTCCTTCTCCTGTACCGAAACAGAAGATTTTCCAATTAAATCTAAGACAATTATTCCTAAGATCCCTTGCCCGTCTCTTGATCTCTCACAGCAGATTCTCTCTTGGTGATAATGGGAGTTATCCCCGTTTTCCTCACTTTCGTTCCACTCTTTCCATTCCTATGAACTCTCATACATCATCCGAAGGTATGTTACTGACGACATTGGCTCATTTATTGTTCAGGTCCAAAGAAAAAAAACTCAACCTAAGTCTCGTTTCAAGCGATCAAATTTGGTTTCGGTTTAAAAAAAAAACTATCATGCCGATGGCATAATACGGGATTAAATTAAACAATATGGCAGAAACATGCAGATTTTTTTTGAGTTGAGATTGAATTTTTCGTTATATGTATTCAGCTTTTTTATAATAGTTTGAAAAAATTAAATTTTATTGTCCACCTATTTATTCAATGTTTACATGTATATTAGACCAATAAAGATTGTATTCGACTCTCTTGTATAATATATAAGGCTTAAAACTTTCAAGAGCGCCAATGTTATGATGACTTAAAACTACGTTGCAAATAGTTAATGTATTACAATTGCATGCTCTTCAATATATTATTATGGTTCTATATATAATGATTCGCCATAATGCAGTATTTAGTAGCTTTGATTATATAATTTGTTGAGAGGGGAACTCAATAGATATATTTTTGGGAACAAATCTTTGTTTTAAAAATAAAAAAAAATCTCAATTGTTTCTCGTTTTAAGACTTTCCTCTTGAAACTCTCACAATTCTCCCGAAAAGTTTTTTTATAATAAAATAACTTTGGTAAATGATTCTATTCTGTTTTTGTTTTACATCTCATCGTTATATTTAGTATAACTGAAATTTTAATAACTTACGGTATGAACCGAGAAAAGTAGCAAAGTTATAAATTGTTGGCACCTGGTAGAAATATTGAATATCTATTCCATACGTTTTCATACTATGGTTTTCTTTCTCTTTCTATGTTTTCCTTGCTGTTATTTACTGGCGTTTATACGGATAGAAATTATATATTATTTGATTTTAATTTCTGTTTTTATAACCTAATAAATTGCCAGTAACTACATCCGCAAGGGTATTTAACTTGCAAGAAAAGCCCAGAAGATTGATATACTTGCTTCCTAGCACTGTGCAGTGATCATAAAATAAAGTCGTTTAAAACAGTACTATAATATTACTCCTGGAATTTTAACGATGTCGATATAACAAGGAAATCTAGTTTTACTTTTTCGTTTTTTGCATATAAGCTCTTGGCAAATAGTGAACGATAAACTAGCAAGGTTGTAAATTAACGTAAAAATGTCGTAAATAAAGATTGAATCGTAAATAAAGATTGAATCATTTACTCAAATCCAAAATAACTTCGATAAATAACAAACGTCGGTTAGACAGGAATAAACATACAATTTAATAGGTCGTAAACTTTTCAGTACTTATTAACGGTGGACTGTCAGTTCCCATTACTGCCTACAGTTATCTATATTATTACCCAAGTAGACGAATAATTCAAAACTTGAAATTTTATAATAAAAAATCGGTCATATACGTGTGGGAACGCGCATAAAGTATAGTATCGCCTTCGTCCCTTTTACAATTCTTTATAAAAGTTAACAAATTTTTTTTAGTGTATGTCTTTGTCGGAAGCAAAGTATCTACACGTTATATAATGTTTTTAAATCCCTAACTAAAGATAGAAGAAGGAGATGGGTATTTTGCAAACAGGAATTAAAAATACTAATGGCCATTGATGTCTTAATTTGATTTTGAAAGTAATGCTTAATAATAGACCGATTAATTAATTAATTTATTTATTTCTATATCTACTTTAAAGTATACAGTTGATACATGTGACGTATTTATTGCTACGAGAGAAATCTCTTACAGTCAATCAGAACACCAATCCAGCCCCATTCGACGAGTGGCCGGGAATCGAACCCTGATTCCCGCGGTGCGCCGTGCTGTTGAATACTTTATATCTTGTGATCAACCTAATATACCACAGCGACGATGGTACGAAAAAAACTGTCCACTTCTTCTTGTATGTATAAGGAGAAATACATTTTGTTTTGTTTATTTCGCTACATTTTAATTGAAATCCCCAAATGTAGTATCTACTTGTAACGGAAAAAACAAGGCTGTGACAGATGGACGGATACGACGAAATTATACAAATATGTTGTCTCATTACGGAAGAGTAAAAGCCTACAATATTTTCTCTGAAATGAGTCAAGTACAAATAAGTAGTCAATTTATTGATTCTACACTATAATTTCGTTATTTGCATAAATCGATGGCGCCATCTACGGTATGTGTAATATAATGTAAAGTAAATTCTACGACATTAGGTTTAATAAAAATAAAAAAAAATGCCCGTGTAAAGCATTTCCAACGGGTATTTGACCTTCTGGTCTGACGATTTAACCCAGTCTGGTTAGGCTCGGTCTAAGGCCCTACTGACGCACGAACAAGGACCTGAACCCTGGACCTTTGGTGGCCCTTTTTCATCTCTCAGTTTCTATTAATAAAACTTAGAAAATCACAAATAAAACTGACCAAGTTCAAATATGTAGTCAACTTATTGATTCTACACTATAATTTCGTTATTTGCATAAATCGGTGGCGCCATCTACGGTATGTGTAAGATAACGTAAAGTAAAGTAAAGTCTACGATATTTGGTTTAATACGGTAAGTTTATTAAAGTATTTACCTCAATCTCTTATATTACTGTCAATGGCACTTTTTCATCTCTCAGTTTCTATTAATCAAACTTAGAAAATCACAAATAAAACTGGCCAAATTCAAATACGTAGTCAACTTATTAATTTTACGCTAAAGTTTTGTCATTTCTACAAATCGGTGACGATATCTATATGTATAAGATAGCGTATAGTAAGATATACGGTAATTACGATTAATACCGTAAGTTAACTAAAGTATCGACTTTATTCACTTAAATTTTTATCAACGGTCCTTTTTTCATTACACATTTTCTATCAACCAAACTTACTATTTCAAACCTAAAAATTGTCAAGTTAGAAAGTCTATTTACAGATTATACACTAAAATGTCATTGATTATATAAAAAGGTGGTGATATCTACGGTATATATAAGATAAGTAATACTTATGATGAATACTGTAAGTTTGTAAAAGTATTCACCTCATTCGCTTGTATTACTGTCAAGGACCCTTTTTTGTTTCACACTTTCTATTAATCAAACTCACAAAACGTGCAAACAAATGCTAGAATGTTAAAGTCATATAAATGAACATGGCATCTCATACATATAAATAGGACTTCATTAGCCTTTAACGACAACTGTCAAGTCATTGAAACGTTTAAAGCTCAATCTCGATCTTACTTCCCAACAATAACCGCATAAGCCTTAGACACAATATTTCCGACAGCTTAGCGCCTCTTTAAAAGCGTCCGATAAGAATGAGAGATCTCCTCCCAGGTTCCATTATAGCCTTCCAAACATTCCATCTCGATAACACATCTTGACACTTCCGCAACTAAATCAATTCCATTATGGGATTATGTTTCGTAGATGCGAGTGGGTGTACAATACCCCAAAATATATAGTAAGTATTATGAACATATACTTATTATTCCGATCTGATAAAGGTGTGACAGATTCTGTGACTAATCGATAAATGATTTGAGCTTCCGAAAGTTTATTTTTTATGTGTACACTGAGAGTAATGCGTTCATATGTTTACTTACACATTTACTGAAGGAGTTTTTTTTATAATTAATGCCGTTGATGTACAGGACTCTATAAAAAGGGGTTTTGTTTTATTTGTTGCGTAAATGTCCTTTTATAAAATAAACTTATCTTTATCAAATGTCACCCAGTAACAGGACATATTGCTATAGAATAACATATAGTTTTCAATGCGGAAATATACATAATTCCTCAAGAAAAATAAAAGAAAAAATTGTTTAATAATTAACTTTTTCATCAAATCATTAATAACCTATAACTTGTGGGTATCCGTGGTTCATAATGAAAAAAATTAAATCCTCATAGGATCACTTGATTGTCCGTCGGTCCTTCTGCCAAAATCCTTTTCCTCAGAAATAGCTTGAGTTATCAAGCTGAAAATAATATTGTATACGCATGCCCATAGCCTTACATTGCTATAAAATTTCAGGCTCTTTTTTTCGTAACGGAAAGATATGGCCCTTTGAAGCGTATTTTTAATTCATATAATAGTCACAATTAAATGAAACTACGTGATGTAGTATTATTTCTACTATTTTTAATTTCTTTACCACGACCTAGGTTTCGTTGTATTACAACATCTTCAGGTGGGATATTAGCAAAGATTAACTCTTAGGAACAACCAACAGTATTTATATGTTTCAAACACAATAGCGGAAGCCTGGTTTGTGCGGATTTTTCCATTGTTTATGTTAAAAATTTATGTTTGAGTTTAAAATTTGAAAATTCAATTATCTTGTAAATAACAAATACTTTCAAGTGTAGTATGAAAATTAAAATTATAATTGTACTGATATATAAACTATAAAAGTTTGTCTATTTGTTTATTTGCGCTAATTTTTGGAACTTCAAGTGCAATTTCAAAAATTCGTTTTATGTTTGAGTTTAAAATTTGAAAATTCAATTACCTTGTAAATAACAAATACTTTCAAGTGTAGTATGAAAATTATAATTATAATTGTACTGATATATAAACTAAAAAAGTTTGTCCATTTGTTTATTTGCGCTAATTTTTGGAACTTCATGTGCAATTTCAAAAATTCGTTTTATGTTTGAGTTTAAAATTTGAAAATTCAATTACCTTGTAAATAACAAATACTTTCAAGTGTAGTATGAAAATTATAATTATAATTGTACTGATATATAAACTAAAAAAGTTTGTCCATTTGTTTATTTGCGCTAATTTTTGGAACTTCATGTGCAATTTCAAAAATTCGTTTTATGTTTGAGTTTAACATTTGAAACTTCAACTACCGCTAAACTAACTTTTAAATACTTTTAAACGTAGTTTTAATAGTTATAATAGTGTAGTATGAAAATCAAAATCATAATTATATTGATATATAAACCGAAAAAGTTTATCCATTTGTTTCTTCGCGCTAATATTTGGAACCACATGTTCAATTTTAAAAAATCCGTTTTGTGTTGGGGTTTAAAATTTTAAAATTCAATTACCGCTTAACTAACTTTCAGATACTTTCAAGTGTAGTTTGAATATCTTTGTCATCATATTACTGACATATAAAGCGAAAGAGTTTGTTTACATGTTTGTATGTGCTAATTTATGCAACTACGTGGCCAATTTAAACATTTGTTTTTCGTGCTAGAGTTTATTTCATTATTCAATTACCGCTTAAGTAACTTTCAAATACTTTCAAGCATAGTATGAAAATCGTAATCATAATGGTACTGAAACATGAAGCAAAAAAGTTTGTTTATTTGTTTGTCCGCACTAATATATGGAACCACATGTACAAAAATCTTCTATGTAAGAGAACCTACACTTTCAGGAAGATGATTAGATATCTATCTTTACGCCACGATTCATAGGTATAGAGCAGTCATAATAATATAATAAAAAAAACACATAGTTTATACTGTGTGAGATAGAGAAAGACCAACGACTTTATTAACTGATCATCTTGTTTATTCCCATCGATATACTCCCGACCCCAATGACCGATGTTGAGAGATAAAATTAACCTTTTATGATGTTCACGAGGTTACCACATGATCACGTAGTAGTTTCTGAGAAAAATGCTATTAGTTTTGTATTAGCATATATTAAGCAACACCGTGTGGCCCTATTTTTCAAATGAGTATTGTTTCTATGGGACGGTATGAAACATTTCTTCCCTTTTATAAATCGATTATATTGTTACTACTGAATATGAACGGATTTTAAAAGCAGTGGAACTTAGCGTGGAATATAGATTACATGGATTAGTGGAACTTAGCGTGGAATATACATTACATGAACTTAGCGTAGAATATAGATTACAGTGGAACTTAGCGTAGAATATAGATTCGATTATGTTGTTACTACTGAACATGACCGGATTTTAAAAGCAGTGGAACTTAGCGTGGAATATAGATTACATGGATTAGTGGAACTTAGCGTGGAATATACATTACATGAACTTAGCGTGGAATATAGATTACAGTGGAACTTAGCGTAGAATATAGATTCGATTATGTTGTTACTACTGAACATGACCGGATTTTAAAGAGTGGAACTTAGCGTGGAATATATATTACATTTTTAAAAATAGTGGAACTTAGCATGGAATATAGATTACATGATTAGAGATTACATGTCAGATAAGTTACCTAACTGTAGACCACGACAACAAAGTCGCTGACAGAAATTATTTAACTGAATAAATCGATACATTGTTATAAGCTTTGTTTCATGTACTAGTTTTATGAACACGAAATAAAACCTATAACAACGTATAAATGAGTAGTCAACTTATATCATCTACGGTATGCAAGGTAAGTGACGTCCCAGCATAATTTGCTCAGTTTCCTTAAAGTAATGCTCAAAATGTTTACGTACTTATTTACAATTTTATGCATCACTTAATTTTTTCAGTTGATCTTTGAACTAAACACTTCAAATAGTTTTCATTATGTGCATTAATTACTCCATTACCGCCTCATTGTTACTACGTACTAAAGCTTACCGCAGAGGTTTCAAATAATAAGTAGCGAAATATACAAAAAATACAATATTTTAATGTACACCCCATAATATGTACATTTTATTTATTACAAATTTTATTTCGAGAACACCATTGAGTAGACATTAAACATGTCTTTTACATCGAAATTAAATTTCGAATCATATTTTTTTTATTTTTAGATCACACTTGTAAATTATTAAGTTTTAAACTTTAAACCATAGAATCGAAATATACGAAAAAAGATAGTAGTCACCTCGCATCAATACATTTAAGAGATATTTGCATTTATGAAACAGTACTTTATGTGTACTCCAACGAGCGTTTTTCTGGTTTTTTCATCACAATAAAAAATTATTTAGTCACCATGCATCGATAAATTCGAAAGATATTTACAATAACGTACTTTATGCGAATTCCAATGAGCACTTTTCTATTTTTTTTCATCCACTTTTGTCCCATGAATAAAATAATTTTTTGCAATAGTCTGTCAGAATATATTAAATTTTATTTTCCATTACATTATAATGTGGTATTTTTGAGGCTTGAAACCTAAAAAATACCACATTATAAAAAAAATACTCAGTTATTTCAAAAAATAAAAATACTCAGTTATTTCACATATTACTCGCAAACATTATTAAGACGAACCACTTTGTATTCTTTAACTGTCCAGAGAATGTAACTTTGTTAATTGAATTCGATTAAATTAAATCAAATATAGTGAGATACAAATTTCCTTCGTTTTCTCAGTACTTGTTAATATTTAATTAGACACAGATCCAATTAAGCTTCAATCAAAACGCTGGCATGGACAACTGGACGGAACAAAACAATTGTCAATGCTTGTAAATCGATTACGAAAATATTACCGCGCTCATTTGTCAATCAGATTGTAAGCGCTGATTGAAAGTCTGGTATCGGGTGTGATAAGGATCTGACATACGCCGACGAACAGACGTATGGCAGCCGAGCACTTGTTAGATACGAATCATATTCACGATAAAGGTTCATATACACCGTATAAAATAATTTGCGTATATATGTATAGCACACGTTGTATTTTAATTAATTTTTAAAATATAAATATTCCGATTGTCATCAAACTTACGAAATAAGCTTTAGCTCTAAGGTTCAAATATGGATATTAAGAGGAAAAATGGATTTCAAACCAAAACAAAGAGTGTATAGAAAATGCTAAGCTAGAATGTCCTACGTTCGTTTTAATATTCTCCTTAATAGATCACCCTCGATCGTAACCACGGAGTGCCCTTTTCAGACAGGTTTTTTAAAATAATTAAAAGACAGTTAGGGTCTAATTATATAAAAGTTGACCAACTGCGAACATATTTGAAATAATATAGGTTTTTTTTTATTTCATAAAACATTCTTTTAATACGAACGCGTTGGTGTGATCTGCAGCTAAGCTTATTGTCGGAAGGGATCTCGTATATCTTAAATAACGATGAATGTATTGACAGAATATTAAATTTCACATCCATTCGGAATTGCTTTGTGGGTTGAAAGTGATAAGAAAAATTATTCCAAGGAGCGAAGAAAAATAATCGCATCGTTCATCAATATACCGTAAAAATTGCTATAAAATATATTATTATTTTCAACTGTTAGATCACAAAAGCAGATTTTTCTTCAATAGTTTTTGCCATTAATACTATCATACCCGTTATTTAATGAAACTTCTTAGTGTCAATACTGTACTTTTTCCGTGTAGCACGTTAAAAAGATGTATTTAGAAGTATCCTCAAAATATATTTGGTTGCTAAAACTCTACTTTGCTCTTAAGTTTTCATAGGTGTAGCCCATACTTTTAAATATATTTTCTAATATCTTTTATTTCTAAATAACAATGGTCACCATAATAATCTTTCTCGATTAAGAGATCACAGTTTCTACTATTTTATGGTATTGAAGTAATTTCGTTCGACTGAAGCATTTTTTCCGAATTTTTTTCAAGACTAATGAATTGAAAATAAATCGTTAAAGGCTATATTTGGAAAGGAAAATATTATGTTTTCTCTCTGTGAGAAATAACGTTTAAGCTAGATGTGCAAAATTTTAAATTTGAAATAAAATATTACAATCTTTATGTATGTCTTACATCTTATAACAAATTCATTCTTACTCGACGTATGGCTCTCGCGGCCGGCTCGACAGAAATGGATAGCTCCGTACAGAAGGGTAATGGAATCAATTCGATACGGTCCCGTCCAGCAACCGGTGAAGGTACGACTGAGCCCGCTCGGGAATCTCACGTTTGACTGACAGGCGGCTTATCTATGCTCGCATAAGTCGTAGGCCGCACCGTGAATTCATTGTTGAACACATCCATAAACAGGCGTACGTTCGTTCCAGAGTAGGATGTTCTAGTTTTTACAGATCTCTTTGGTTACTACGAGTATCTGACTGGAAGATATTGAACGTCAATTAAAATGACGAAGTGTGGAGTGATGGTAAGTTAGATTAGGCGAATTCCATAAATATTTCGAGTAATAACGTTAACATATTTGTGGAGTAAATTAGTATAAATTCGATATTTAAGGAAGCGCTCAAACGATAATATTGTTTACAATTCTGTTTTAACTAATTAAACTGTAATGGTCTTATATATTTCTCTAAGTATAGTATTAGCGTATATCGGAGTAAAAAGTTATTGGAAGCACTGACTCATTTTAATCTGTCTTTCTATTCTATTCAAGATTTTAGAATAAAAATAATTGATTATTTGAAGGTTTCACAGCCTTATCACTATTAGTATTTGTGTTTTTTACAATGCTGTGTAAGAAATATTAACATTAACGGTTTTGTGTCCTTATCTACGTATAATATTAGTGGATACAGGTGTAAAATTACTAGTGACCCATTTTAGCTTGTTCTCCTGTACTATACATGTTTTAATATAGTCACTTTAATTTGAAATTTTCACTTCTTTTCACTATTTGCATTTGTTCTCTGATTTACAATACTGTGTCAGAAATTTAAACTGTAACAGTTTTATGTCTCTATTCAAGTGTAATATTAGCGTACACGGTTATTGAAGGCACTATCCCATTTTAGCTTGTTCTCCTGTACTATTCACGTTTTTGGAATAAATATAGTCACTTTAATTTGAAATTTTCACGTCTTTTCACTATTTGCATTTGTTCTCTGATTTACAATACTGTGTCAGAAATTTAAACTGTAACAGTCTTATGTCTTTATTCAAGTGTAATATTAGTGTACACGATTATTGAAGGCATTGTCCCATTTTAGCTCGTTCTTCTGTACTATTCACGATTTCAGAATAAATATAATCAATTTCATTTGAAAGTTTCACTCTCTGTCACTATTTGTATTCGTTTTCTGATTTACAATACTGTGTCAGAAATTTAAAGTGTAATATTAGTGTACACGGTTATTGGAGTTATTCACCCATTTTAGCTAGTTCTTCTGAATTCGTGAGAAGTACATTCACGAATTCAGAATAAATATAGTCAATTTAATTTCAAAGTTTCACTCTCTGTCACTATTTGTATTTGTTTTCTGATTTACAATACCGCGTCAGCAATTCAAACTGTAACTGTACTTATATCTTTATTCAAGTATAATATTAGTGTACATGACCGAAAAGTTATTGGAGGTGCTGACTCATTTTGCCTCGTTCTTTCGTTCGATTCATGTCTTTGGAATTAGGATCGTGGTTCATTTGAATGGTTCACTGTCTTCTTACTATTTGTAATTATATTTTTTGTTCGTTGTACCTGTTTTTGACTGTGGTTTCTGCTTACTGGTTCAAATCTTAATTTTTTTTGTTTCATATTAACTCGCTTAATGCATTGGTATTCAAATGTAAGTTAACTAACCGGTTCATTGAAAAAAAAAGTCCAAATATACTTAATTCATCATATTTCAGCAATTTTTTCCACACGTTGTAAAAATAGTTATAATATATTACATATTCCTAAACTCTCAAGCTTTCTTTTTTCTGGGTTTGCGCCTTGAAGGATGCTCTAGATTCTGAAAAATAGTGATGATAGTGTAGTTATTGATGTGTAAATATGAACGCGTGATTTAATTAAAATATTCAATACGAATAAAATAAATATAGCCATCTAGTGAAGAATCACGTATCATATGTGTGAAAGTTACGTAATGAAAGAAAGAGGCGGAGACTATTAATTAATTAAAAAATAATTAGCAGAATTGAACAAATATTTACGCGAGTTTTAATGCAGATTTTGATCAAGTTCTAAAGTATAAAATGACAAAATTTCAGATTATAATCAACCCAGTGATTATTGAGTTATGCGCACATAAATTTATTTAATATTTTGTACATTTGTATAAACTTGCTTCATTATTTGTTTCAAAGTATATAGCATAGAATTAAGTATATTTAAATAAAAATTTCTGCGAATTATCACATCAGATTCACATTAGACTTATTTAGTATTCTTTTTAATTTGATGACGTACTGTTATAATAAATGAAATTGCCATTTAAATGTTTAATTAGAAAAATTAGTAATGTTGCTTAAGTATTATATTTAATATAATTATTAACATAATAATAATTTTATAAAAAAAATGATTTGTTTTTACAGAGATTGGCATAAAGGCGGCTTTTCCGATCGACGCAAATATTTATAGTATCCAAGCTTTGTATATTTCATAGTATCCAAACAACCAAATAAGAATATGGTTTATGATAGATTAAGTTAAACTTTTCCATCAATTTGGGTATATTAAAATAATACATGAAGACACTAGCGATCCGTTTCGGCTCCACGTCCCGTGTCTATATCACAAATCTAGCATGTGTAATTTTTCATATTAAAAAATGTCAAACTTTTTAAATTATTCCTCAGAAAAATAGGAAATTGGATCTATGTAAGTTGAGAAAGATAACTGTAACATTATTTTTTTTTGTTAGCTACTATGATAATTTTGCAGAAAGTTTTAGAACATTGAAAGAAAAAATTGCGTTTTTATAAATAGTAAAACGTTTATTATGAATTTTATGTAAGAAGAAAAAGTGTTTTCATGTATTTTTAACTCTTTGAGCAGCGCAAACCTTTCAGATTTATTCTTTATTCCAACTTCATTGATATTCACCACCACAGCTCAAGTAATCTATACAATTAATTAATTAATTATACATTTAATCCTTCTAAAGTCTAAATATTAAATAATTAAAGTTACTGAAAAAATCGACAGAGAGATAGACACCTGAGTGGATTTGTTTTACGATGGATATTTATTGCAGACAACATGAAAAACTACAAATGATTTATATACTTGTAACTGTTAGATATTGTATAAGCATTTTTATGTTACGGGATTGGACTGTTCGGTTCTGTATTACACAAAAAATTCTCAATATATAACAAAACCGTTGGGAATACCGTTGTTAAAAGAACCGTAAATAAATATCAAATAAGAAAACTATTAAAAACTTAAAGTTTTTGCCCGGGCAAAACCAGAGCGGGCAGGCCGTTGAATTTATATTTGACAAGAATTGTATATAATTTAAATTCGTATTATTTTACTCAATTCAAGTAAGTCGTATACAATATTTTAAGGTTTTCAATAATTATAATTATTTCTGTTAGTAAATATGCATATTTTTTTAGTGAACTAACATTCACTAAGATGGATATTAATATCATTTTAACTGTCATTAACTGTCCCGACATTAACGATATGCAAGTTTTAGTTACTGTGAGCGATCAGCAGTTAATTATATGTGCGTACTAATTTACGTACAGAGTACCCATCCAGTGCAAGAACTTAAACTTGTTCTCTGAAGACGCGCTCCGTAGTGGCATTTTTAAATTATCATTCGGCATACTTTGTTCGTTATTTTCCCGCTGTATTTGCTGCTCACCTGATCATTAATGGATGGCGCGGTATAAAATAAACAAAACTCTCCGTATTTTGATTTTTTTGGCTACATACGTATTTTAAGCCAAAGTTCGTATATTGAATAAATAAATACTGTTAAAAAGTTATTTCTGTTAGGTACTATGCTTTATTTACTCATAATATAACTATCACTACTAAAAATTGTGTTGTGAAATATTCATTGACGTGAAAATATAATATAGGAAGAGAGCAGGAATAGATTCCAAACCATTAGCCATTTAAAATATTCCAATTTGAAATTTATTGAACGAATGGTAATATCATAACCAATTTACATACCACAATGGTAGTAAATTATTTTGTTGAATGCATAGCACTCAATACCGAATCCCACAGGCCATAACCACACTTTACATTACGATTCGACACTAGAAACTCACAAAACCTTCACAGGTCGAATTGGTACACAATAAGCACGCTCTATATAAGCCCACAGAGCGTACTTCCGACACTTTTATTAAACACACTTATTATCCATTGTGACGAGCACGCAATTACACTGTGCTGGTATTCCATGCAAAATGGCTTCACTGAATATCCGTTAACAATTGTGTAAATTTACATTGATGATCGGAGTCATCTTTTACAGTATCTATGTTCAATTTATAACAACTCTAAAATTTCGTAGTATCATTTAATTTTTTGAACCAAATATAAATCAATAAGAAAATATTACGCAATTTGGGATTTCATTATTTGATTTTACATTAAGTTATTAAAATTTGCAAAGACGCGAAAGCACATTGTGACGAATGAAAAGTGTAGAGCAACATGCGCGTGCGCATCCGACGGCGGCGCGGCATCGACTGAATGATTCCGACTACTTAACCGCTAGTAGTTGTCTTGTTTTGTATTCTAAGTTTAAAAAACGCGGAATAATAATATAAATAAAAAAACGGGCGTAGAGAAAGACAAGTTATGGGGTAAAAGCGAGAGCAGCCTACAGCACTTGTTCCCGTAGTTGTATTACGCGGAGAAGATTACTTTAGATTTAGTCTATATACTGTTGAGTATTTCGTTAAGTGAAACATGAAAACTATACAAGTGAATCTAAGGATATCTTATTAACATATGAGTAAGATATGCCTAGCAACGATTCTTCTGGCTACCCTATCTCAATATGAGATGATGTATTATGATCATATAGGTAGATATAAAGGTACTTAAAATTGATATGTGTCTTTCAATATTAACAATATTTTAGATTAATTTATAATATAACTTTTTAAAATATAGTAGCAAAAAGAAAAATACTCTACGTTATTGAAATCAAATTAAAAGTTATTTAAAACAACTCAGCAAAATTGGAAGAATATTTTAATCAAATATTGATGGTAAAAGATAATTTATGAAATAATCCCATGAGATAAGAATGTAAGAAAAATATTTTTTGGGATTGATCCTTACTGGATTGAGTCAAGTTATTTTTTTAATACATTCCACTCAATAGCTAATGCGATAATCTATAATTATAGTTTGTAGTGTACTGTGATAAAGGGTTGAGTGAAATTATTATTATTAATACATAGCACTCAATAGCGTATTCGAAAAGCTATGACCATGCTTTGCAGTGTGCTGTGATACAGGATTGAGTCTAATTATTATTTTGAATACGTAGCACTCATTAACGAATTCAGCAGGCTATATTCCTTATAGAATTAAGTTGAAGTTAATCATAAGAAAATAAAGAAACAAATTTAAATCTCACCATATCTAAGAACTTTGCGAGGAAAATTTGTTTGTAATTGGGTATTAGACAAAATTTATTCTTTTTTTTTATTTCATAATTTCAAGGTACGAGCTGATGAAGAGTGAAAATTTTTTTTAATAATCTTAAAAATTGACCGAGTTATAAAAGTTTAAATTTAAACTTTAGAGAAGGACGGCCATACTGTGTTGTGAGGTAATTTCTAATATTGCACATTATATTCTCCGAGAGGAAAAGAGACAGGGATATACCCAACTCTATCCGTATCTTCAAATTTAGAAGCCTGCAACTGGTTTATTTTTAAATCAATTTTTGAATTATTTTCAAAACTGGTTTTTAATTAACTTATATTCTACAATATTGTACGAAAAATATCAAAATTTAGAATGAGTCAACTACCATATTTTGAATATTTTTTTTAGTTCATTACTACTAAAATATTTACCTCGCTGTAATTTGAAACTGCGATGATATTGATGGACAAAGATAAAAATAAATTTCTTTTGTGTTAAAGAACAGTAAAACTATTCGTTTAATGCTGTAAGTTTAAATGTAAACTTATAAAATTTAAGTTACACACAAGAATTTATTCTTGATTAATACCCCCCAAGATTTAGGTTTGTGATGATTACAATAATACAGTATGGTGAATATTATTTTTGAACCATTTTCTAATACATGTTTAAAAAAGACGGTTTCAGTACTTTGCACTTCGAAATATTACGAGTACTGTTAAAATCCACATCGATTTTATCAACAACACTATATTAATGAGAACCGACGCGATACCCAAACAGAAAGATCCCAAGTGATAACTTATTTTGATGGAACAAAACTCAAAATGCTCCGCAACAGTTATCTCTGATTACCATTTACGAGTTGTAAAACAATATGTATATCCGCATCCGTGAGACAGACATCATCTATTACAATTAACGTCGATATACGTACGTGTACATTAACGATTTTGTAACACAATAGCGCCAATTTAAAACGACGCCGACGAAGATTAAACAAAGGAACAGATAAAAAAATGGGGTACACATAGAACAACTAAACGGGGTACTTGTCATGTTATTTATAAAGATCTTTGATGTGAAATGAATACTGATTATTTTCAACTGAATACTGTATTTTACGTATTTGCCTATGCTAATAAAAATATATTTCTTTTCATCCGATTGCGGCACACAACGTGATTATTATGTTTATAATTTTATGTAGGTTTGTTTGTTTACGGGTGCATCCGTTTACGTTCAAGAACCCAAAAGGATTATCCAATTTAAACGAACTAAGTATTATTGAAATATTCTTAATGTTCTTCGTATTTTTAGGTTGGTAACGTTACGATCCAACCGCCATATTACGGGGGGCTGAGTGTCACCAATTTGTCCAACGTGAAAAAGTAAAAATTAAAGTAGATCATCAACAAATTGAATATCTCAGTGAGCAGCTTTCATTAATATGTAACATGTTGTGAAAAAAAAATACGTCTATTGTAGTGTCAAATAAACCATGTGCTGTGTAAAAAATATGTTTTATGCACTATTTCAAATAACACGCTTCGTATAAAAGATTAAAACGAAGAAATTTATCTGAATCCGTCATCAAGAGCATAAAAGAAAGAGTTTAGAAAAAGCAAATATATTTGTAAAATTGGCAGAAAGAGGTTATAGCCTTATATTGGATGATAAGGTTTGTTTCGAATTTGTCTTCTAAACTTGCATGTTATTATAGTTGGTTCATGTCTTGTTAACGAGCATAACTAGTTTAGCTGAAATCATATTTAAACATAAAAAAAAATTTGAGCACATGTAATCAGTACACTTGACAGAAGTGATACTCTGTGGCAATCTAAACCTCGATTTGTAAGTACATAACAAGGTTAGAACGGCGAAGAGAGAGAGAGATAGAGAGAGAGAATATACTACGTGTAAGTCCATATAAGTTTTTAATACTATACATTCAGGAAAATTAAAAAAAAATCATTACAAAGCGACGTAAACAAAATCTGATAAAATCTTCATATACATTTATATAGAAAATTGTCAATTAAAAAAATAGCCGCGATGACTGTATAAGAACACGGCTAAATGCGGTTAAGAACACGGCTAAATGCGGTTAAATGAATCGGTATTTATTACTCCTTTTGTAAATTTTATTTACGGTTAAATGAATCGGTATTTATTACTCCTTTTGTAAATTTTATTTACGGTTAAATGAATCGGTATTTATTACTCCTTTTGTAAATTTTATTTAATCTATATGCGCGGGTTCATTGCAGATCTATAAATAAATTAAGTACATAAGTTGTTAACTCTGTAATGGATGAAGTACATGCAAAATTAGTAATAACTAAATTATAAATAGATAAAAAAGTCGACGCAATTTTAACGGTTTACTTTTGACACGTGTAACTTATAAAACAGCTGATAGCAGTAGTGAGCGCCATTTTTGTTTGTTTTCGCGCATGCGTACACTTCTTGTCTTATTCTACCATGCTAATCTATCTCTCTCATTTGTTAGCTAAATACCTATTTTCCGTCCTTCTTGCGATAGATCCGTTACATTCAGACGTTATAATTAAACGTTGCAAAACATTTTTAGCTGCCTCCAATGAATTGAACATTTAAAATTTAATTAAGGTTTCATGAAATATTTCCTTTTATTGTGAAGACTGGTTTACAAACTATAAGCTTCAAAATTGTTAAAAAATTTTAGAACAATCCTTGACCGTAATTTTTAATAATATTTTTATTGATTTAAGATTATTTTGGGCATGTCGCACTAAGAAGCTTGATTGGTAACACATATTGATGTATTACTTCAACATAATAATTGTTTAACAAATTCTAGCTTTTTCGAATTAAGGTTCTGTAGTCTATCCATTTAAGATATTTTAAGATTATTTCGGACATGTCGCACTAAGAAGCTTGATTGGTAACACATATTGATGTATTACTTCAACATAATAATTGTTTAACAAATTCTAGCTTTTTTGAATTAAGGTTCTGTAGTCTGTCCATTTAAATAACTTCATTGTGGGTTATTTGGAAAGATGCACACTATTCAGGAATACTGTGTGGTAACCAATCAGATAATAATTTTAAAAAATATTCTCAGGTTTAAATCTTGAGATATACCAATTTTATTTTGTTTAATATATACCTTTATAAGCAAACATTAACAAAATTTAGCAGTTTTGTATTAACTAAGTCTCGGAAAAAAATAACATAAACTAAATATAGACCGGTTTTTTGGGCCCCAATCGCTCGAACCATCATAAAACACGGTGATTCATGGTACAACTGTTCGAAACAGACTGTCTTAGTCAAATATGCAAATTTATGTGTGTACAAATGAGAAAGCGTTGCTAAATAATCGATCTGGCTGGCTGAATGAATATAGGGTATGACTTTTTTTATTTAATCTTTTTACTAGCGTTTCAAATTAAACATTGAAACGTGCGCAATTATGCTTAAGCCTGTTAAGTATACCGTTTTGTATGAGTCGGTAATATTTTGTGCACATATCGTATATATAATTCATAACATTTTGTGAACATCTATAAATAATCCGTAACATTTTGTGAATATCTTGTATTAATTTTTTACAGAATCAATTTTTTATATTAAAATAGATTCGGTCGGCCGACCGATCCTATTTTAATATTAATGAAATTAAGAAATGATGAAGTTTGTACAATTGGTGCCCGGATTATGCTTATTTTTGTTCGCACGAAGTTAATTCAGAAATATTCTAAATTTTTGAGGAAAAACTACTATACCTCAACAGGAATTCCATACTTCAATAGAGACAATCTTATTTAAAACCATAAAAATTAAACCCTTGTAAAAAATAAAATAAAAAGTGTCCACCTATCACATTCCTTTTTTTTCAGAAACCGTATGATGTAGAAATTTGGCGTAGAAACAAAGCATACACATACCTCAGTAGCTGACACTCTTAAATATTTATATGGAAATTTCAATTGCGACAGTTAAAAACTCAAAAAAATGTTTTTAAACGCAACGTACAGTGTGGAATATCATTTGAAAGGACTAATGTAAGTATCTCAATTATATCTCTTTTTCAACTTTAGGTAACATATCCAACAGAGTATGTTTAAAAATATGTCGTTTCTTATTTACAAAAATAATGAACTTACATTACGAAAAAATGTGATTTTTAAAAGCTTATGCGAAGTTTTGAGAAAAATCTATAAACGTAATAGAATTTTCCTAGGAATTTCCCATATGTATTCCCTGTATTTCATTATATTAGTTAGTATTAAATATTTATTTATTGCGCTGGAAAGTCCATTTTAATGCTGACTTATTTTTAAAGTTATTTAGCTTTCAAATATGTATGGAAGCATTGATACGCAAGCCAGACTTGCACTGGCTAGGTTATTATTAAGAAATTATCATTCTAGTATTCAAAGTAGCTAATCAACTTTTAATCTTTGCGACCTTTTAGGTATATGTCAATTATAATATTTTTTTCTTATAAATTCAATATCGATATTAAATAGATATAAGTTAATAATTGGTATAGGATAAAGTAGAATGATATAAACAGTAAAAAGGATCATTGTGTCGTGTTTGGGCAGAATGTGATTGATTCTTGGATTGGATATATTATTACAATACAGGAAATATTTAAAATCCCTTGTCCCGTATCAGATTTCTTTGAGTCTTATAAAAATATTAAGTTATATCAAGTCATATGTTCTACTCCTGCTACAACTTGCATTATGAACATTTGAAGTATTAGTACTGTTTCTGAATATGTACGTGTAACTAAGGTTAATTTATATTATGAAATATCTTCACCGATACAACACTTGGGCAATTTTTAATGTTTTGGTAAAAGACGTTCTATAAATAAAATGCATCTAATAAGTTTTACGCGTAATAAATATGTCGTCTCTGTTTAATTATATTAATTATTAGTAAATATTTATTGCGCTAGGAAGTATTGACTTATCGCAGGAAAAATAAAGTAACCTCACTTCTAAATACGGAATCATCGACCCGGGACGCGGCATCGACGCGAATTAGTGTTCAGGTGTATTAAATCTTTTATATAATTTAGGTAAATAAATTTGAAATGTGTGATAATTAGAATACACACATATTTATTAATATTTTGTTTACTCTAAACAAACAAATAAAAGATAAACTTGATGAAGAGACCGGTGACCTCTAAACATTTACTGATGTAATAAAAGCAAAACCCTGTCTGTTTATTTCATTTTCTTCACGTTAAAACGCCTAATGGACTTCAAAGGAAATATATTTAATTTAACAAATCTTATGAAAATGTTTCACATGTTTTGCGTGATCACAAAGATGTCGATTTTCTCGTTATAGTTTATTAACGACTCGTTCCGACTTCGTAGGGAAAGAATTTTAAACGCGTTATTAGTGAAAGTATGCGGATATAACTATGCTTACTTAAAAACACTGTCGTACTTTTTAAACTATACTTTATAATACTACGGTACACAAGGCAAATTTTATTTACTCAACTTATATCAAATTAAATTTTATAGTTATTTTAACTATAAAATTCAATTTGACACAGATTGAAACTGTTTCGCGATTAGGTTTAGAATATTGAATTAAAAAAAAATTATCTTTTGGAACTGTAAAACGCTTACTATATAAATTATTTTATGTAATAAAAAGATATGAATATATATATATATATATATATATATATATATATATATATATATATATATATATATATATATATATATATATATATATATATATATATATATATATATATATATATATATATATATATATATATATATATATATATATATATATATATATATATATATATATATATATATATATATATATATATATATATATATATATATATATATATATATATATATATATATATATATATATATATATACAATGTTGCTGTATTTTCTAGCGGCCGACGAATGCTTTTTATTTTCGACTTCATCGATATTCATTATCACAGGTTGGGTATTTTTCTCAAAATATTAATAAATTATACATATAGACCTTTTACATGAATGGATATATCCATTAATTAAATCCGAAATAAAATTAATTTATTAGTTATTGAGAAAATCGCGCACGCATAGTCAAACAGATATGGTGGTGTACTTTTTTTATAAAATCTGTTGATTTTGATTTCCGAAGTTATTGTTTTTTATACATTTTTCATCTACCGACTTTTATGCTTTTAATATATTACTATATGCATGAATTGCAAATTAGTCATAAATTTAAAAAAAAAATTATTTTGAAGTCACGAAGTGAATGGTAAAATAATATTAACGGTGAAAAAAATAATTAGAAGTAACGTATGGGTATTTTAAGCTCTACACTTCTGCTCTACTCTCTGTTTGTCAGTTCTACACCTATTTGTGAATGAAATTCAAAGAAAAGTGCTTTCCTCTGTCAATGTGCGAAAAGTAATATACGTTTGGAATGTGTCAAACACTCGTTTTTCATTTCACGCAATATCAATATTTAACGAGACTCAAGTAGATTTCAGTATATTTGTTGATTTATTTATACGGTTACAATACCATTAAGGCGTACCATTATATTTTAATAAGACTTTAAAAAGATAATTATTATTTTCTAAGTTTAAACAGGAATAAGGAGACGAGGTCCAAATACCTTTTAGGGTATTGGTTTGTTTATATATACGGGTATTAATCGAATTTTACATGTAAATTTTGAAGTTTCCACTTTATTATTTAAAAATAGTTGAACAGAATTGGACCTTCAATTTCTTTGTCGTTTAATTTCGTTAGTAGTGAAAAATCAAGCAAGTGTGCTCACAAACTGTCAGTTTTTGAAAATTCTTGTTTTTTTCACTCTATAAAGATCTATTTGTTAATGCTAAGGTATTATCCATTCCAAAACCTGACAAAAAGTATAGAAAATCAACGGGTAGACCACTTATATTGAAGTTGCAAATTATAAAAAATCAGTAAACATATTTTCTACAAAAGTTCATAGTACAAAATTGTAGTATTTGATCTAATTGACATAGTAATCAAATGCTCTGGAATAAAGAAGCTTATTCCAGAGTTATATAACTCATATTTTAACTCGTATTGATTAATATCTAGTATCATTGAGTTACATTGTCTAATGTGAAGATAGAACAAACATGTTATTTCAAATTTGGAGTACACTTAGAACATTAGTTGGTTCACACATTTCCCTGGCTATCTGTACGAGCATTACGATAACGACGCGGTATTCCCAGTCGCACGTTCCCTCGTAACTCGCGGTATTTCCATTAAGCGACTGTCTTTAGCCATATTTTAACGTTTTAATGAACTGTGTACCCTTTTACCGTATACGGGACGTGGTTAGCTGTATTGCTATTGCTTGCTACCATATTCAATAACTAAAATACCTATTTTGGGGTACAGTAAAATAACAGCCCATTTATATGTTATTTTGCCCATATTACCGAACGAAAAATATAATAATTATATATTTCTTGACATTATATATACTATAAACCCATTGATTCCTGATAATTAAATGAAACTACGTGATGTAATATTATTTCTACTTTCTTTAAGTTCTTTACCACGACCAATCAATCTTAGCTAATAAGATATGGATCTTATTAGCTAAGATTGATCTTTGCTAAAGAAAGTAGAAATAATACTACATCATGTAGTTTCATTTAATTATCAATAATTAATTTCTACAAAATTAACGCCAAATATATTCATTCAACCATTGATTCCTGTTAGAAATTTGTGATATTTTAACATAATTTATTTATTTTTTCGGAACATATACTCGCTACCTTTACATATCCTTCTGAGTGATCTTCTCTCATAAGAGTGAAAAAAGAAAGTATTATTTAGAAGAATTTATTAGTTACTTGTAATGTAGCATTTAATTACTTTATATCTATATTAGATTGCGTGAGAAAGATGGATTTGCTAGTGTGAGAAAGAGAAAACACGATAGTGTGGTTTAATAATAATGTTCTTGCGAAAATATAAGACTTAAGAATCGGAAAAAATTTAGTAACTTGAGATGAACAGAATCGGAAAATGACGGGAAAAGAAAGAATGCCTTGGTAAATAAGATAGATAGTAAATAAGATAGGACACATATGGTTTTGAAATGATTTGAAAACTTCTTGTCAAATCAATTGGTCGAAAATTGTAGATTAGTTTTACGCGTGCGGCGTTCGTGACGTCTGGTTGTCATGAATATCTGTGTAATACTAACATTAATTTTATCATCCTTGTTCAAAATGATACCGAGATGGTGACTTTTTGTCCATTTTTAATGTTTGAAATTACTTCGACAGAGACTGCCAATCATTTAGGCGCGATAGCTTCCCCCGTCCGGCATTGATTTTAAAGACGTTTTCACCATAAAACAATATCTTTTAAAATAAAAATTCAGTATAATCCCACGTTTATTTCTATGATAGGGGCTACATATTACATTTCACGTAGTTTATTTGAGTAGGTGAGGTGTGATTGGTAGACAAGCAAGGGAATCAACAAACTCATTTTCACGTTGATAATTTTAAGTTGTAGGCAAATAGTATTTCTTTAGACATAATTTTCAAATAACTCTAAGGCTTCAATCGGTATTTTTAGGCGCTATAATTTTATTGCAAACTACCAGATATAAATTGTGTATAATGAATATTACGATATAAATAGTGTATAATGAATATTATGATATAAATTGTGTATAATGAAAATTATGATATACCTACCTCGGATACGCCTACTGTTTCCTGGTGTATCGTGTTATGGTAGTGAGGCATAAGACAGATTTGACATACATGATATAGACGTAAAGGTTCTTAGAAGATGACGTAAACGTTTTTAAAATTTATTCAAGAAAATTGTTTAAACCATTTTTGATTCTTAATTCTTAATTTTTAAATAGTTTTTATCGACGGTTTCGCTCGTTTGTATCTTTCGTTTCCTGCAGTCAGTGTGAAAGTGGTTTAATGCATTGTAATAAATGAGGTAAATATTTTTAAAGTAATCCTTTTTCACCGCGTTAAAATACTACTAAGACATACGTCGAAAAATGCGACCGTAACGAAAAACGAAACACGTAAACTTATTGATATTTAGAGAGAGATTTACGAGGGTATTTCGGAATAATACATTGCATAAATATATTAATAATTTAATTTTTTTTTCACAACAATAATCAATTTTGAAAAAAATATTCCTTCCTAAGGTACCTGATAGCCACATGTAGATTTTTAAAATTTTATTATAATTAATGAATTGCAATAAAACAATAGCCAAACATTTTTTTTTTGATCAAAATGTTGATTATTCATGAAATAATTTCTTGTAGATTCGAAATATTTTGATTTTTCTTTACTTGCAGTATTTAGCAAATAAACTTCACAGAAAGATTTAATTATTATCAGTATTAACTTAGAGCAAAAATGTGATGGGCAGTGAAGATTAATCAACATCAACGAGAGGAAAAAAATAGCATCTTTTCATATAAACATAATAGTTTTTCATAAGGTTTTTTTTTAAACCGAAAACGAAGATCGAAATATTGGTTAAAGAAAAGGTCAATTTTTATAGAAAACATGCACAAATTAAAGAACGTAAATGGAGCATGCTGTATTGGCTGTATTGTTATCAACAAAACTGTAATGTCTCCGGCACGCCGTAATCTAGAGTTTATAATTGAATGCTCCATAATCAGTGAACGTAAAGGTGCGAGTTCATGCCGCCAAGCATAACCTGAATGCCGCAAGATTTTTATTTAATAATACTGGCGCATGTGTGTATGGTTATGCACATCTTTCACGCTATTAAAGTGAGATAGGTTTGACGACCTTATCGTTAGAAAGCTCAACTATAGCTTTTGAAAGCGTATCAAACCGAAAACCAAGATCAATATACGAGTTAGGAAAAGGGTTGATTAATACAGAAAACATATATCAATTAAAGATCGTAAATGGGTATGCTGTATTAACTGTATTGTTATCAACAATACTGTAATGTCTCCGGCATGTCCTAATCTAGAGTGCATAATTGAATGCTCCATGATTGGAGAACGTAAAGTTGAACGTAAAATTGACCTGAATCTTGCAAGATTACTGGCGCATGTGTGTATAATTACGCACATCTTTTACGCTATTAAAGTGAGTGAGGTAGGCTTGACGAACTTATCGTTAGAAAGTTCAACTGTAACTTATAAAAGCGTATGCGTATAAGTAAGTATTTACGAAGATATGTAAAAAGTAAATGTGGAATTGTCTATTTGAATTGTGATTAGAAACAGTTTAATAGCAAAAATTTCAATTTCAGAAATAAAGGCTTAAAGAAGAGAGGTGGTCCATAACATGTAGTGGATCAGCTTCATGGAATTTTTAAATTACGTTTCATGAAAATGATAAACTTAACTACCAAGTGTTAGGTTATTTAAATTATTATTCTGAGTAATTTTGAGGATTACCTCAATACAGTCTCAGGGCATGCCAATGGATGTTTGTCCGTCTTAATAAGTTTAGTTACATTAATAAGGTTTTTCCAATATTTTTGATAATAATATCCTCATAACAATAAAATGTATTGAACAATTTAAAAATATTAATTATTATTCCGACATTCACTTGATAAATACTAATGATTAAAGGAACTTTCGCTTTTGTTTTTCAGATATTTCATAATCCCACCCACATGTTGCCAAGTATATGATGACGTAAAATTAATTTAGATGATATCAAACAAACAGTTAAAATATAATAAAAAATTGAGCAAGAAGTTTAAACTAGACCTTTAATTGTTTTTAGCTTTATTTTACTTACTAAGAGTTAACTTTTAATTAATTAAATTTAATTTCAACTTCCCTTCATGAACTATTTTTAAAATTAGAAGAAATGTTAATAGCACACATATTTATTTCAAACAAGGTTTCGTAAAATTTAATTAATAAAAATGTAGTTACATCAATAAAAATAATAAGAAAGAGTAAATTGTAATTTATCACAAAGTTTAAAATGGGTTCTAAATGAAAAAAATACTCAGTATCCAAGATAATAAGGAATACCTATTTCTTTATTTTTGTTTATTTAAAAGCTCCAAACAAATAAACATGATTATGACTTTGATATGCAAGGTAATCATTGGTTATATTTTTATATTTATTAATTATGTCTTATTCCTACACGTAATATGTACGAAACGTAACAAAAAATATTGAATATATTTGGCATTAATTTTGTAGAAATTCATTATTTACAATTAAATGAAACTACGTGATGTAGTATTATTTCTATTTTCTTTGAGTTCTTTACCACGACCTAGGTTTCGTTATATTACAACATCTTCAGGTGGGCTATTAGCAAAGATTCTGATTTCTCTGATATTAATAATTGTAAGATTTATTATTTCTACGTATATTAATGATTATAATCTACATGTATAAGTACAGATTATCTTTGCTAATAGCCCACCTGAAGATGTAATACAATGAAACCTAGATCGTGGTAAAGCACTTAAAGAAAGTAAAAATAATACTACATCACGTAGTTTCATTTAATTGCAAACAAAAATAATTTTTTATTATATTCAAAATATTGAATTAAAGTCAAATATTAAAAACAAACACACAGTGTCCAAGATAAATACTTAAAACCTTTTGCTTCATTACACAATTTTATTATTTACCATCTAAAGGGATTTATTATTATAATTTGCTTTATTGTGAAGTAATATGCTTTATTGGAATAGCATAAAGTTGCTACGTCAAGAAATTCCTGGAAAAAGTATCTATGACAAGCGGATAGATAAAGATGTGAGTTATCTTATAAGTATTCTGCGTTTCCTTTTGGAATAAGATACCATGAAAACTTAACTCAGTATCGAATGGTAACTAGACAAGCACGAAGACACGAAATCACGAAGTTTGTCTAAGGTAGAGAAACATAAATATTGTCGATTTGGAGCTTAAATGAAGATTGATTAAGGCCATTTAAAAAATTAAATATTTGCCATGGTAACATAGTAAAATGTTCAAAAATTTACGCTCTTGCTTGCTTAGAAAATACATAATCATTAGTTTAAGGAAATTATTTTAAATAATTAATGCAAATGTAGAGAGTTCCGAATGGATATTAATTGCAACTAGTTTTAAATAATATTATAAATTCCAAAGTCAGTTTATTAGTTTGTTTTTTTGTCTCAATTTCACTCCTTAACTACTCAATATAAATCCTTGAAATCATAATCATTAATATACGTAGAAATAATAAACCTTACAATTATTAGTATCAGAGAGGTCATAGTTATCAATAGTTAAGTACCTTAAGTTATTACATTAAAAATATATAACTTTTAACGATTATATTACCATTTTTCATGACAGCGAAGCTGCTGGTTAAAAGCTGTTGTAAATATATAAAGAAACCTTTTACAGGATGAATAAATGTTATATAGTGAAGAAAATTATGAAAAGATTAAATATTGAATATATTTGGCGTTAATTTTGGAGAAATTCATTATTCACAATTAAATGACACTACATGATGTAGTATTATTTCTACTTTCTTTAAGTTCTTTACCACGACCTAGGTTTCGTTGTATTACATCTTCAGGTGGGCTATTAGCAAAGATATTGTGGTGGTGGGCTATTAAGAATTTTTGCTAATAGCCCACCTGAAGATGTAATACAACAAAACCTAGGTCGTGGTAAAGAATTTAAATAAAGTAGAAATAATACTACATCACGTAGTTTCATTTAATTGTGAAAAAATTAAAGTTACCATTATTAAAAATGCAATTTCAGTTGTGCTCTTAACTCTTATAGTTATGTTTCTCTATAGTAGAAATTAGTAAGATATCGACCGTCGTGATAAAATTGTTTAGCTTTTCATTATTACGGTCAAACTTTTGTTGAAACGATACTTATTATAAAACAATATGTTGAATCGACATTGTCTATTTCACCAATGCATTTAATAAATGCGAACTCGATTTATTAAATACTATAACGATTAACACAGTCTTCAATTTAGAAATTTGCAAGTATTCATAAACATTTCCACAAGCGGACACTCATCTGTATTTATGCTACAAAAATATCTTTCTTATTTCTAACACCTTTTTTGACTAACTAAACTACTGATTTGTTTATAATCTGTAATATAACAATTAGAAGATTATAAATTTAGTTTTTTTCTTTAATTTTAATTTTCACTTAATACGTGAAACATTAAATATAGCATGTTAATTAATATATTATTAAGTATTTTTAATACGTACAAGCCAGCATTTGATACATTCAACGAGAGTAAAATCCATATTCCAAGGGCTTACCTGAAACAAAGGAAAAACAAATAATTAATTAACTTTTAATTATAAGTAAGATTGTGTTTAAGCAAAAAAAAACTACAAACAATACTTCAAGTAATGAAATTTAAGCTCTTTGGCATTATTTTCGTGATAGATGGTAATTCTTATCATATTTTAAGCGGTCTCGATTAAGCAATTCAGAGTATATTATCAAATACGTTTTCTAAACTTTATTCTCTACATACATTATTTATATTCTATCTCTTCGATGAATCCGAAATAATTTATGACATAAATTCTAAACACTGCGTAATGCCACTGAAAAGAAAAAGTTTTTTTCAAGTATATGACAAGAATATCATTTAATGAAAACAAAGTACATTTCCTTATATACATACAAATTTGAAACTAAAAGGAAATTATATTTATTCATGGAGGTTAGATTTCCATATTTAACTCTACGAGTTTATACTACTAAGAATGAAGGAAATAGGGAAAACAAATGAGATGTCAACCATCCTCCTTTTACCTAAATATTCCAACTATTTTCGGACTTTTTTTAAATATAGTGTAAATAATTTTTGAGAAGTTCAGATTAGTACGGAATGAATCTACTTCATTATGAATTAGGATATTATACATTAAGCAAATAGATGATAACATAATAAGATTGCTGATATCTCGCAGAATAAATCTAAGTAGAGGAAGACGGAGCGCTGTAAGCACATCTCGGTCGGACATGCTATAAAAAGATAGATTTATACTTTGAAAAGCAACTAAAATTAAGTAGATAATTACAAAATCTACAAGCAATGTGTCGTTACCGACAAATTCCGAGTTTAGTACATGCTAGAATTTTCCAGGCCTAACTAGATTTTCCTCAGAATACCAGAGACTAATCAATTTAATCTAGGCCAATCCAGTTAATATTATAATGGAAGCACATTTTTTACCAGGAGAAGGTCATTTGTATTTATCCATAACTAATATAACACGTAACTTTGATTTTAATAAACCTTCACTTTTATCAAAATTCAAAGAATCATATAACACAAAAATGGTTTAAAAGTGGCAGATTCGACGGTTATTTTCGGAAAGATTTCAGCGTACTGAAATTTGGAACTGGAGAACATTGGTCAGGAATACATCGTATTGAATTAAATAGCCCAAGATTAGCTCTGGGCTTTTATGTAAATGAAGAAAAAACTATGATTTTTATTACCTCGTGGCTTATTTTATTGACCACGATATACCTGTTTATCCTGAATAACTAGGCGTCTTCAGCTTAAGTTATCTCTAGCATGCTCTTTTTCATAGATTAAGCCTAATTTAAACTAGTTGATTCCAATGTGCTTTCGGAAAAGCTGCGCGGTCTAGAAAAAAATAGCTTATTCTTGATTAGGGTTTCACATGTAACATGTATATAATAATTAAATTATTAACTTAATTTATTTGTAACCGCAAAAATTTCAAATTTTTGTTAAGAAAATACATAACTATATGTTATTCTCACTCATTAACATTATTTTATGAGCCCAAAAGTTATAAGATAAGGGAACTGGTTGTCTTCACATACTCAATTTCAATATTTTAACAATCTACTTACGCCATAATATTTGCATTATAGATAGATATTTCAATCTTAATTGGCGGAAATTTTAACAAGCGGTCATATCAATATATCTACATGAGCATAATCGTAATAATATGTAGATTTCTGTTTTGTTAACACCGCTTGCGCGATATGTGTACTGTGACGAGGTGTGTATAAGAATGAACGCGTCTGGACAAAAGAACAGAGACTAAATCGATTACTGTGCTTTATTAACTTTTAAAATCGATGAATCGTCGTGTTCTGTTGTCAGTTTCTTCCGTATGGTGCGCTTATATACATACTCTAAACGTTGTAACATTTAACAGATTGACTTCTTTATTTGTTTTAATCCTATTCTTGTTTATTAAATGTTTCCAGGTTCTGTTTTAACTTAAATATATAAAAAAATCAATGTTATGATTCACCTTGTGATTTTATCGTTGAAGTAGCTGGAGAATATCTGTCTATATTTGAGTTTCACATTTTCAAAACCTTTTTTTTTCAAAACTAATATTTTGATAGTTTCTGCGAAAACTCAATTACCGAACATAACCATTGTATTAATTTGCTTCTAAATTCTTTGATAAACTCTATATTAGGAGAACAATTAATTAAAAATGTATAATTTTTTTCTAACTCACTATTATTAATAGTGGTACCCGTATGTGTTTACTCCGAATATCCAAATAAAAAAAACCTCGAAACAAGTGTAAATTAAAGCATAGCGTTCTTCCGTTTCCGAAAAGTTTAGTCAATTGGAATTAGTGGCTTTTGAAAATATACGGCTCATTTAAAAATATTAATTAAAACTTAAATCATTATTTTTTTTATATTTTATTTGTATACAATCCCAAACATCAATTATTGGCCTAATTTGAATTGTTTGAATACTAAAAACCAACACTAACATCACTAACGAACGATAAAACGCTCCTCATTGGCTGGGCAGCACGTATTGTGGTCCATATGAATGATCGAGATGGAGTGAAAGAGAGACAAATGCAACAGGCAGTGTGTAGCGCTGCCTCTCTCCCACATTCGTTCTCTTTGTATATATTTATATTTGTGATGGGTGTTGCGTGTGTATAGTTGTCAAGATGAGAGAATGTATGTCCTCTATACAACACGCATGCGCATGCAATAAAAAAAAATATTCTCTTAAGTGCACAATTATTTGTTGTTGTTAAGTGTTTTTATTGTGATTTAAAAATTATTTGTAAATATTTCTGTTATTTATTACTGTATCAATTCTATATTATATTAATTAATAATTAAACATTGAACTTTATATGCGATGGTTAAGAAGTTTCTCTTCTACTGGGTGTTTTATGACACCTCACTTCTTTTTATAAATATTTTATATAATATACCGAAAAATAGGCTATAAAAATATCCTTCCTTATTTCTGACACTACTGAATCAAAAATTATGAAAAAACAGGGTTTCTAGAAGTTTATATAAAGTTCGTAGGAAAGCTAAAAAGATGATTCTAGATACTACAGTTTTTGTGGTATTCAGGACAATGTACAGTTGACTTATGCTAAATAGAGTAATTTCACTGTAAACTAAGTACGGATGTGTGAACCAGAGGCGCATTTGGCCGATATCTATTTCGAGATAATTGTATGTAAATATTCAATGAGTCTGATGTCATAATTTTTCCCATGTTAATTTATGAATCTCACCACTTTGAATTGTCTACTATGTACAAACGCCCTGGACTATGAACAGATAGACACACTATAAAATTATCAATATTGGGTGCTTCACTATTGCACCACATACCCATAAATTCTTCTCTGAGTCTTGTTGGCGATATTTATTGCATTAGTCTATTGAAATCCATGTTTCTCGCTAAAACGTGTCTTAAATAAATAACTTATCAATACTTGAATGAATAAATATATAAAAATAACCGAAGAAGAACTTGTAAAATTACGGACTGTCAACTTAACAGCTGATCAATAAAACAATAAAGAATAACTCTAACCAGAAGAACTGAAAAAATACGAAAAGCTTTACACAACTTTTCTTCAGGCTATGATAGTCTATCATAGAGATATGACTACTGAGTATGCTTCAATATTTGGCACAACCGTATTTTTGAAGTAACTTGTGCCTTTTCGCTTAAAGGCGTTATGATAGTATTTCAGTATTTGCTTGATTGAACTTGAAGCAATATCAACCATTTCATTACATCACTGCGATCTTTGGAAGTTTTCAGTCGTTTTTTTCCATCATTCCATTTTAGTCATCATTCCATTTTTTCCATCATTCCATTTAGGTCGTCAATTCCCAAACATTCCATTTTGGATATTTTTAATAAATTAAAAAAAAAATTTAATCTTTAAATGTATTATCATAGTATTTTTAATGTTTTGACTATTTTTCTTTAAACATAGGGAATATTTTTGGAAGAATTTCGACTTCAGTACTTTTTTACAGGAAATAAATTACATTTAAACTTTAAACCTACAACCTAACAATTTCGCAGGTCTGAAAAATTTCATAATCTGAAAATATGTACTCAAATTTTTTTGAATTAAAACATAAGCAAAGAATAGAAAAGTTCTAAAAACACTTAACCAAATAGTGAAACATTTGCAATGAGATAAAATTTTTTAAGAATAAAAAAATTTTTTGTTATAATACTTTTATTTTGAAAACAGTTTTTTTTTCAATAAATAATGTATAATTTGGTAGTGGGGTCGAATAATTTGAACAGTCAACGACCTGAACGACCTGCGTCATAAAAGTCTCACATCCCAAGAGAGACTAATTAAAAATACAATAAAACTCGGATGTGCGAACGCAAAGTCGCCAATATATTAGCATTTCGCAAAATATTGAAACACAGCTTAATTAAAAGAATAAATTGTTCCATTTAATTATGCTTTTGGCGGCTTGATGACGGCGCTTTAAAATGTGGAATGCACGACTTCTTTGACAAAAATTATTTTTAATAAACATAACGGAACCTGAAATCACTTAACGTAATACGATCATAACTGGGCAAGCAGATACTTATATCCTGAATTTTATTCTTTTGCATCTCAATGCGATTTTCTTGGAAATTTATCAAGTTTTCTGTACCATAATCGAAGTTAATTGCATATTCGCGTATTTTTCTAAGCTTTTTTCCAAAATTATTTTATTACTTTAATAGACAGAATGGGCGGACGTGTTTTGTTTCTTTTTTTAAAGTTTTTTTAAGATCTTTTTCATAAAGTATATAATATTTATAGGTTTTCATTCCTATTTATACGCAAGCATTCATTTCTTATTTTATATACTCTTCGTAAAGCAAAAAAAAATTGATTCTCCTGACTTCCTCAAAATTATTTCTAAAGTTAGGAATTCAAATTTTCGTATGTTTTTCCTATATTAGAATTATTACTAAGGATAACGATATCAGAATTCTATTTCTTATGTCGTCCAGTCTCTGATAAATCTCCAATGGGTGAACAGAAAACGAATGGTGGACATCAAGTTGATAAAGTGCCTAAATGTAAAGATAATGTTAGAAGGAGGTTATGATCGCAGAAAAGATATTTTTTATTTAAACACATATTAAAAAAGAGGGCCAAATAATTCGCACACTTTAATATTATATAATAATTTCGTATCGTTATATCATATTACTGTAAAGTTTAGTAAGTATTTTACTTTTTCTTGAATGGAGTTAAAAGCTTATATTCTTCAAAAGAGATCTTAGTATCAGATATTCATTTTAACTAACTTTTAGTCGTTCTTTCAAAAAAGTGTCTTGATGGACTATCAGATAGGCGTACGACAACGAGGTTCTTTAAGAATTTTATTTTTTCCATTTTGAGGAAAATACTAAAAAAGCTACAAATCTCTTGTAATAGAAAAAGAAATCACGTTGAAATCATAGTAATGACTGATAAATATCACATTATAATAATTTTTTTAAAGGTTTCATATTCTTTTACCTTAAAAGGTAGAATTGTGTATTCTGAGGAAAAGTGGTTTGAATGTACGTCAAGGAGACAAATATTAAATAACTTAGATTTTTTTAAAACAAATTATTCCTATGTAATTTAAAAAGTAGAATATAAATAAAAACACGAGCAAGAATCGTGTTTTTTTATAACTTGAATATCAAATAAAAACGAATTGCTGTTATCTAAATTCTATTTGGCCTGACGTAATAGTCACCTCCTATATCGTTATGTAGACGTCATTTACCTTCCAGAATATTGTTTTAAAATTTTTTGCTGGAAGTAATTTTACTTAATGTTATACAATATTATTTAAGGCAATTGAATTCATTTTAACGTATATTTATTAAAGAAATTATTTTAATTAAGATAATCTATTGAATGTGAATGATCATTTTGGAAATAAAACATTAATGGTAAAGGATACTCGTAGAATATACGTGATATAAATAGAAATCTTTAAGATAATTTTAACTTTTACATTTTTGCGTCCAGTCAAAATATTCATTTCAAAATAATGCAAAATTAGGTTTTTAAATTTTCTACATTTCCTATTTACACGCTCTTCGTAAAACAAAAAAAAATATTGATTCTCCTCACTTCCTCAAAATTATTTCTAAAGTTAGGAATTAAAATTTTTGTATGTTTTTCCTATATCATAATAATTACTAGGGATAACGATATCAGAATTCTATTTCTTATGTCATACAATCTCTGAAAAGTCTGCGTGACCTAAATAGAAATCAATATAATAAAAAAGTCTTTAAGATAATTTTAACTTTTACATTTTTGCGTCCAGTCAAAATATTCATTTAAAAATAATCAAAAATTAGTTTTTTAAATTTTCTGCATTACATATTCTGAATAATTTATTTTTTCCTGATCTTAAAAAAGAATTTCGTAATTTTTTTCATGAGTATACTATGCTATTACTCGACCTGTAATATGTTTCACATCCTATTATTAATTTCCAGCTAAATAGAGATTAGTGTGCCTGTTTTATGATATTTGTTTGTTTATGCATTATTTATAAACTTAAAAAATTATGAACTTATTTTGATGATTTTTGTATATAAGTAAATTTAAATAAAATAATCTCACAAATATTATTACACATACACCTACGCGTTTGATTGCCAAATAAGAAAGTCTTAATCATAATTGAATGAAACTACGTGATGTAGTATTATTTCTACTTTCTTTAAGTTCTTTACCACGACCTAGGTTTCGTTGTATTACAACATCTTCAGATGGGCTATTAGCAAAGATTCTCTATCTATATCTTTGCTAATATCCCACCTGAAGATGTAATATAACGAAACCTAGGTCGTGGTAAGGAACTTAAAGAAAGTAGAAATAATACTACATCACGTAGTTTCATTTAATTGTGAATAATGAATTTCTACAAAATTAACGCCAAATGTATTCAATAAAAGTCTTAATCTTTTAACAACACCAAAACAAAAAAAGTTATCCCTTAACGACGAGCTTAACCCGTATCGAAAGAGCTAGACAACGCCACCTGCATGACGGCGCCCTCGAGGGTCGCAGGACTATAGAAATAAGCACTTACGACTTATAACAGGTAATTTAATGCGCAACAGGTAGTACCTGCCCCTTTGGGGCGTAGCGTCTCGCCGACGAAGGTAACGGAAAGGCCACGAGAGGTGGAGGGGGTGTACGATTATTACGATGGGCCGAGGGTCGCCAAGTGTGTCAACGTTTACCGAGTCTAATGGGACGGAATGGTCTACTGTCCTTTTTTGTATTAGTTTTAGTGGACCGTTTGTTAAATCGAGGAAGGTAATTTGAGAAAACTTTCATCGTGTGGTGCGTTGACATTTTAGGAGTATTTTTAGATTTAATCTTTACACAATTTCTTTATTTTTTTTGTTTTTTTTAGTAGTAATTGTTTTTTTTTTCGACAAAAATAAGCTACTATTGGAAATGTGTTCATACAGAATGATACATTGTAATTGATCTTTACAGTGAATGCGCGGTGTGAGTCACTGGAATTATAATTTTTTAGTTTTTATATTTATACTAGCTGACCCGGGGAACTTTTTACCGCCTTAAAATAAATAAATATTGTCTTGACTTATTAGCTGAATTAAATTCAGTTTTTTTATTAAAATAAAATGAATATTCAAAATGAATTAAGGTCAATAAATGTACAAGAATCAAAATGAAAAGTATTTTAATTACATTGAAATAAATATAATTCACGTGGCTGCAAGACATTTGCTTTACTGAAGCGAATCGAAATGATTTGCGTAGCATTGTTGCACTACTTTCTGTTAAGTTATTTTCTGGATGGGTTGCACTCGGGTCGGTTCCCTTCATTGAAGCACTTTTTGATATACGACATTTTTCATTTCGTTGTCCGATGCGAGAACAAACGAAGCGGATGGTTTGGCAATTATTATTAAAATTTTCCATAATAAACAATAATTAATTAAAAATAAAATATAAGCTGAACCCATTGGTGACAGAAAGTTTACGAATTTTCTAGAGTTATATCAATTAAATTTTATGAAAATTACATCAAACGTTCTCGAAGTGACCGGCAGGTTTAGTACCAAAAGGCATATAAAGCAGTGCGTATGCAAACAAAAGAGTTTTAGGTATGTTGTTACTATGGTTATATTAGATTTGACAGTTTCTATTGTGAAAATTTCATCAAGACATAGATATCAATTGCTACTATCGGGAAATTTTATAGGAATCATGTTCAATAATTTTTTTAAATTTAAATATTAAAAAATGCAATCGTGATTTGTAAGAATTTATATAAAGAGAGACGTACACAACATATCAGAAACTAAAAGCAATAGTTTTAGAAGTTTAAAACCTTGACTTAATATTATTGATAAAGACCTTCTACCCACTTTATAATGTACTTTATACCTGGGAAGAAAACTAACAAAATAAACACTAATATGGTAGAATTTGTAGTGCATTAGTTTCGTTTGAAGATCGTATAGTCTGCATCAGTGAAACATAATACGTTCGAAGGTCGTATTACGTTGCACTGATAAAAATAAACATTATTATATATTTTTATAATAATTTTTTATTTGCTATAATAATAACGAAAAATATAAATAATATAATAATAATGAGTTATCGAAAAATATTACTTTATACACAAATTTAATATTTTTAATATAATTTTTGACGTATTATTTTTTATCGATTATTTACTACGTTATTATTTTACTACTATTAAGTCTAATGCGATAATATAATTTTCGCTGCAAATGTTTCTCTAGCTGAAATGGGACCATTTGTGTTTTCGATTTTATTCTGGTTAGCAAAGTTTTAAATACCAAATAATTGGGTTTATGACCTTTATAATGTAATGGATTATAATTACTTTGAAAAGTTCGTTAAAAGTTTAAGCTTGTTAGTAAAAATTTATTTTTGGCCTAAAAGTTTTCTCGTTAGAGTAACTTGTGTATCTATTTTAAGGACGCCATTGGTTTGATAATTATTCAGAATAACGAATTCCAAGGAATGCTTTAATGGTATATCTAGACAAACTGTAGCAATACAAGCGTATTTTTATTATTCTAAAGTTTATCCACATCTTTTGTTATTTTGTTTGAATGGTTTATACATTTGTTTAGTTTGGATGTAAAAATATAAGGAATTAAATATGGGTTAGTACAAAATTTAACTGAAATGACTCAAATTTAATTTCTTTGGGTAATTTTTCATATTACGAAAGTAATTTTTGTCATTTAGGTGTCCGCAGCCAGAATAAATATTAAACGTATTAAAACAAAATTTGGAATTTAGATATAAAATGGGACTTTGTATTGATAAAAGCGTTTTAATGTAACTTTTATAAAATTTATTTATTGTAATATTTGTGTATATGGTGGACTTATTGCCAGAAAATTAAAAGAAAGACTTTAATGTAATATTTGTGTATACGGTGGACTTATTGCCAGAAAATTAAAAGAAAGACTTTAATGTAATATTTGTGTATATGCCGCCATATACACAAATATTACATTTTATTATTACTTATTGCTAGAAAAGCAATCTCTTTCGGTTAACTACAACCGAAGGTTTTATTAATTAATTCAGAAGTGGACGGAAAAAATTAAATTAATATAATTTTTAAATAAGAATAAGGAAAAGTAAAAGAAAAAGGCATGGAAAAAGAAAAGAATCAGTAACGAAAAAGAAGTGAACATAATGAAAATGGCACGGTATAAGTTAAGGCAGGTACAATTTTTCAGACGAATTTTGAAATCGCACTTGGGCGGTGGGTTTTGGAAGTTAAGGAGTTAATGTTGTAACATTTAATAGTCATTAAAAAAAATTTTATATTTATTATTATGGGTCAGTAATTTTGAAAAAAAAATCCTAACGGAATGAACAATTTACTTATGAAAAAGATTTTATAAAATTGTTTTGTCAAAATTAACTTCTTATTAAAAATAATTAAATTAACTTTAGTATGTACTGCAAAACATTATTAATCGAGAACGAATTAATTTTTGTTATTTTATAAAATTCCCGCACAACATGTACATGTGTATTTATAAAGTACATAATCAATTTTGCGTTAACCGAATTAAACACCAAACTAGCCATATGGTGCGTTTTTGAAGTTCTGAATTAATGTTCACATCGTATGTACCGATCGATTCTAATTTTATAACAACGCATAAAAACTGCTAGTTTAACAGGTCACGCACAAAATTTAAATTCGGAAGCGTATCAGATATCCAAGAGGCAGAAGCAACTGACCGCTGTGAGCGGTAGCCGACAGCTTCCAGTTTCTTATCGCACGCGTTCATCTTGCACTTTGCGAAAGCTTCCCGAGTGCCGCGCTTTCGTGTGCTTCCGATTTGAGCTTTTACGATTTTACTTGCGTTTACGTCAGTGAAGATGACAACGGAGAACTTTGCGTTTCTGAACGTATCATTTGTTTTCTTTTATACGAAATTAATGTAATTTTCATTAAAATATTAGTTTTATCGCAAACTCTTCATCAAAAGAGAGTGTCATATTTTTGTTTAATACTAACGTGTGTCAGACACGTTAGTATTAAATAAAAATATAGGTTTATGCTTCGAACGGGTAAAAGATTGGTTTGTGATGCAATCTGGAAAAAGATTCAGACTGGTTTTTGTCAGGGATACCAACAAAACAGGCATTTTTTCCAGATATCTGCCATTTTATAAAATAGTATTTGAAGATCTTAAGATGGATAAAATATTTTCCATTTTATATAATAAGAAAGAAATTAATTAATGTATTAATAATTTCATTTATCTTAATTTTATTGATAATTTTGTTTTAAATTTTGTTTGGAAATCCTTAAAAAATTAGTTTGTATTTAATCCTGCTATCCTTTTACAGAAATCAACTATTACAGCAATGGGTTCTCTATATATTCTTTATTAAATTCTATTGACACAATCTTATCTGCGTACTTAAAGCTAAGACATTTTCGTTTTTATTAAGTACCAATTTCATTCATATAACGCTCTCTATACAAACCGAGCTTTGCTTTTGATTTTTTTTATTATTGAAGAATATTTTTATTATAACATTAAATTTGGAAAGACTATAGTTACCTAACTAATTTATTACACCTAATAATTTTTTTTGTTTTATGTTAAAAAGTTGGTCTTTATTGTATTGAACGCGTCTAAAATATATAAAATAATAATTAAAAAACCAAGAGTACCGTTATTAACCATACTGTTGTGGTTATCATTAAAAATAAAACCGGTTCATTGCGAGTCTGGCTGGCTCGTTGTGCGGTCCGTACCTCGTTTAAATTTAAATTACTCTGTTTATTATAAGTCATCATTGATGTGAATTTTCTATTGCAGTAAATATTTGTCAATATCAAAAATAATTAATTAGTGGTTCAATAAATATCACTGTGACTGTCTCAAAATCATTGGAGTTTACCTATAACCTTTGCACTGGCTTCTCAAACCCCTGTTTTTCATAATAGTTTCGGAAATAAGGTGGAGAGGGGGGGGGGGGCACATATTTTTGCATATACTTCTTAAAGCTAAACATATTTTATACTACTTAAAGTTACGATTTTTATTTCAATTTTAGACCTTTTTAACTAGCCATTTTCAACACATACATACGTTTGAAATAGAAAGTACCCTTATCGGGTAACTCATGTGTACGTCTGTCCATTTATCTGTCGTTTTGAAAGAAAATTTTGAGTGAAATTTCTATATATATATATATATATATATATATATATATAAATATATATATATATATATATATATATATATAAATTTCTATATATATATATATATATATATATATATATATATATATATATATATGTAAATATTTTTGAGTTTCGCCAATCGATAACACAGTTTAGTGTAATTCAAAATTGTTAGTTTCAGCAATTTTACATTGTAATAACTGACATTCAAAAATATTTATGTGGAAATTATACTTACATCAAAAAGTTTCTTTGAAAACGGTAGCCAGGTGCACAGACGGACACGTAGGTTACCCAATAAGGGTACTTCCTCTTTCAAACGTATGTATGTGACTTCTTTTAATTTCAGAATCAACTCTGCCTTTTTCCATTTCAGGAAAATCAATATTTGCAAAAACACATCCCTCATAGCACTTACAGCTTCGAACTTGAGATTTATTATAAAATGCTGATACTACTTCTACTGCTTTTCCTTCAGCTGCGATATTAGCTTTAGCAATAATATTATTCAATGGGTCAAGAAGAGACTGCATCTCATTCAATAAATCTTGGATGCGAGTAGTTAAATATATTTTAGTTATCAATATTTGCATGTATTTTATGCCAGAATAAAGTCATAAAATAGGCCCTTACAAATTTAAAATATTCCTTCTAACTAAATAGAACCAAGTCTGTAGCCATTCCACACAGAAAAATATTTATAAATGTAAGTACAATAGGATAATGTTTCACGACGGGGCACGCTACTTGGATTCTTTCAACCCACCTTTTCTCCGAGAGTGTTTGAAAGGATAATGGATCTTTGTTGAATATTTCTCAGCATCCAGGGCTGCGAAAAAGCTATATTTCAAAAGAGAAATCATGACATCTGAGTCAATTTTAACAGCATTAATGCATTCACGATTTTAAAGAAAGAGTGTACACTAATCTTTTATAAAATTATTTCATTCCGTTTATTTACCATGATAATTTACACCATTATTATATCCTACAAAAAATCAAGAGGAATATTATGCCCTAATAGAGATGAAACTATCTCTTCTGCGATCCGATGACCTATTTTACTGGAGAATTTCTTGAACTTGTTAAAATGTTCTTATCTTTGAACTGATTTGTTTTGATTTTTATTTTGGGGTTCGCAACCATTAAAACAATTTGAAAAAGTTCAATTAAATACACTCTTGACCTAAATAAGGGCAGAGCCATCATCTTGTGATTTTACGCAAACATTTACGAATAATAATTGCTTAAAGACCGTATTAAAATTGAAACCCCAACGATGCTTCGCATCAAGCACTTCAAATAATCAATTCAATACTTGTAATAATGCTCATAAATAAGGACGGAACCATAATTTTGTCATTTTACGCAAACATTTATAATTATTTTGAGACCGTTTTGAAATTGAAACACCAACGATACTTTGCATCAAGCACTTCGAATAATCAATTCAATACTTGTAATATATTTAGCCTCATTTGCTTAAAACTTTTATGGAAAAGATGCAAGGATAATCATCGATAAAAAAAATGTCAAAACACAACGTCGATATAAATTACGACCACAGAGATTATGATCGACGTTTATTACGCACTGCTGTACGTTTATTACCGGCCTCGAGCTGTACGTATTAAGGCATGTGGCTAATTATGTTACTGTATAACTTGCTTTGTGGCTACTAAAATGGGAAAAAATTCTTTGATGGCTCCGAATATTAGGATCTAGAATATAAATCATAAATTTATGTGTATTTAGCGACAATTTGTTTAATATTTGCGTTTTTTAATTTAAATTTTGTGGGATGTATAGAATTTTTTGTGAACCATTACATTTTCATATATATCTTGTATTAATACATTGTATTGTAAAATCTTCAACAATACAATGTATTAATTTTTTGTTGTAAAATGTTACGTATGTATTGTTGTAAAATCTTCCTCTGGTCATAAAAGATGTTCATGATACCATTAAAAAAATGTTTTTCCGCTTGAAAAAATTGCTCCCAATACGTTTTAGAACATTCCTACATGTATTTATAACTTCGTTCGCGTGAAATTAGGAGTATGAAAGTAATTTTTTTTTGTCTCATTGCTTTTGGGTATAAACTATTATCATACCAAATGTCATGAAAATCAGTCCAGTAGATTTCGGGCCATAGACGAGCAAATTGATATACAGACAGAAAAAATTCTGAAAACAGGTTTTCAGGCTTCTATTGTCGTTCTATACGCTAAATAAATCACTCTTTTTAAAATGTTTTTTTAAGTACATGTATAGATATATTTATATGTATAGATTATTGCAATTTAAGAATCAAATAACTTTAATCTTTTACATTGAAATTTTTTCTCAATTTCTGAAACAACCTACTGTCTGACGATATATTCTCTTTTGAATTTCATATTAATTAAGAAAAATTATAGAAACCTAATTTTCGATACGTTACTTCTGTATGTTTTTATGACTTAAAATATCATTTGGTTTACTTCTATTTAACAAAATTGAAGTTAAGAACTAATCATTATAAACGTTTAACCATTGCACGATACTAAATGCAATCCTCTCTTATATTCGCAGATTCCTTTGCGTATTCATTTATCTATTGCTTCACTTCCTGTTGTTTGTATCCATTAATAATACCCCATTTGTGTTTCTAAAGTACCCTTTGTGTTTCTAATGTGATCACTTATTTCCCGTTTATATTTCTAATGTAATCTCTTCTATTAAAACTTATTGTATAAAATTTACGTTTTATTCTACCAATCATGTGATTAATATCACAAATGCTGCTATTATAGACGCTTCTTCTTATAGTTTTGTTTTTATATGATACGATTTGGAAAGACGGATTATACAATTTAGTTTAAATTGGAATATACTTACATATTGCTATTATTTTCGTCGTTTTATTGTTGTTCTATAGTTGTAGAGACTTATGGAATATTTTGTCAATTCGTAGGTCAGGTTTTTGTAGGATCAAATTCCAAATACCAAAAATTTTATCTCATCAAAAATATTACTCTAAGAAGGGAACTCCTCTTCAGAAAGTTAGCCGAAAAGAAGTGAAATAAAACTAGCTAATTTCTGGAAGAGCTTCGCTATAAAAATATAGTTGACTGAGTTAGAACTTTGTGTCTGGATTTATTTAATATTATATTTATTAAAACATTTAATTTGGACGCGGCTGATAGTTTTAAGATCGTATCTTATTACCAGTCCTAGTTACTAAGAGAAAATGTTAGTGGTTTTATATATGTTATCATACGGCAAAGGGAGACGGAGTTAAGTATTAATATATAAGTTTTGATGATGGGTTAGTGAGCAATCGAAATATGAAATTTGCGGAATTTTATGTCAAATATCTTGGAAACTACTGCAGATATAAATTTGAAAATTTTGGAATATATTGGGGTGCTGAAATAAACGCGAAGAGATTTGTGTTTAGGATGCGGTGTCAGGTGCCCGGAACTTGGCAGTACATTACCGTGCACCTAGGTTCCCTATTAATTCAAAAAAAGAAAGAAAAGGCTATTCTGCCAAGTTTAAAATTATTAATATTTCGTTTAACTTTCATAAACAGTTTTAAGTGATATTGAAAATTATGAAATATTTGCTATATGCATGTTCGGATGTGCATTTGGCTATTTAATTCTTTTGTTTTTGTTACCTTTACCTAAACATTAAAATAAAATAATTAGGAAAATATTTTTTAACGTTATTATAAAATATAAAAAACATTTCTAGACCCGACATATAATTTTATAAAAGTTATAGCTTTAGGAAAACGATTGGAATCTTTCATGCAAATTTCTTATTTAACAATTCCATTATATTTTACAAGCTCCATAAACAGAGAATGATTATGCAATATTTGAACGTATTTTGATTAATGTTATTGCTAAAACAAAATATATAAAATAACATTCCTTTTTACCATATAGTCTTAAAAGCCAATTTTATTAAAATAAATTTTAAATATAAAAAGTCTATAGATTTTCCCGCTTAAGATATACCAGTTAAAGTCAAATGTTTGATGAATTTCACAGTGATAAATAATTAAAACTTTAAAAATTTATAAATTACTAAAACCTCAGACAATTTATGGCGATCTATTTAGGATATGATATGATGAGTCGATTTTGCATGAGATCGCAAAGCATTGCGTTTGCACTTAGCGTCATTTGCATAATGGAACTTGGTCTGGGAATTAATGTGAAATCCATCATATTTGACGTAATGCATGTGGTTTTAAATATATTTGCATTTCGTTATATTTTATGGAGAGAAATAATGAATGACGTGACGGGAAAACAAACTGGGTAGTGTAAAATTGAGCGAAATGTGTTGTTTTATAATGTTTGACTATATTTAACAAGGGGAAGAATATATATTACGTGTATGTACTATTATTAACGTAAATGTGAAAATTCAATTTTATTTTTATGAGACCGATAAATAAATGCAAGTAATAAAATAAAAAAAGTAATATGGCGTATATTATGGTTTGCACTTCTTGTGAAAGCATTTTTTGAATGGAAAATATCAATTATAAAGTTGAGCAAGATTAGAAACGTAGGGTAATAGGAACAAAGTTGTTGAGCTTAATTTTTTTCTAACTCGACTTATTTAAGTCGATTGAAACCGCTGTACTTGTCGACATGGTGTTGGAAATATATCATCAGTATTTAATTTTTAGACCCTAAGCTATTTAATAAATTATTGAAAAGTTTTCAAGGATTTTGTATAATGCATCTAACATAGAAAAAAATAGCCGTACAAACAGACATAAAAAGGCTTTTCGTTATCACATTAACATGGTACATATCTTATTTTACGTCTCAAATTCTAAGCTGTATAATATTTACAACAGTAAGCTTTTAAAAAGCCTCATTTTTCTCGATGTATTTTAATTATGGTTTCCGAAAATACGAAAATAATCACAATGTACCGATTCTTATAACTTAACAACTTTATTAAACACAATTAAATGAAACTACGTGATGTAGTATTATTTCTACTTTCTTTAAGTTCTTTACCACGACCTAGGTTTCGTTGTATTACATCTTCAGGTGGGCTATTAGCCAAGATTTCTAAGACAATCTTTGCTAATAGCCCACTGCAAGATATTGTAATACAACGAAACCTAGGTCATGGTAAAAAACTTAACGAAAGTAGAAATAATACATCACGTAATTACATTTAATTATGAATTTAAAGAATTTTCTTTCTTTATTATTTCTTTATTTTTAAAAGCAATAATTTATAGACCAATGCCAAAAAGTTTACGTACTGTCATGTTTCCTCGGCACCATAAAAATGAACAGGACTATCTTCGACCTGTGGTTTCGTTCGTATGGAAAATTTAAAAAAATATGGTGGAATGAAGGAGACAGATAAACGTACAAATAAAGACCTTTGAGGGAGGGAATCTATATTTCAGTTTTATTAATTTTGAATGGTATCCTTTAAAGCTCCACAGTTTTGCCAAACTGACCAGAATCAATAGTTAATTAATGTATTAGTTTCTTGAGTTTTGTATTTTTAATTTTTGCATTTTAAACGACATTTTTTAAATTCATTTCAAAATCACAATATGAAGAATCTTTAAACAGTTCTGCTAAACAGATCACGTCCACATCTTAAAACAAACGCGTATGCAGCTAAATTTCAAAGCTAACGTTACAAATAATCATGACTCATTACTTTTTTCCATGAATACTATTAGGTAAACATTCAATAGAAGTCCCATAAAGCATACTACGCATTCCATGTTACCCTATTTAATGGAAATGTAAAAACCAGTTTGAGATGTAAATGTAATTACATATAAATTTGAACCGGAGTATTTCTAACACCGATGCTTGCTTCAATCATCGTTATAAGTTATAATTTCATATCGTAATCGGAATCCGTTCCGATTATTATTTTACGACGTAATGAGTTCAACCTAATTACAGGATGCGGACTTATTTCGTGTTGAAAATAGATTTATATTGCACATAAAATCTTAGCAGTAATTATTACGAATAATTGTTTTTTTTTCTGGCACTAGTAAAAAAATAAACCGTATGTTAGGCGTTTCACTAAGTTGTGTATCCGAGGCCAACGTTTTTAACCATGTTGGTCATATTGTAGTAGAACCCACCAACTTCGCCTAAAAACAGGCATAAAGAAGAGATCCGTAGATGTCTATATAGTTTAAGACTTCTAATTTAAGTTGACTGAAATAAATTCAATGAAAATTTGTAATTAAACGTAGCACCTACTTTTTTCAGAATTGTTAATGCATTATTAAAAAATTAGATATTTTTCTCTTTTCTTTATGATTATTCTTAATATCTTGCAAACAGAGATTTAAAATGCAAAATTGTAAACATCATAAAGGTGTAATTCAAAATTATAAATGGCTTAAAACTTGAATGGTTACAAATACATAATTTTTAGTGGTGTAAAATTGTAATAACTAAATTAAAAAATTGTAAATGGCTTAAAATTTTGATTGCTTAAATATGCAAAATTGTAAATGGCTTAAAATTATAAAGTTCTAAAAATGAAAATTTGTAAATGGCCAAAAATTTTAATGGCTTGAAAATGAAAAAATGCAAATAGCTTTAAACTTGTAAATGATCTAAGATTGTAATTACTTAAGAATGCAGAATTGTAAATTTATTCACGATGAGGCGCGTGAAAAAATCGCTCCAACTATATTAATTGAGATCTCCATATAAAGAATCTATATAAAAAAATTCAGGCACGCAGATTTCAAATTATAAGAACCCTGAAGTTTGTGACATATAAACAGAGGAACAGACATGACAAAGTTATTTATTAGGAAACTTTAATTATCGTAGTATTTTCGATAATAAAACAAAGTATTATATCATTATACATGCTGTAACAAAGAACATTTTAAAGAAATTGTATAAAAATTCTCAATCTTTTCTAAAAAAATCACTGTCATAATTGCAAATTCAACGAAAAAAATGACATATTTTGACAGGAATACGCTTCAAATATTCTCAGATTGATGCAAACAATCTTCTGCTTAATTAGTTGTCAATACACTATTGTTGTTATATTCTATACGACAATATATAATAATCCCTGGATTAAGACGTATTCATCAGCAAACCTCGTTGCTTAAAAAATTGAATGAAACTTGTTGCCTTTATTTCAGTTATAGGGCTATTACATAAAGAAGTAGATGATAACCATTTTGGTAAAATATATTGCTCGATAACGTTCAAACAAATTTATATTACTATGGATTTAGGGATGAAATTCATGTATACGTTTTACATAACGTTATAATATTTATTTCATTTAATATTACGTTTCGTTGACAAAAGCGTGTCTAATATAAAAATGTTAGACACATTTTTGTAAATGAAACGTAATATTAAATGAAAATAATGAATGCATAAAATCATAATCATGTGACTGAAAAAATAAACATTTTTAATACCACGATGCATTAAAAAAATATTATTAACAATTTTAAAAGCTTGTTTCTCAATCTTCACGGGCAATTAAGCACAGACTGCATCCTCGCAAGGCGGGAACGATGAAAACGCATATCCCTTCTCGTGTTTCGTTTGTGAAATTTAATACTCTGTTAATGGACGTAGTTAAGAACCGACCATTTTATAAAGATTAAATTGAAATATTTTTCTGCCATATTGTTATCGAGAAAAGAATTTATAGCCATAAAAATATCGACTATTATAGTGGAATTTAAAGATATTTTAAAACACTGAAAAGTTTATCTTAACAATTAAAATTTCGAGAATTATTTTTTCATGTATTCATTGCTTTGGTTTTGTTCTTTATTCACAGTAAGTTATATATCATATTTTTGAAAGTGTTATTTTAATATATTTGAATTGACATATCTTTAATATAACATAGCTATGTTTTTCAATCGGATAAGTTTTAATTGAAAATGTTGCTTTTATTATGCTAGGTTATGATTTATAATCTTAACCTTATTTCCAGAAATCAGCATGTTAATAATTATAAAAACAACTGTAAATATGCCACATTTATGGATAGTAAAAATAATTTTTTTGTTATATACCCCTGTAACGTAAATCTGGTTCATTAAAATACCCCTGTAACGTAAATCTGGTTCTTCAAAAGGTAACTAATATTAATAAATTGTAGCGTATCGTATTGAAACAATCAATGGCCAATTTATTTTTCATAAACAGTTCCTAATTGTGCACACGGGTAGCAGAAGAGAAAAATAAAGTAATATACATATAAAACGAACATGCGTGAATTTTTTTAATTTCCTTTTTTTACCACACAGATATGAGATTAGACGATATACAAAGAAAATTGAAGAAGTACTCTGATCAGAATCCGCAACTGAATCATAACATCCTTGCATTCTAATAGACCGAATCATGTTAACATAAAATAATTATCTTAACGCAAGAGCCTTACACATACAAGAGCCGGTAACATAAAATAATTATCTTAAAGCAAGAGCCTTACACATACAAGAGCCGGTAACATAAAATAATTATCTTAACGCAAGTGTTACATTTAAGTTACGTTTTAAGTACACAAACATTGTAATATAAAATGACAAGTAAAGGCAATCGCGTAGCAACAATAATTTAATACTTTCAGTTATTCAACCCAAAGGCCTTAGGGTACTCAGACGACTTGACGGTATCATTAAAATAACTAAATAAATGAATAAAAAAATGTACATCTTGGAAGGTCTCGCACGCACGCGGCCCGCCGGCTACTCTCATTACGCATGCAAATTACCATAGATGGCAGCTACAGCCCAATGTCAATTATTAAAATTTACGTAAGGAATGAGAGAAAAAATGCTTAATGTGCTTCAAGGATTTGACGCAATTGTGTTTGGACAAGATCAGAAAGTATTAGAAAAGTGTTTTCAGATTGTCACGTTTGCCGCGTTTATCAGTACGCAATTCTGTGGACGTTTATTTATGCCTGTAATGTACCTGCAAACACAGTCGAAATGAACTGTTGACTGAGTTATGACTGCTCATGTAATTATATTTTTTCTTAAATTATCTATAATCTAGTGTTATCGTGACCTTCTCATTTTTAGCCGATTACAGCAAAGCCAAAATAATACTTATGTCATTATCAGTTATATACAGAAGTGAATTGTTGGCTAACTTATGACTGATCATGTTATTATATCTTTTTCTTAAATTTTCCGCAATCTAGTTTTATTGTGTCCTTCTTGTTTTTAGCCGATTACGGCAAAGCCAAAATAATGCTTATGGTATTAGCAGTTATGTATAGAAGTGAACCGTTGGCTGAGTTAAAACTGTTCATGTGATATTTTTTCTTAACTTTTTTACAATCTAGTTTTATCGTGTCCTTCTTATTTTTAGTCGCCTACAATAAAGTCAAATGAATGCTTATGGTATTAGAAGCTTTGTTCAGAAATGAACTGTTCACTGTCTTATGACTGATAATGTTATTATTTTTTTTTAATTTTCTACAATTTGTTTTTATAGTGTCCTTATTTTTAACCGATTACGGTAAATACAAAAGAATGCTTATGATGTTATGGTAGTATTAGTAATTATGTACGGAAATAAACTTTTGACTGACTTATGACTGCTCATGTTACTATGATTTATATAAATTTTCTTCAATCCATTTTTAACGTGTCCTTCTAATTTTTTGGCCGACTAAAGCAAAGTCGAAAGAATGCTTATGATGTTATATGCCTGTGTAAAATCCTCCATTTCCTGGCAGAGCTGAAACCACTAGCGAAGTTTCAGTCTGTGAGGGAATAGAAGACTATATATGGGAATATAACTGCTAATATCATAAATACACTTTTTGCTTTTCTATGAAGGAATAGAATTCGCGCCACAAGGATTCCATACAAACTTAAGTGTCATATAAATTTTAATATTTGAAGTATTTCTATTAAACTATTATAAAAACTAAAATTATCTTATAGATAATATTAGTTTTTTTAGGATTTTGGTTACATGGTTATAAAATAGAATGGGGAGGACTTAGAAAATACTTTGGTAATTTATAGTTTTAATAAAAGACAAATAAAAAAAACTTATAATGGTACTCCACTTGATAAAAAATTCTGATTAATTTGGAGATATTTCAAAAAACAGAAAATTATAAACTTAAATTTTCTTTATGTATACTATTCACAAAATTCAATCATGCCTGTCGATGAAATTTCATCACAGTTGGTCTTAAATTGACAGTGCTATGATTCTATTACCTATAAATTGACGGACAGACAGACTGACATGTTGAAGAATATTTTTGTCATTTGACTAAGAAACCCCGAAGATCTCATATCTCATCCACTCGACATGGGCTGTATTATTTCATACAATAATGGCAACACTTAACTTGTTATAATTCTCAAAACATAAGAACCATATGCAAATTTCTTGCTGCATCGCTTATATCATTGATCAGTATAGTAAACAGCAAGAGTATTGAAACTTTAGTTGATTATCGACCATTTTCCATATAGATTTTTCTTTTCGAATAATCGTCCAGTTTAATTGATTTTTACTGAGTTCACAGCTATTTTATTATGCATTTTTCAATGATCACTTGAATAAAATTTAATATTCATTATACTATATGTTGTCTACTTCACAAGAATACTTATATGTGAATTTTACATTTAACGATGATTCAAACTTTAATCCGTATCGAAATCTTGCACCGAAGACCTAATTAGCTTTTAACGGCCACCACTGTCAACGGATTGGCCCTTAAAGGCTTAAACGAAGACGTTTACAAATTGATGCAAGGTAAGATTTGTGCTTTACGTCTGCCGACGCCGTGCTGCTGGTTATTTATATCGGAAGCACACTTTGTATCAAACCCATTCTGGCATGAAGAATTTAACTTTATTTTCAATGATGCTTACTTAAAATTATTGAAATTTTAATTTTTTGGTAAATTTTCTTTCCGTTATGCAGTGTGTCTTGTTCTTGATTTGTAGTGAAAAAAAATTATAATGTTTTTGTTCTACAAGGAAATTAAACCAGTATAGTTGTGGTTCAAGTACTTGTGTTACAAAACTAAACTTCTTTCAAAAATTATCATTCTGGCAAATCTCCAAAGTTTTCATCAATCTCTTTTTCCTTGATTTTTGTGGGAATGAAGGACATATCTTTGCTTTATATGGAATTTTAAACAGTATATTAATGGTTCTAACATTGTATTATGAGATTAAATTACCCTCACCGAAATATTATCTTTTTGGCAAATCTTGAAATATTTTTGATCAGTATATTTTGTTCTCGATTCTTATGGGAATAAAGGGTAATATTCCTTCTTCACATGGAATTTTAAACAGTATATTATGGTTCTGATACTACATTAAAAGACTAAACTACTCTCACCAAAACTGTATTTTTCTGCCAAATTTTCAAAAGCTTTCGTCAGTCTTACGATCTAATGCTGTTTTTGCCAAAAAAAACCTAAACATAAGTAGTTCTGAAAGCTTTCAAAAATTTGAATTTTTATCTTCTTCATCTGCTACTTAATTTCATTTAAGTTGAAGTATTTGCTGATGGAGTGATCAGGGAACGAAGTGAAAAAGTTCCTTATAAACATTTATTTTAACTAGGGAGATAAATCAGATACTCTATTGTGATTTGATATCAATTAAAAGCGATACTACGCGTTTTTTATGAAAAATTTGTTGCCTGTGGGGCTATTTTACCTGCTTCGTGAAATTTAGAAACATATTCCAGAAATGTACACTTACGCAATTTCTTTGGAACTATTTTTTATTTTCCCAAAAAAATCTTTTCAATGTCGATTTTTTGTGTACTTTTTTTCATTAGCTACCTCGTTAGGCCTTGCATATACCTATATGAATATAGGGTATATTTACAATAATTGTATCATTGTCATAGTAAGATAAAGAAGTCTAAAGGCTCTACATTATCATGCTACACTTCGTAGAGGCAGAATAGTTATTAAAAAAATGTGACAGAAGTCGGGGACACTGCTTGGACAGTGCAATGTGGAGAGAGTCCGCCTTATTTATTGATTGATCATGAAAATTCAAAGCAAAAAGCAGGAAAAAATATAAAGTACTAGGTTGAATTTTATATAAATAATAAACTGTGACATCTATACAAGTATATGCGGTAATCGCTTGGCAGAAAAGTGGACGCGACTGCCGTACGTATTCCCTTTTTTCATCTTGCCGCCACCATAACAGGCGTTTGCGACATTTGTAAACTGTCACAGTAGAGCCAACTTACGTCGCATTAATTGTCCGTGTTATTTACGTTCGTAGGGTGATAATTCAGTCGCTACACGTATTTTGCAGCGTAGTTACGTTAAGGAGTTACGTGATTCGAAAACCTGATACTTTTTGGAATGAAATCGTGAGAATTTTCATTTTATTGGAAGTCTTTTGTTTTGAGATAAGTTCATGTGAGATATCAAGAAACTCGAAGGGAATGAAGTGAAAAAGTTCTTTATAAATATTTATTTTAACTACAGAGATGACTCAGATACTCTATTATGATTGGATATCAATAAAAAGGGATATTTCGTGTTTTTTATGTAAAATTTGTTGCCTATGGGGTTATTTTACCTGCTTCATGAAATTTATAAAAAAATTCCAGAAGTGTACACCTACACAATTTCTTTGTAGATATTTTTTATTTTTCTAAGAAAATCTTTTCGGTGTGTCAATTTTTGTGTAATTTTTTCATTAGCTAGCCCTCGTTAGCTCGTTAGCCCTTGTATATAGGTACATTTGCAATCATTTCTGCTCGTTAGCCTTTGTATATAGGGTACATTTGAAATAATTGCTGCATTTGTAAGCTGAAGATCCTTTTTCTTATAAGATTGTGAGAATTTTCGTTTGTATTGGAAGTCTGTTTTTTGAAATAAGTTCATGTGAGATATCAACAACCTCAGTTATCTATATGGTATAGCAGTAGTAATTTTTCTAGCATTGTATAGGACCAAATCTCTTTAAATCATATCTCCTTCTTTGCAAAATTATTATATGGGTAACAAGGACGAATATAAGGCTTATCGAGAACTCCATTATTATAAACTCCATGAAATTCAGGCGAGGAAACGACTGGGCAAACAATTAGAATGGAGGAAAAAAAATGAAAAAGCTTTTTCTGATAAAATTCATGTACGTTAGAACAAGAGAAAGATACAAACTCTGATTCATGGATTATTTAAAAAGGGATTTAAACTATCGAAGATCAAGAACTGTTGGACGACTTCGAAGGACAGAAGAGCTTTGAGAGGACATCTTGAAAAGGATAGGGCCCATGTTACATGTGACTGTTTCTATTGCACATTCAAAAAAATATTTGTAAATAGATATTAAGACCCTAAAACCTTATTATAAATTTACTCATATTTTGTTCAATTGGTTGCAGTCTATTCTATTACTATGTTTTAGTGTGGTTGACTTAATTCTATTGTTGCAGCAATGTCATCTATCCATCAGTCCATCTGTCTGTCTGTTAGAAGCTTAATTTCTAATCGAAATAAGATAGAGATTGGAAATTCAGACATAATATGCATTATGCTTACTTGGCCCAAATGTAGAAATGGTATCAAAAATGACTTAACTTTATTTTTGGGGAGGACCCCAAAGAGGGGTAAAGAGGGGTTGAAAAAAATTAAATTTCCTGAATAGGTTTAAGGAGCATCATTAAAGTGAGCTCTTTGGGTGGAGTAATAATTCGTTTTACTTTCATTTTAAAATTGAAAAATAACGAAATAGAAATTTTGAAAAATAATTAAAATGTCCATTTTTTACCAATTTTGTTATGCGATCTGTCTCAAAAATGCTAATATGCCGCTAGCTGTAATCCAGCTTTAGTATTTATCGTAAAAAGTTGAAATATGTTTAGGAATAAGCAGAGTGAGTGAACAGATCCTAGCCTAAAGCCATGAGCAGACAAATCTTTAAATTTGACAATAAGATAATGTGATTTCTGAGGATTTTTTAATATATTAAAAAGAAGTGTAATTATGTGTAGTTGGCGCCGATCACAGATTTCCAGCCATTTAAGAAGTGACCTGTATTCAGAAATATGATCATATAATTTTATTTTTGTTAATATGAAAGTTTATTATCCAGTCGATAAGTTCCATTAGGTAGAAATTTGGTTGTCTTGCTTGGAATGGAACAAACGAACGATGTATTCTGTCAAATTGTAAATGGTATGAAATTTTATGGTAATTATTGCACCATTAAGTTGCAATTCAAAAGGAGTTTTTTAAGAATTTTATTAAGTGTAGAATTTTGAGAGAAATTCAATACGATAACAAATTTGAAGAACTCATATGAGTAAAAGTATTAATTAAAAGGTATCAGGTACAAAATTATTGGTATCGAAAGAAATGTACTTGAAACTGAGAGGTAATGATACTTGATTACAGGTATTTTTTGAGTACGGTAAAATATCTTAGTAAAATATAATATTGTCAATAGTTTTGAACAATGACCCCATTTCCTTTTTTTAATGTCAGAAAACTATTTCATATACAAACTAATTAATACGCTCATTCGACTACTTTCCGTTTAAAAATATTCTTAGTTACATTAAGAATATGTTTGGTATAATTAATCAATATTTTTATTGAGGTTATGTTTGATATAATTAATCTATATTTTTATTGAGCTTGGCTCAATTTACTTTATTCATAATAACATAATTAACTAATAATGTATTGTGCTTAATTCTAAACCAAGTTTTCAGTTTCTCGTTAATGAAGTTATAACTTTTGTCAGCCTCTAATATGTGTTGAGAATTCAATGTGGATTTTTGTTAATTAAATTTGTCATGAAGAAACATTAGCATTTGTTGATTTTTATTTAAATTAAATATTTCAAACTTAATATTTCATCTTACGCGTATCACGTACTTTTATTAAATTCCACATAAATAGTTGAATCATTTTCAATTTTCGCTGGCAAGCACCGCCTTGCCTATGGCTATGAAAGCAAACACCTATAGAGGAAATAATAAATTAAAAAATGGGCGTTATTATGAACCATCAAATTTAACACACACGAATGTTGCATGCTTTAGGTAATTAATTATTAATTAAACGATTATAATTGCGCAGGCCGTGATTAAATTTTATGGTTGATAATGCTGGAAGCATTTTGTAAGAAACCGGATGTAGACTTATAAACGTAGAAGTGGCAAATGTGTCTGTAGTAAATATCTATGATTATACTTGATTATAAGGTACGTAATATCGCTTTATTTAATAAATGAAGTTCAATTAATCTATCGCGTAGATAAATAGAAATGTTCTGCGTGCAGATTAACAAAAGTTACGGCAAAAACTTCTGCATATGTCTAAAAATATGTGTAACATTTGTTATATTGACTTCTTATCAAATTTACAACTATGCTGTTTACTCTTATGTATACTACCACGTATATTATAAATCACGTATGCCTATAATCTACGAGGCATCCCTTAAGTATTTCACGGGGGCTGAGGGGAAACGTATAACACACTCGAATTTGCAGTACCAGAAATGAATTTGAGCCGAAATTAAATTTTTAATAGACAAAATAATATTATAATTTTGTTTAAATTTCTCACTTGAACATGATACTGTCGGATGAATTAAATTAAAGCAAGGTTTAGATTAAAGGCATAATGAAGCTTCCTTAAAATTCGTGGTCAAAATTTAGCCAGAATGACTGAAGTAACAAATGGAAATCAGCTTGCTGAATTTTTCTGATTAAGTGTTAAATGAAACTCTTCATAACTTTAAGTACATATCTCACTGAAAACGAATATGGTATAATCTACGAGAGATGATAGGAGGGTAGATTATAGGTACGAAGTAATAAAATATTAATTAACTCATTTCATAAGAAATTGTTAAATAAACTATTTTTTTTCCACTATTTTTTATGACAAACATAACTTAATTTTTTTTAATAACTCATTACTTTATGTCTACGTACGCAGTTCATTCTTTATGTCTTGTACATAATGAGTATCATTAAAAAATGTGATTATAATTTCAACGTTAAATTTCTATAACTCGTTTTTTTTTACTATTTGTCATTTTTTTCACTTGTCGAAAGCTTGTAACTTGTAATTACGATTTATGGAATAAAAAAATTATTCCGCTAAAAAGCCTATTCACCATTGTACAATACTTATCTTTTCTGTATTTTGATGTACAGACTTCATTCATTTTTTAATTTGAATAGTAATTTTTCTATTATACAAATGTGGTATATCAATTTGTTCAATCATCATCATTAGAATATTTTACTCTCAGAATATACTTTTTGAAATGACTTCGAAAACATCCTCTTCTTTCGAACCAAGTCTCTATTTCTATATACTTTGGGTTGTAAATTCGTACGCTATTTAAATATGAAATTTTTCGTATTTTTCAAACTTATAAAATACTTTATTTTCTGTCTCGGAAAATGTGGTCATATTTCTAAGTTCCAATCATGATTCCAAAGTAAGGACGTCCACAATCACTGCAACTTAAATATTATTATTTTTTTATTTAACGTTCTAATAAACTTTACATTATCCGATTTAGTTTGCGATGTAGCACCGCGTTCTTTAAACTTCCCTAATACTTGAAATGAATCTTTAAGTGTACGTATAACCAGAATAAATTTCGAGTTATTATGAGAAGTAATTTCTTTTTAACGTAAATAGCATACCACTAATATTATTGTGGTAATAGATATTTTTGAACTTTTCTCCAGAAGTGACCGAAACGTAACGAAATGTATGTTTTCCGAATTCAATAATTCTTCAAATCCACCACGGATCAAATCTATTACTGCATTGGTGCCAATACTATAAGTCATGTGAATTTAAAAAAAGTACAATTTTAGTAATTATAACTTAAACCCGCTCATAAAATAATAAAATGTTTCTTCCAAAAAGAAATCGTTTTAATTCCTATCTAGCTAATACAAAACAATTATATTACATTAGTTAAGAAATGAAAGATTATGTGTTATCTTTCAATATATTAGCATTCTATGGGTAACCTTTAAAAATTGTATTCATGTTTAAGAATTAATAAGATATTGTTTAATACTACTTCTTTTGCTATTAATTGGAAACGGACAATAGCATTCACCAATCGCCAATTAGTGAATGCTATATCATCAAAATTTCTACATCAGTTTCTTTATAGATCGCGGTAAATATAATATATATATATATATATATATATATATATATATATATATATATATATATACACATATATATATATATATATGTATATATATATATATATATGTTAACTGTCTGTTGACAGATCACGCTATGTGTAAACTTACATGTTTGGATGTAGCTTACATGTTTGGATCCTTTCAAGGAAATTTCGATGAAACATTGCATGATATTTCCAAGAGTGTACTAAAATTCTTGAATAACACAGGTCTTTGCGTCATGTGACGTAAAAAAATGGAATTAAGACAAGAAGTTATAAAAATTTTCCCAATATGGAGATAAAGTGCTAAAAATGGTGAAATGAACCAACAAATTAATTCAATGAAAAACATTTTATTCAATGTTTTTTTGATAGAGAATCATGGATATAATACTAATGCTCAAAAAAGGATTACTTGAATTTCTTCTGATCGTGGAATTGGTGATCTTGAAGTTGAGGATCTTGGTATTGGTATTTTTGAAATTGATGGTCTTTGAATCGATGGTTGTGGAATGAGTAGTATTGGAATTTATGGATGGTATTGAAATTGATGATCCCTGAATCGACCATCCTGAAAGGGATAATATAGGAATATACCGTATGGATATTGATGGTCGTGGAATTGTTGATTCAGGGATGGATAGTCTTGGAATTGACTGTCCTGGAAATGATAGTCTTGGAAGTGGCGGTTCTGTTATGGATAGTCTTGGAATTGACGGTCCTGGAATTGATGGTCTCGGGATTGATAGTCTTGGAATGCTTTCGGTACCTCAGACAACGACAAGCTCACCATACTAATAACAAGTAAAGACAACACTGAAAATAAATTAATTTGGAAATATATTATTTTAGGTAATTAGTAATTTCATCTTATTAGTCTTTTTTATCATATAAATCTCCTTTTTTGCTACATTTATATAATAAGAATGCTAACAAAAATTAATCCAGTAAATATAAAGATAAAAGTACAGCTAACTGCTATTTAAAACAGAACTAGACGAAGAAGAGTGTTAAATTTATAATTCCGACCATTATAAATATTCCTTTTGCGGGTTAAACAGTGGCTTTGCTCTAATCGGCGACTATATTTTTGTAGAAAGGGAGGAAAATAGTGGTTAAATTAAAAAATGATGTGAAAATTTTGATTTCAGCGCTGGAAATGGCTAAGTAATTTAAGATGCACAGAAACGAAGAAATGGCACGAAATTTCTGAATTGCAAAAGTTAGCCCTAGCTTGATAAATCACCTCACGTCGATGTATTATTCCATACATACATTCACGCTCTTATACAGAACGGAATTATTTTTTTATTATCAGAAAAAAAAATGTATTAGTATAAATGTGTTATCCTATATTCATCTTCATGACATAGGCTACATGCCTGAAAAATTTTATGGAGATTAGTTTAGTGAAGTGAAGTTGAAGCGTGAAAGCAGAACAAATAAAGAAGCAAACAAAGTTACTTTCATATCTATAATTTTAGTTAGGGTTCGCAATAAATTATAACAAATTTTCAGGAGTAATGAAAGGAATGACCGCTCCCTATTGGATGATCGAATGCTGCAAGCAAGTGCAATTCAAGCCCGCTGATCTGGAAGTAGTTCAATTTATGATCCTTTCGGAATGGTATTTAATTTTCGATGCTACTAAGATATATCAAACTGTCAACTTACTCAAGAGCTGCATTTTGGTTTCTTGTAAAGAGCAAATAAATAATGTCTCGTTACTCTCTCTATTTCCTGTCGTGCAGTCGGCTTTTATATTTTCAAGTTCATGAAAACGTGTTTGATAAATGGTGCGTAACGCTAATTTGTTCTTATAATTTTTCATTTATTTTATATTTTACATACGCCGATATCTACACAAGTAGGTAATTTAAAATATTGCATTTTCTTGTAATGCAAATCAAAATCTAATTGCAGAAACAATTTATTTATCAGCAAGAAATTTCACTGCAATCTTTTCCGTTGATAAATTGCAATATATTGAGATTAAATTTTTAAGCTCTTTGTTTAATATCTCAAAACATCGCTAACGTTTGGTTTTTTTCAGAAAAGATTTAACATAGAAGTTTATTAATTTTTATTAAAATTTTCCGTCTCCTATTTGAAAACGACAACGAAAAGTTGATGAGCATTTATTATTTTGTCTGGATGAAGGTATGAAAGGTCACATTATATTTAAAAAATAAACACATATGGATCGATAACGGATCATGGGATTATGTTTAACGAAGTTTTTTAAATATTTTTCAAAGGGAAAATTTTAAAATGAATATTATTTTAAATTTCGTGTAAAAGTGTAATTTATTCAAACTAGGATTTTATTATTTTTATTTTATGTTTAAATATCCAAAATAATGAAGTTGCTTAATTTTATTAGTAAAAGTAAAGTGAGCTGAATTAGTGAATTTTTAAGAATTCGATGAAATTTAGACGTCGAGATGTGAAATAAAATACTCTTGGAGGATGTGCCGTTTAGTCATGTATTTCACTTACTTGTAAAGTATAATTTAGACTGTCGAAAAAGTGAAGGCTGTAGCTACAAGTTTACCAAGAAAGTGACTAAATGTTTATCATTGCACCTAACAATTTGAACCGGTGTCCAATTTTCCATCCAAGTGGTATTTTTCTGTTTCTATTTATTCCTTTGGAAAATTGATGTTTAACAAAGCGTACCATTTCTCTTAAATAGTCTGCGAAGATTAGTGTTTAATTATTTAATTATTTTCACTATAAAAATGTAATATTTACAGTATGGTTCCCAGGCATAAAATATAGTAAATTTAACACAAATTCTTTGTGGTTTTAGTCTTAATTGTTAAATATAATTAGCGTTTTCTACTATTTATATTTAAGCACAGAAGACGAGAAATATTAGAGCCAATTTACAGCTTTTTGTCTGACGGTGTTTTTAAGATAAAGCAGGTAAAATTTGGCAATTTTATGGTCTAAAAATTATTATTTTTCAGTGGAAATTAAAATATATATTTGCGTTCAACTCAGAAATGTCTTTTCAGGAGTTATCTATGAATATAATAGCTTCATACTGTTATTATTTCACACGTTTTCTTTCTATGGCCTTAAAATAACTAATATGAAGAAATTTTCACCAATATATTTGTCTCACACTTTTAAAAAAGTTATTATTTATATTTATATATATATATATATATATATATATATATATATAAAGGTAAATCAATCAATTATTATGTGAAAGAAACTTGCTCTATAACACAATTAGCGTCATGTGATCCGCATTATAAAACAACTTTAACGTCATGTTATTCATTTTATAGCACAACTTATGCTCTTTAATACAACCTTAGCATCGTGTGAAAGGTTACACTAAAAGTTTCAATATTTGTGATGTAGAATTGCATTATAAAATACGATATAATAAAACCACGTACAGACTTAATTAAGATATCAAATTATTCTTATTAAGTGCAACCACTTTCGCTTTATAATATGAATATAGAAAATGAAAATCAATATTTACTTCGTCAGTAAAATAGGTTTATACATATTCTCACATCAGTGTATATTTTATGTAATCTGTGTGAAAGAGGAATATTTCCTGATGAAATTTTCAGTTTTAATATTGGGCGCTTACTTCGACACATTATTCGTACGTTTTCACGACGCCCTCATGAAATTATACTCGATGTGGACTTTATAAGAGTTTTTGTCTTCTTTGTCTCTCATTAAAATAGTATTTCTTATATAGGTTCAGGTCGAATACCTGTCAAACGAAATTATTTAATACTGAAATGAATTTGAATGGATTGAGATGCAATTTTTCTACTCCATCATAAGAAATATAAATAAACGTGAATTTATTTGAAATGTCAAAGCATTCTAATATGTTCTATACCGAAACTCTTGAAAAGTAATATTACGTGCGTCGTTTATCGAACGCAAGCCTTATACATAATTTTATAAAAAATTGCATTGTTCTTCTCAACCTAAAGTTTCAACGTCAAAGACGGGCGTTGAATCAGTATGTAACGAATTATTGATTCAATTTAAATATTATATTCACTTACGAGAGAGATTTATCTGAACCTTTTTAGTCACATTTTGAATGCACAGAATTTTAAAATAAATTTATTGGCCTAACATCGCTGCATAATGTTATGACGAAATGAAATACGAACAAGATATAGTGCTAGAACAATTTTATATTCAACAAAACTAAAATAATAGTGGCAAAGAAAGAGTAACAAAGCAATGTATAGATTCAATCAAAATATCATTTTATTTAGGATCCTTTTCTGCGTCTTTTTTAAGGGGTACCTTCGGTGCTTTAGCAGGACCTTTCTGGAAGGAAGGATGTTGTGCTTGTGCTGACAGCGACAGGCCCAGCATGCCGATGAAGACCAAAACTAAAACTATAATTAACATTAATTTAGACATATTTCTTTTGTTTACTTAAAAAACAGTTTGCTGTGACTCTGTTTCTGTTACCAAACAGGTAAAGTTTTGGGTAAATTAAAAACTTTAAAATAATACTAAATGATAGAAAAAAACAAGTGAATAAAAAGACGATGAAAATTACAGGCTACCTTCATTTGAAATAGAATTGGACGCACGTTTTCATGAATGAAATCAGAGGGTGTAAATAGCACAAGTCTCGACAACAATCGTTAACAATTTTAAATTTTGCTAACACTTTGTTTAAATTGCAAGAAATTTTCAGGGTTACTTTAGTAAATGATGAAATACTGTTCGTGGGTTACTTAACCTATGAATATAACCTACGTACAGTACTTGGGTTACTTAACCTATGAATGTAACCTACGAACAGTATTTCATTACCGGCAACGCATGATGAAATACTGTTCGTAGGTTAATTTACAGCCCTTTCTGAATTTAATTTGATTTTATATATCATCTAGTAATATTATATTAAAATTGACCACTTACCCAGAATTTTCATTTTCGCTTCTTGTCGAGAACAAGTGAAGGACGCTTCGATACTTTTGTGGTTTCTCCTCGCGTAGTCGTCTTTTATATTTAAAATTTGATTGAAAATATGTCTAGTAAATGATGCATGGTATTAATTCGTTTTGACACCATTCGATTTATTTTCAATTTATTACTTATTGAAATAACTACGCATTTTAATGTGTTGTATAATACCAATTACATACTGATTAAAGAAATACGTTTACACGTGATGGAAACACATTTCATCGTGATGATGAAATTTAGACTCCATTTGAATAGTACGTAGATGAACTACAATTGTGTTGACTTTGAAGCAAGTGTATTAAATTTATTTATTAATTTCATAGTTGTTGTGCTATGAAACAGTACAATTTTTGTGTGGCGGGCGTGTTAAAAAAAACGATACACATTTTATTCACCACACCTTTCAAAAGCGTCACTATAAACTTCGTGTTTACCCACAGCAGCGAGGAGGAGGAGGTTCAAGGACAATGTTCGTCCGCAGAGGCGAATTGCATCCCCTAACATAAGTATTTCTTAACATAGCTTCATTTGGCTCATGCAAATATTCTTTAATTAAATAGTATTTACAGAGTTTTATAGCAATTTGTGAAAATAGCATGTTATATTAGGAACGCAACAGGATTAATGATATAGCGATGAGTCAAATAGTCACTTTTAGGCTATATCGATAAATCACCTTGTTTTTCCTCAGATAACTTCTGATACGGTTTACCATATGTTAAGTTAAGGTAGTGAATTGCTTCTTGGCTGGAGTTAGAAAGCGATATGAAGTCCGCTTTTGAAAATACAGAAGACACTTTTTACAACCTTGACACCGGGTATGAACACCAAAGCGAATTTGAGAATGAATCCAGGAAAGAGGAAACGGATCAAGGGGCACTTTATCTTTACATAGATAAATAAAACGCCCCTTCAAGTTTAATAGTAGAGCTGCTCAACATCATATCGTTTTACATTTGCCTGGAGAAAAGCTTGTCGCCAAGTGTAGAATGTGCGTCTATGCGCGATATGTTTTATTGCTTGCCAGACGTACGCTTGTTTCTTGGGAAATATGATATAAAATACAATTCTGCAATAAACGTATTGGTGCTAATTATAATTGTTAAAACGTTATTTGAAAATTGTAATAAAATATTGCTCAACATTTATTCATTTATCAGAATCCAAACAAAGGCGTGGCGTTATTTTTATCGAAACAATCGGTACAATTTGATATTATATAATGCGAATTATTATTTTTTCTATTTTGGGAAAAAAGAATTTGAAAATAACATTAATTTTATTTTGTAGGTAAATATTTAAACTGTAGTGTGGTCTCTGTGGCCAATTAAAATAAATGTAGTTTAGTTAGTAATTTTACGTGTTTAATGTGCTATACAAAGCTAAAATAAAAAACATCATGAAATAATTACCTAACAATGTATTGTGCTTAATTCTAAACGTAGTTTTTTTGTCAGCCTCGAATACGTGTTGAGAATTTAATGTGGAGCTTTGTTAATTAAATGTATTATAAACAAACATTAGCATTTGTTGATTTTTTTTAAATGAAATACTCCAAATTGAATATTTCATCTTACACGTATCTCGTATTAATTTCCACATATTTTATTCATTTCCACATAAATTGTTGAATCATTTTCAATTTTCGCTGGCAAACACCGCCTTGGCTATGGCCATGAAAGTAAACACCTACAGAGAAAATAATAAATTAAAAAATGGGCGTTATTATGAACCATCAAATTCAACACGCACGAATGTTGCATGCTTTAGGTAATTAATTATTAATTAAACGATTATAATTGCGCAGGCCGTGATTAAATTTTGTGGTGGATAATGCTGAAAGCATTTTATAAGAAACCGGATGTACACTTATAAACGTAGAAGTGGTAAATGTGTCTGTAGTACATATCTATGATTATACTTGATTATAAGGTACGTAATATCGCTTTATTTAATAAATGAAGTTCAATAAATCTACCGCGAAGATAAATAGAAATGTTCTGCGTGCAGATTAACAAAAGTTACGGCAAAAACTTTTGCATACGTCTAAAAATATGTGTAACATTTGTTATATTGATTTCTTATCAAATTTACAAACACGCTGTTGACCCTTTTGTATACACCCAGTATATTATAAACCACATATAACTATAATCTACGAGGCATCCCTTAATTATTTCACGGGGGCTGAGGGGAAACGTATAACACACCCGAATTTGCAGTACCAGAAATGAGTTTGAGTCGAAATTAAATTTTTAATAAACAATATAATATTATGATTTTGTTTAAATTTCTCTCTTGAACATGATACTGTCAGATGAATTAAATAAAAACAAGGTTTAGATTAAAGGCATAATGAAGCTTTCTTCAAATTCGTGGTCAGAATTTAGCCAGAATGACTGAAGTTACAAATGGAAATCAGTTTGCTGAATTTTTCTGATTAAGTGTTAAATGAAACTCTTGATAACTTTAAATACGTATTTCACTGAAAACAAACATGGTATAATTTAAGTGAATTCTTGTTGGTGCCCATATCGAACACTGAGTAAAAGATTTCAAGACCAAAGACTACAATTTAAGACTATCGCCAATAAATATATTTTTATTTATCATACGGTTCAGTAACGATACCTGGATTAACAGTAGATGCAGTAATTAGTAAATTTCAAGACATTGTAATAGATATGAAAGGCCATTAGATGATGGGGTAGTCGAAGACCGTGAAAAAGTGGAAAAGTGAATATGAAATTTTTCAGGTTAATATAATCTTACTGTTGCAGAGAAATAAAATTAATGCTCAGAAGAAAATTAATTTAACATTTAAGTTTAAATTTTTCCTCAGACTATACCCGTAACTTGAAAGAAAATACTTTTTAAGGAACAATATAAAATTAGGTTTGGAAGTACTATTTTTCAGACATTTTTGTGAACACATTTTCGTGAGCATCTAAAGCATTATCATTAATTTATTGCAGTACATCATTATTTCTGGTGATATATATATACATATATATATATATATATATATATATATATATATATATATATATATATATGTACATATATATATATATATATATATATATATATATATATGTGTATATATATATATATATATATATATATATATATATATATATGTATAATTGTAGTAGTTTATGGAGGTGATAAAATCTTGTAATAATGGTATGTAATACGAAATTTTCCTAAAATTGCGTAAATTATAAATCGAAAATTCATAAATTACGGAATTTTAGACCAGACCGTTAACCACATTCAAATGAGCCTAGCTCAGAAATCTGTTGTGTGTTTCTTGTATGTATTTGTATTTTATCCCTCTAATCCTGCGTACCTATCTTTTATCTTAGTAGAAGTACCAATGTGTATTTCACTCTCAAATGGATTAGTAGAAAACACGTTTTATGCCAAAAATATCGTTTACCCAATAATATGTGTATTCCAAATTAATTGCATTATGTGTTTTCAGAATCATTGTACTCCACTAATCATCCACTTCATGTGTAGCTGGCGAAGCATAGGCTGATCTGAATGAAACATATGGTAATTTAAGACACAAATATTACTTGTTCCCATATCAAAGGCAAAATCATCAATTACGAACTATAGATATTTTTTCTATGCCATTGATTGCTTCAGAAATGTGGTTATAGAGACACTAGGTGGTTCGCGACTAATTACTACTTAAAATTATATTAATTCTGTATATTCCTGTTTTATTTGTTATTGTTACTATCCTATTAGTTGTTGTTTTTATCTACTTATATTGAGCCATTTGTTATTATATTCTTCCAAATACCCAGTGCTTTGGATAAATCTGTGAAACTTCATGCCCAACTTGCATGAGGTTTTCAAGAAATAAATAAATAAATTACTTAATTTAATAAAACTTTCTGGCCGAGGGTATATCTGAAAAGTGATTAAATATTATAGTAAAATATTTCTTGATCATGATTAAAAAGAAAAAAAATGTTAATTTATAGTATTAATTTTGTAGTTTTTCGTGTTTAAAAACTAAAAAAAACTTTATCAATTTATAGTTCAATAATTTTTATGCGATTGACTAGTAATATGTTGGAATAATTTTACACGGGAATTTGTTCTGACTGCCGAAAGATTTTGAATTTTTGATAAATATTACCATTTTTTTAAATCAACGAATAAGACATGTGTACCGAATCGAAAACGATAACTTGCTGGTCTGCAATAATATATTTATTGTTTTGTTGACAGCAAAAATAACAATACAAGTATTGTTGTGAAACAGAAATAAAATTACATATGCTATAGGCATAATGTGCACAAATGATTAACAAGCAGGATTAACAGTTTTAGCAATTTGCAAACTCTTGAAAGTTACCAGATGATGGTGCATATTTCGAGGCCTAGAATGTAAAATATGAAACCGGCTTTTAATTTACAATACCTCCAAGTAATAAAGTTAGAGAAAAAAATACGAAATTATATTTAGAAATTATATTGCAATGGTCAAAAGTGTATATATTATGGATGATTTATTGTTTCATAAACTGTCATGTAAAGAGGTTTTTTACGTATCGAAAAATATATATATGCCATTAATATTTTGAACGCCAGCGTAAATGCAAAATTTAATAACAATTTAAGAAAGCCCTTTAAGCGAATCTATTTTTGAATCGAATAAACCAGTTTGGATAATTGAATTCTTTAAAGAATCAATTAAAGTATTATTTTATTGAACACATAAAGGCTGGCAAAGCGATAGAATCATTAACATGGTTTTAGACCAAAGTAATCTTTAAAGCTCAAATTCCAGTTTTTATTTGTACTAATAGTCTTGCTGTCGTCTCTTGGTTTTTCGAAATCGCCTGGTGGCTTTCTTGGCGTGAGATGTAGTTTCACGCGATAGTGAAAAGCTTACCAGGCCGAAGATGACCAGCATTAGAACTAAAAGTCAAGTTATTTTTGTAACGTTCTACATATTATTATTTTGTCCCTTCTTGTCGCTTAATTCACTTAAATTTTTAGTGAAAATATTTAAGTTTTTAAATTAAATTCAGCACAAAATCAAAAGCCATGTAATTAGTCAGCAGCCATTACAAATTAATTAGAAATAATAATATTAGTCATTTAATAATATTTTATTGTTAATCTCCTAAAAGGAACGAACATTATTTTTTTTAGGAAAACCGAAAATACGTTAAATAGCAATACCGTATCTTAAAAATTCCCGTTCATATTTTATTTATTTGTTTATTTATTTATTTATTATTGGCACACAAACAATTTAGTCACAATTTTAACAATTTAATTCGAGAACACATAATTGTGTATAAGTATCATTTTCTTGTGACAACACCAAAATCGTGGGCCCAACGTGATTAATTTGGTGTTATCATTATCATATAATATAATTCTGAAGAAGAAACATTAAAATTAATTTCAATAAATGATCAATAAAGGAGTATTAACATTTTAAATTAATTATAGTGAATTAAATAACAGTTAATAATGGACTTAATCAATAAAACATAGAGTCAAATAGACAAAACAAATAAAGTCAATATACAAAGTTGAATTAATTTAAATATAAGCATAACAATTCACTAAATATCACTTTGTTAAAACAGAAGTTTTATACAAGCTATTGCGCGAATTATTTTTTTAAAATGTCACCAAGGCTATAGTTGTTTTGAAATTATATTTATGGTATCGAAAAATATTTATTGATCCACATGGACCAAAAATAAACTGTTAGTCGAATTTGTCTTCTTTTTTTGGAAAATGTTGATAGCATTTGTTATACAGAGTTTCAGGTATAAGAGTTAAAAAGAGGCTTACTCATACAATTTATTTTTCTGGGTATAATTGGACATTAAATAGTAATCTACTGGATATTTAATTTGACTCAGGAATTCGTTGTGCTTAGTGAAATATTTTGGATTTGAAATAAATGTTAGTATTTCTCTTATTTTTTCAAATCTACAAATAAGATATGGATAAAAACGAACTAAACTGATAGCACACCGTTTTGAAATAATACTTTTAATATTTTATTTCCACCGATACTATTAGCAACAATATAATTATTGTAATAAATTAGAAATGAAAATAACGTGTAAAATTAATTATAAAGCAGGATTAATAGGTTTAAAACTTTCTAAACTTGTAAAACTTACAATGTAATCTAGAATCTAAAATATATAATGAGGAACATGTTTTTAATTTAAAATATTTATGAATTTTCAAGAAAAAAAAATTAGGAATGCTATTGTATTGTTCAATAAATTCCTTGTTCCAAAAAATTTTTTTTACTGAGAAATATACAAACAACCAAAACTTAATGCGCAAAATTTGATAATAATTTTAATTTTAATAGACGTACTGATTCCATTTTCGAACCAAGTAAACACTTAACTATAAAATATCCTTCCAATTCTTAGTTTAATTTTCATTAAAATAAGTTTAGTTGTCTTGTTTTTAAACGTTCGATACATAAAACAGTTTAATTAAATTTCAAACGATCTCATATGCTACTTTTTTTTCTATATAAAAAACTAACTAAGCCGTAAGAAACTTATATAGAAAACTACAGAAAAGCTAACATAATTTATGTCTTATTCCATAAACTTGACTACATTTGTTTTGATTTGAATCACAAAAATTTATAATCAGAAAACATCACAAGAATATGATAGCGGCCTAGATCTGCTTCAAAGGTTGCGGCACAATTTCTACTGTGCGCTCTTCAAATGTTTTGTCTCAAATTAGTATTTAAGATTGTTTAGAAGGTTCTTTATAGACTCGAAAGAATCTATAATCGATTATTTTTGGAAACAGAGAAAACTTAATAACATGAGTCAAAAGAAAATAATTTTGACGAAACTAATAAAATACCTTGTATTGCATGTTGAAAATATTTATTTTTATTTAACAAATCTGCTTGAGAGTACAGGTTTATGCATTACAGTAGACGAAAAAGAGGTGCGCCATTAGAAGTCACAAAATTATAGAAACTCCCATTAAAGAATTACAATTTAAAAAGGACATAATTAAGGTGTTTTAAAAACAATTAAATTACTTTTATCATTGAAAGCATTAAGGCTGCAAGGCAGTTAATGTCCAGTCTTAAATTTGTATTTATAATGGTAGCGATCATCTCGATATCCTCCATCCTGCCTCTTGAAGACTCGATTGGCGTTAGATGTACTTTGGTGCGATAGCGGTAAGTTCACCAGGCTGATGATGACCAGCACTAAAACTAAAAAATGAAATTATTTTGAATTTTTTTCTTCTTATTTTTAAATTCCAAGTTGGCGCAGAACAGAAAGCGACATTAACCAGTATTGTATTCAAAAGTTGTTTAAAATTTAATCAAAAGGAAATAATACCGTTCATTTAAATAGATTTGATTTTTGAAATAAATAAGGCGGTTCATAAACTAGTGTGGCTACTTTTTTAGGGAAATGAAAAGCGTGCGAAGTGGAAACAACGCATGCGTGTATAGGGACAGATAGCTTAACCACCTGTTTATTATAAACAACTTTAGTACAGTCAGTGGCACTGATTAGTTACATAAACCACATTTGCCAGTCGCCTATATAACAAGGAAAAAATATCGACTATCGATAGGCTATTCACTATTGTATGATATAATTATTGATGAATGTACGCTTTACTTTAACTGAGAGGATGAGAGAAATTGAGCAAGCTAGACTTGATTTATTAGCGGACTACGAATGTCTTAACATTTTATCAAATTATGTTCAAAAAAATATTACGACGCCGCAATATCTATATTTCACAGATCAAAAAGTAGCTCCAAGAACATATATTTTGACTTCGGGTCAAATTGACTTGGCTTTTTAAAAACGATAAAGATAATGAGTAACGCTCACTACCGGATTTCCTTACACATTTAAGAATTTACAAAATCTTAAGGTACATATTGCCTACTATATCATTTACAGGCGTAAAATATGGTGTATGTTTAAAAAAATCAAAACAAGATCAAGGATAATCGAAACCGTTTTCCTTTAATCTCCTAGTCAGATGTTACCAATCCTTTTAAATGTCTTGATTTTCGACACGGTGGTCTCGAGAATAAAGCGGGGAGGCTAGGTTTTCCAATATTTTTTTGAATACATTTTTAATATGACAATTAAAGTTATGAAAATATATTTTTGTGTTTCTCATAATAAGAACTCTGAAATAATTTCCCACATGGTACGTAAAATAAAAAAAATAATAATAGAATTATCTATCTTCTCTTTAATTTACATATGTATGTAGATACAAAATTAGCTAATGCATAAATGTGTCGGTTGACAATATGTACTAATACGTCAACTTTCTATTTTTTACCTCGCATGTCTTTTGAGAAAATCGGCTGTTTAAAAGAAGTAGAAAAACATAAATATAAAACCTTCGTCATTTTCCGTAGGCGTAAGAACATGATGGATATTTAAAAAGATTGTATCTAGAATCATCGCTATATTTTACCATTTTTTTAAAATTTTTCAGTTTGTGTGAAGGTAGAATATCAAAAATTGTAAAAAAAATATTCATAATACTCTTGTAGATCAAACAATATATCATACTACATAGGAGATGAAAAAGAAAAATCGAACATTTAATCTATCCTTTTAAAGTTTTCATATTCATATTTTTAAGTTTCAACTACTGATGTGTATGCAGGTTAACATGCCTTATTATTATGTCAAATTTCAAGCCGTTTCGGAGAGAAGTGGTTGTGATAGACGAACGGACAAACACGCGAGTGATATTCCAAAACGTCAACAATGTACGTTTTTTTCAAAGCTAATTAGGTTTTGGTATTCTGGTAGCGAGTTTAGTGCTGGGAGAAATGCGTTTTTCAAGCATATTTTAAAAACGACGCTTTGATATAGATTCAGAATAAAGTATTGTGATTAATGAAACGCGTGATATAATACGGTATTGCGTGTTTCATAAATTTTTTTGATCTGCTTTTGTATATTTTTACTATTTCTTGATACACAAAAATGTAACAAGGTGCTGTGTGGAAACTCTGACATTTTATTGTCGACAAGGTAATTGTAATATTTATGAATCTTTATGCATGTAATACAGCATTCGATGTTAATTAACAATTTAAAATTTAGGTTTGAAAAATGTTTACAAGTAGGCAACTTACTCAGAATTTTCATTCTCGTTTCTTCTTGAAAATAATTAAATGATGCATTTTCACTCGTTGTGTAGCAGCTTTTATACTTTACATTAATGGAAATCTCATTTCATAAACAATGCATTTATAATCCATTAACGATTATCGATTTAGAAATATTTCATTTACATCGACTGGATACAGTTTTTCTAACCGATTTATTTTATTACTCTACTGAAAAAATTAGTTATTATCTACACTCTATTGAATCAAGCAGAACTCGATAATGTGAATAGGTCCATAATATTCGTTGGTGATTTTGCAATCGTAAGGTATTTAAAGAATTTTTGTAAGTATGCTACTCATTGACAATTTTTCGTTTGCTTAAAATAAAACTATAATAGAAAAATTAATTAAAAATATTAATTAAAACTGTTAGTGTTTTATTTCCAACTGCAATGAAATAGTTCGAAGTAACAGTTCGCTTAGAAGGAACAGTTTAAACGAACCAATAAGGCATTTTGAAGGATGTAAAACGAAAATCGTCCCCTGGTCGTTTGACGTAAATATGCGAGTAAACTAAAATTATAGAAAAATGACAAATTTTCTAGTCTCTGTAAACAGTCTCATATGAAAAATATATAACTTTCTAAGGGTTAAAGAGGCAATCCAGGTAAAGGATTGTTTTTTTTTCCTTGACTCTCTAGTAGTGTGGTGCTTTTAAATAATCCATGAAAAGTAATGATAGACTTTTCCTCGACTGCCATCAACACAAAATTTTATATAATTAATGTTTCCCTTCAGACCATTATCTCAACATGGTAAACCAAGTCTGCGGTGATATTAAACAGTTCAATAAAATTATACCGCCAAAAACATAATTATAATATTTTTTTTTGTAGTGGAATAAATTTAAAATGAAAAAAAAAATGTTTTTTAAATGGCGTTTCGAAATGATTATGGCTAATAAAAGTATCTTATTAAGTAATTCTGATTATTGAGTTAATTATTAAGTTCTATTATATAATATTTCATGTATTACGGACAGGTAAGGAAGGAATCACTATTGGTAAAATTATAAATGAAAAAAAAAATTTGTTTGTCGGTCTTTCATGTCGCAACGCAGCAACGAATATATATAAACTTATGTACGAGTGTACATTTATTTATATACACATAAAGACATCTATATTTATATATATATATATATATATATATATATATATATATAAATATATATATATATATACATATATATATATATATATATATATATATATATGTGTGTGTGTGTTTGTGTGTGTATAAATGATATGATGTTATACCTAGATAATGCTATGCATTCAGTCGGAGACAACGCTAGTTACAAATGCGTATTTACAACAAGAGATAGGGTGTAACGGCAACCAGTGCTTGGATAGCTATCGCATTTCGCTCGTTACTACGGTTACTTTATTTGGCAATTCAAATCTATGTTTTACAATTTAGGTTAAGTGATTTTGCTGGAGTGATATTTATCTTTGTATTTGGTTGTCGTTTGGCGTTTACTTACTTCAATATATTAATTTTAATTTATAATTTGAAACTTTTATTTAAGAACCTGACACCTAACAATGAGAAGAACATATAATTTATGCAACCAACCATGTGCTTAACAAATATTTGATATTTTCTGTTTTTAAGTTTTTTTATACGTTAAACCTTACACTTCCTACTATTGATATGAGTAGAATTTTGAAATTTTTTACCTGATTTGTGCTTTGGAAAATTTCATTTTTTTTGAAGTTTTGTATGACGGTTTTCGTTTTTTCTCTCGTTTAGTATTTGTTAGATTCTTTTTAGTATTGTCGTTAGTTTATAAAATTTGATTTTGAAAGAATATTTTCCAAGTGAACGATAGGTTTTGTAATATAACATAAACAATTTAGAACAATTTATTATTTGTGGAATTACATTGGAGAATATTATCTATTTGCCATGTGCGTTCTTATCGTTTGACATAGAAATTTTAAATTTGGCATTGTTATAATAAATATTGTTCCAATTGTATACCTTAAAAATAAAGAAAATATTGATAAAAGTGTAAATTATCATTTCAATATTTTTTTAAATAAATTTTTAAAAATCCTTAAAATCTATTGATGACATTTACGCTTCGTGAAACTATTAATGAGAAAAATATGAAAGTAAAGATAATTATTGGCCATGCGACACCTATATTGCAAAACAGCAATAAATACGTTGTTTAAAAAAAATGTTTTATGAAACACAATTCTATTTAAATTTAAATTAAAACATTAATTATTGCCAATTTCTCAGATTAAAATAAAAAAAATGTTACGGTAATTGCTTGCTTGGCCAGCTTTTGATCATAATATATATATAAATATATATATATATATATATATATATATATATATATACATATAAATATATTATAAATTTGAAAATATAGAGAGGAGAAGTAAATTTATGTCCCTTACTTTCACTTATCCATTTTCATGAACCATTCCTCAGCTATATTAGTCTTTTGGGAACAAGTGAGTGTTGGTGACATTGTAAGAATCATAGACAATGCTTATTGTAGAACATAGAACTACTTGTAAATTATTTTAAAAATAATAACAACGGTGTAACGTACAAAGATCCAGATGTCAAAAACTGATTGAAATTAATAGATTAAATTCATCTGCTCAACTTGTGCGAATGGAGGATCCAAACCCTCTCAAAAGAAACTTTTTGACTAAATTGCAAGGACAAAGAAAAAGAGGAAGACCTAAGATAAGATGAGAAGATGCGGTGGAGAAGGATTTTGGGATGCTTAATATCCGTAACTGGTGATCGGTGGCGACACAGAGGGCTGCATGGACGACGCTTCAAAGGTAAAAGTTTCCACCCCTGAGCTGTCGAGCTACTGAAGATGATGATAAAGATGGTGCAATAAATTACTGGATTACTCTTAAATTTTGTATTTTTAGTAAAATATCACGAACTTATATTAGGTTGATTAAAACCAACAGAGGCAAATTTAAATTTGTTTTTCTAAAAATAAGAAAATTATGGACTTCTAAATTTAATGGCAGGGAAAAAGTTGACTTTTAAGTAACTAAGTTGTTGAGTTGCTGATTGCTTTACTAAGTTGTTGATTGCTCTGTCTCATATGCTCTCTTATAATATATATGAAGACTGGGCTGCGCGATTTGTATCATTGTGTAGGCTCAAAACTGAGAGAGAACTAACAATTGTTGACTACTATCGATATCTCTTTCAGCAGCAGCAGGTATATTGGAAATTCTTTTATTTTTCACCATAGGAATTATCCACAGATTACTTTATGTCTGTGGTTACATTACATTACGTTACATTAATATCTTATACAAAGTTTGAAGGATAACATTATTTATTGATTTACCTTATTTTCATTAATTTTATAAATATTTTCAATATTTCCAAGAGTGTACTAAAATTCTTGAACAGCGCAGGTCTTTGCGTCATGTGACGTAAAAAAATGGAATTAAGACAACAAGTTACAAATTTTTTCCTGATATAGAGATGTAGTGTTAACAATGGTGAAATAAAGCAACAAGTTAATTCAATGAAAAACATTTTATTCATCAAAACATCGTTAACGTTTGGATTGTTTCGGAAACGATTTAACATAGAAATTTATTAATTTTTATTAAAATTTTCCGTCTCCTATTTGAAAACGACAACGAGAAGTTGATGAGCATTTATTATTTTGTCTGGATGAAGGTATGAAAGGTCACATTATATTTAAAAAAATAAACACATATGGATCGATAACGGATCATGGGATTATGTTTAACGAAGTTTTTTAAATATTTTTCAAAGGGAAAATTTTAAAATGAATATAATTTTAAATTTTGTGTAAAAGTGTAATTTATTCAAACTTGGATTTTATTATTTTTATTTTATGTTTAAATATCCAAAATAATGAAGTTGCTTAATTTTATTAGTAAAAGTAAAGTGAGCTGAATTAGTGAATTTTTAAGAAATCGAGGAAATTTAGACGTAGAGATGTGAAATAAAATACTCTTGGAGGATGTGCCGTTTAGTCACCTATTTCACCTACTTGTAAAGTATAATTTAGACTGTCGAAAAAGTGATGGCTGTAGCTACAAGTTTACCAAGAAAGTGACTAAATGTTTATAATTGCACCTAACAATTTGAACCGGTGTCCAATTTTCCATCCAACTGATATTTTCCGGTTTCTATTTATTCCTTTGGAAAATTGATATTTAAGAAAGCGTAGTATTTTTATTAAATAGTTTGCGAAGATTTGTGTTTAATTATTTAATTGTGGTTTTAGTCATAATTGTTAAATATAATTAGTGTTTTCTACTATTTATATTTAAGCACAGGAGACGAGAAATATTAGAGCCAATTTACAGCTTTTTGTCTGACGGTGTTTTTAAGATATATCAGTTAAATTTGGCAATTTTATGGTCTAAAAATTATTATTTTTCAGTGGAAATTAAAATATGTATTTGCGTTCAACTCATAGACATTGGACACTTACTTCGACACATTATTCGTACGTTTTCACGACGCCCTCATGAAATTATACTCGATGTGGACTTTATAAGAGTTTTTGTCTTCTTTGTCTCTCATTAAAATAGTATTTCTTAAATAGGTTCAGGTCGGACACCTGTCAAACGAAATTATTTAATTCTGAAATGAATTGAACGGATTGAGATGCAATTTTTCTACTTCAATATAAGAAATATAAATAAACGTGAATTTATTTGAAATGTTAAAGCATTCTAATATGTTCTACACCGAAACTCTTGAAAAGTAATTTTACGTGCGTCGTTTATCGAACGCAAGCCTTATACATAATTTCATAAAAATTGCATTGTTCTTTTCAACCTAAAGTTTCAACGTCCAAGACGGGCGTTGAATCAGTTTGTAACGAATTATTGATTCAATTTAAATATTATATTCACTTACGAGAGAGATTTCTCTGAACCTTTTTAATCACATTTTGAATGCACAGAATTTTACAATAAATTTCTTGGCCTAGCATCGCTGCATAATGTTATGACGAAATGAAATACGAACAAGATATAGTGATAGAACAATTTTATATTCACCAAAACTAAAATAATAGTGGCAAAGAAATAGTAACAAAGCAATGTATAGATTCAATCAAAATATCATTTTATTTAGGATCCTTTTCTGCGGCCTTTTTAAGGGGTACCTTCGGTGCTTTAGCAGCACCTTTCTGGAAGGAAGGATGTTGCGCTTGTGCTGACAGCGACAGGCCCAGCATGCCGATGAAGACCAAAACTAAAACTATAATTAACATTAATTTAGACATATTTCTTTTGTTTACTTAAAAAACAGTTTGCTGTGACTCTTTTTCTGTTACCAAACAGGTAAAGTTTTGGGTCAATTTAAAACATTAAAATAATACTAAATGATAGAAAAAAAGAAGTGAATAAAAAGACGATGAAAATTACAGGCAACTTTCATTTGAAATAGAATTGGACGCAAGTTTTCATGAATGAAATCAGAGGGTGTAAATAGCATAAGTCTCGACAACAATCGTTAACAATTTTAAATTTTGGTAATACTTTGTTTCAATTGCAAGAAATTTTCATGGTTACTTTAATAAATGATGAAATACTGTTCGTGGGTTACTTTACCCCCTTAACCTATGAACGTAACCTACGAACAGTATTTCATTACCCGCAACGCATAATGAAATACTGTTCGCAGTTTAGTTTACCAGTAGTTTTGAATTTAATTTGATTTTATATATCATCTAGTAATATTATATTAAAATTGACCACTTACCCAGAATTTTCATTTTCGCTTCTTGTCGAGGTCAAGTGAAGGACGCTTCGATACTTTTGTGGTTTCTCCTCGCGCAGTCGTCTTTTATATTTAAAATTTGATTGAAAATATGTCTATTAAATGATGCATGGTATTAATTCGTTTTGACGCCATTCAATTTATTTTCAATTTATTACTTATTGAAATAACTACGCATTTTAATGTGTTGTATAATACCAATTACATACTGATTAAAGAAATACGTTTACACGTGATGGAAACACATTTCATCGTGATGATGAAATTTAGACTCTATTTGTATAGTACGTAGATGAACTACAATTTTGTTGACTTTGAAGCAATTGTATTAAATTTATTTCTTAATTTCATAGTTGTTGTGCTATGAAACAGTACAATTTTGTGTGGCGGGCGTGTTAAAAAAACAATACACATTTTATTCACCACACCTTCAAAAGCGTCACTATAAACTTCGTGTTTGCCCACAGCAGGGAGGAGGAGGAGGTTCAGGGACAATGTTCGTCCGCAGAGGCGAATTGCATCCCCTAACATAAGTATTTCTTAACATAGCTTCATTTGGCTCATGCAAATATTCTTTAATTAAATAGTATTTACAGAGTTTTATAGCAATTTGTGAAAATAGCATGTTATATTAGGAACGCAATAGGATTAATGATATAGCGATGAGTAAAATAGTCACTTTTAGGCTATATCGATAAATCACTTTGTTTTTCCTCAGATAACTTTTCATACGGTTTACCATATGTTAAGTTAAGGTAGTGAATTGCTTCTTGGCTGGAGTTAGAAAGCGATATGAAGTCCTTTTTTGAAAATACAGAAGACACTTTTTACAACCTTGACACCGGGTATGAATACCAAAGCGAATTTGAGAATGAATCCAGGAAAGAGGAAACGGATCAAGGAGCACTTTATGTTTACATAGATAAATAAAACGCCCCTTCAAGTTTAATAGTAGAGCTGCTCAACATCATATCGTTTTACATTTGCCTGGAGAAAAGCTTGTCGCCAAGTGTAGAATGTGCGTCTATGCGCAATATGTTTTATTCCTTGCCAGAAGTACGCTTGTTTCTTGGGAAATAAGATATAAAATACAATTCTGCAATAAACGTATTGGTGCTAATTATAATTGTTAAAACGTGATTTGAAAATTGTAATCAAATATTGCTCAACATTTATTCATTTATCAGAGTGCAAACATTGGCGTGGCGTTATTTTTATCGAAACAATCGATACAATTTGATATTATATAATGCGACTTATTATTTTTTCTATTTTGGGAGAAAAGAATTCAAAAATAACATTAATTTTATTTTTTAGGTAAATATTTAAACTGTAGTGTGGCCAATTAAAATAAATATAGTTTAATTAGTAATTTTACGTGTTTAATGTGCTATACAAATCTAAAATAAAAAACATAGTTTTGCTTGTTCGTATGCCACTGTAATACGATTTCAATCACGTTTGAAGTAAATTGTATAAATGGTGAAAGCAAATGGTCGCAAGGCGAGTAGTAATGATAACTATCGTAAAAATGGTAAGAGAGCGTCACTGCACATAATCAATTGAAATGTTAGCTAATTTTTTTGTAAGGTATTTTTGCATAGTAGTATATTCGGAATTGAATCTCTTAATACTTCTAACTGATCGGAGATCATAGTTCTGATTGTTATGCTATCATGGGATTATCAATTAATAAGTAAGCTTCAAAATTAGTATAATATATAAATAGTGGATTAATTCGGGAAATGTGAGCTCACGCGCTCTACAAGTCTGAAAATCGTTGAAAATTTCATCTATCTGAGTTCCAGCATCCGGATTCGAAAAATACACACGTATTGGAAGAGATATGGTGGTAAAAGCAATGAGTTACTTTAATAAAGTGTTGGTATTGTCGAGGAATAGTACTTTTCTAAGATAGGTAGTTCGATTTTTTCCATTTTTTATTTGCAAGCGGTTTTTAAGTTTCCGTACGTCAAAAAAAAATGGAATCCTTGCAATATCACAACACGTATACGTTTCTCTGTCTTCATATCATAGATGATTTTTTCAGAAACCATTCGTATTTAATTTGAAATTAAAAGCGATAAATCAGATAAACTTGCATTAATCTTAATAGTTAAGGATCAAAATAATTTTGTATATATGAACAATTTAGCCAATACGTAAACGCTATTCGTTTCCGTATTAGCTATTATTAATTAATTAATTATTAATTAAACGATTACAATTGCGCAGGCCGTGATTAAATTTTATTATGGATAATGCTGAAAGCATTTTGTAAGAAACCGGATGTACACTTATAAACGTGGAAGTGGCAAATGTGTCTATAGTACATATCTATGATTATACTTGATTATAAGGTACGTAATATCGCTTTATTTAATAAATGAAGTTCAATTAATCTATTATAAAGATAAATAGAAATGTTCTGCGTGCAGATTAACAAAAGTTACGGCAAAAATTTTGCATACGTCTAAAAATATGTGTAACATTTGTTATATTGACTTCTTATCAAATTTACAAACATGCTGTTTACTCTTATGTATACTACCACGTATATTATAAACCACGTATGACTATAATCTACGAGGCATCCCTTAAGTATTTCACGGGGGCTCAGGGGAAACGTATAACACACCCGAATTTGTAGTACCAGAAATGAGTTTGAGCCGAAATTAAATTTTTCTCCAGACTATACCGGTAACTTTTAAGAAAAAAACTTTTTAAGGAACAATATAAAATTAGGTTTAGAAGTACTATTTTTCAGACATTTTTGTGAACACATTTTTGTGAGCATCTAATGCATTATCATTAATTTATTGCAGTACATCATTATGTCTGGTGATATACATATATATATATATATATATATATATATATATATATATATATATATATATATATATATATATATATGTATATATAATTGTAGTAGTTTATGGAGGCGATAAAATCTTGTAATAATGGTATATTTATTTAACGAAATTTTCCTAAAATTGCGTAAATTATGAATCGAAAATTCATAAATTACGGAATTTAAGACCAGACCGTTGACCAGTTTCAAAGGAGCCTAGCTTAGAAATCTATTATGTGTTTCTTTTATGTATTTGTATTTTATCCCTCTAATCCTGTGTACTTATCTTTTATATTAGTAAAAGTACTAAGGTGTATTTCATTCTCAAATGGATTAGTAGAAAACACGTTTTCTGCCAAAAGTATCGTTTACCCAATAATATGTGTATTCCAAATTAATTGCATTATTTGTTTTCAGAATCATTCTATTCCACTAATCATCCACTTCATGTGTAGCTGGCGAAGCATAGGCTGATCTGAATGAAACATATGGTAATTTACGACAGAATTATTACTTGCAACCATATCAAAGGCAAAATCACAATTACAAAATATAGATATTTTTTCTATGCCATTGATTGCTTCAGAAATGTGGTTATAGAGATACTTGGTGGTTCACGACTAATTTCTACTTAAAATTATATTTATTCTGTATATTCCTGTTTTATTTGTTATTGTTACTATCCTATTAGTTGTTGTTTTTATCTACTTGTATTGAGCCATTTGTTATTATATTCTTCCAGATACCCAGTGCATTGGACAAATCTGTGAAACTTCATGCCCAACTTGCATGAGGTTTTCAAGAAATAAATAAATAAATTACTTAATTTAATAAACATTTCTGGCCGAGGGTGTATCTGAAAAGTGGTGTCTGAGGCTATTTTGACTTTGAAAATGATTAATATATTATAGTAAAATATTTCTTCATCATGATTAAAAGGAAAAAAATGTCAATTAATAGTATTAATTTTGTAGTTTTTCGTGTATAAAAACTAAAAAAAACTTTATCAATTTATAGTTCAATAATTTTTATACGATTGACTAGTAATATGTTGGAATAATTTTACGCGGGGATTTGTTCTGACTGCCGAAAGATTTCGAATTTTTGATAAATATTACCATTTTTTTAAATCAACGAATAAGACATGTGTACCGAATCGAAAACGATAACATGCTGGTCTGCAATAATATATTTAATTTTTTGTTGACAGCAAAAATAACAATACAAGTATTGTTGTGAAACAGAAATAAAATTACATATGCTATAGGCATAATGTGCACAAATGATTAACAAGCAGGATTAACAGTTTTAGCAATTTGCAAACTCTTGAAAATTACCAGATGATGATGCATATTTCGAGGCCTAGAATGTAAAATATGAAACATGTTTTTAATTTACAATACCTCCAAGTAATAAAGTTAGAGAAAAAAATACGAAATTATATTTAGAAATTATATTCCAATAGTCAAAAGTGTATATATTATGGATGATTTATTGTTTCATAAACTGTCATGTAAAGAGGTTTTTTACGTATCGAAAAATATATATATGCTATTAATATTTTGAACGCCAGCGTAAATGCAAAATTTAATAACAATTTAAGAAAGCCTTTTAAGCGAATCTATTTATGAAACGAAAAAACCAGTTTGGATAATTGAATTCTTTAAAGAATCCATTAAATTATTATTTTATTGAACACATAAAGGTTGGCAAAGCGATAGAATCATTAACATGGTTTTAGACCAAAGTAATCTTTAAAGCTCAAGTCCCAGTTTTTATTTTTACTAATAGTCTTGCTGTCGTCTCTTGGTTTTTCGAAATCGCACTGGTGGCTTTCTTGGCGTGAGATGTAGTTTCACGCGATAGTGAAAAGCTTACCAGGCCGAAGATGACCAGCATTAGAACTAAAAGTCAAGTTATTTTTGTAACGTTCTTCATATTATTATTTTGCCCCTTCTTGTCGCTTAATTCACTTAAATTTTTAGTGAAAATATTTAAGTTTTTAAATTCAAGTCAGCACAAAATCAAAAGCCATGTAATTAGTCAGCAGCCATTACAAATATAATTAGAAGTTAATAATATTGCTCATTTAATAATATTTTATTATTAATCTCCTAAAAGGAACGAACATTATTTTTTTTAGGAAAACCGAAAATACGTTAAATAGCAATACCGTATCTCACAAATTCCCGTTCATATTTTATTTATTTGTTTATTTATTTATTTATTATTGGCACACAAACAATTTAGTCACAATGTTAACAATTTAATTCGAGAACACATAATTGTATGTCAGTATCATTTTCTTGTGACAACATCAAAATCGTGGGCCCAACGTGATTTATTTGGTGTTATCATTATCATATAATATAATTCAATTAAAAATTAATTTCAATAAATGATCAATAAAGGAGTATTAACATTTTAAATTAAATATAGTTAATTAAATAACAGTTAATAATGGACTTAATCAATAAAACATAGAGTCAAATAGACAAAACAAATAAAGTCAATATACAAAGTTGAATTAATTTAAATATAAGCATAACAATTCACTAAATATCACTTTGTTAAAACAGAAGTTTTATACAAGCTATCGCGCGAATTATTTTTTTGAAATGTCACCAAGGCTATAGTTGTTTTGAAATTATTTTTATGTTATCGAAAAATATTTATTGATCCACATGGACCAAAAATAAACTGTTAGTCGAATTTGTCTTCTTTTTTTGGAAAATGTTGATAGCATTAGTTATACAGAGTTTCAGGTCTAAGAGTTAAAACTGAGGCTTACTCATACAATTTATTTTTCTGGGCATAATTGGACAATAAATAGTAATCTACTGAATACATGTTAGCATTTCTCTTATTTTTTGAAATCTACAAATAAGAAATGGCTAAAAACTAAACTGATAGCACATCGTTTTGAAACTAATAAAATACCTTGTATTTCATGTTAAAAATAGTCATTTTTATTTAACAAATCTGCTTGAGAGTACAGGTTTATGCATTACAGTAGACGAAAAAGAGGTGCGCCATAGAAGTCACAAAATTATAGAAACTCCAATTAGAGAATTACAATTTACGGTGTTTTAAATACATAATTACGGTGTTTTAAAATCAATTGAATTACTTTTTTCATTGAAAGCATTTAGGCTAACGAAAGACGGTTAACGTCCAAGACGGTTAACGTCCAAGCCCAAAATTGTATTTATAGTCGTAGCGGCCATTTCGATATCCATCATACTGCCTCTTGAAGACTCTATTGGCGTTAGATGTACTTTGGTGCGATAGCGGTAAGTTCACCAGGCTGATGATGACCAGCACTAAAACTAAAAAATGAAATTATTTTGAATTTTTTTCTTCTTATTTTTAAATTCCAAGTCGGCGCAGAACTGAAAGCGACATTAACCAGTATTGTATTCAAAAGTTGTTTAAAATTTAATCAAAAGGAAATAATACCGTTCATTTAAATAGATTTGATTTTTGAAATAAATAAGGCGGTTCATAAACTAGTGTGGCTACCTTTTTAGGGAAATGAAAAGCGTGCTAAGTGGTAACAACGCATGCGTGTATAAGGACAGATAGCTTAACCCCCTGTTTATTATAAAGAATTTTAGTACAGTCAGTGGCACTGATTAGTTACATAAACCACATTTGCCAGTCGCCTATATAACAAGGAAAAAATATCGACTATCGATAGGCTATTCACTATTGTGTGATATAATTATTGATGAATGTACGCTTTACTTTAACTGAGAGGATAAGAGAAATTGAGCAAGCTAGACTTGATTTAGTAGCGGTCTACGAATGTCTTAACATTTTAGGAAATTATTTTCAAAAAAATATTATGACGCCGCAATATCTATATTGGCCAGAGCCTGCGCCATACAATTTCTAGCTATCTTCACAGATCAAAAAGTAGCTCAAAGAACATATATTTTGACTTCGAGTCAAATTGCCTTGGCTTTTTAAAAACGATAAAGATAATGAGTAAAGCTCACTACCGGATTTCCTTACACATTTAAGAATTTACGAAATCTTAAGGTACATATTGCCTACTATATCCTGTACAGGCGTAAAATATGGGGGATATTTAAAAAAAATGTATCTAGAATCATCGCTATATTTTACAATTTTTTGTTAATTTTTCAGTTTTGTAAAAATATTCATAATACTCTTATAGATCAAACGATATATCACACTATATAGGAGATGAAAAAGAAAAATCGAACATTTAATCTATCCTTTTAAAGTTTTCATATTCATATTTTTAAGTTTCAACTACTGATGTGTATGCAGGTTAACATGCCTTATTACTATGTCAAGTTTCAAGCCGTTTCGGAGAGAAGTGGTTGTGATAGACGAACGGACAAACACGCGAGTGATATTACAAAACCTCAACAATGTAAGTTTTTTCCAAAGCTAATTAGGTTTTGGTATTCTGGTAGCGAATTTATTGCTGGGAGAAATGCGTTTTTCAAGCATATTTTAAAAACGACGCTTTGATATTGATTCAGAATAAAGTATTGTGATTAATAAAATGCGTGATATAATACGGTATTGCATGTTTCATTATTTTTTTTAATTTGCTTTTGTATATTTTTACTATTTGTTGATACGCAATAATGTAACAAGGTGCTGTGTGGAAACTCTGACATTTTATTGTCGACAAGGTAATTGTAATATTTACGAATCTTTATGCATGTAATACAGCATTCGATGTTAATTAACAATTTAAAATTTAGGTTTGGAAAATGTTTACAAAAATTCTAAGAAAGTGGCCTACTTTCTCAGAATTTTCATTCTCGTTTCTTCTTGAAAATAATTAAATGATGCATTTTCACTCGTTGTGCTGCAGCTTTTATACTTTACATTAATGGAAATCTAATTTCATAAACAATGCATTTATAACCTATTAACGATTATTGATTTAGAAATATTTCATTTACATCGACTGGATACAGTTTTTCATACCGATTGATTTTATTACTCTGCTGAAAAAATTAGTTATTATCTACACTCTATTGAATCAAGTAGAACTCGATAATGTGAATAGGTCAATAATATTCGTTGGTGATTTTGCAATTGTAAGGAATTTAAAAAATGTTTGTAAATCATTGCCAATTTTTAACTCATTGCCAATTTTTCGTTTGTTGAAAATAAAACTAAAATTGATAAATTAATTAAAAATCTTAATTAAAACTGTAAGTGTTTTATTTCCAACTGCAATGAAATAGTTTCAAGTAACAGTTCGCTTAGAAGGAACAGTTTAAACGAACCAATAAGGCATTTTGAAGGATGTAAAACGAAAATCGTCCCCTGGTCGTTTGACGTAAATATGCGAGTAAACTAAAATAATAGAAAGATGACAAATTTTCTAGTCTCTGTAAAATATCTCATACGAAAAACACATAAATTTCTAAGGGTTAAAAAGGCAATCCAGGTAAAGGATTGTTTTTTTTGCCTTCACTCTCTAGTAGTGTGGTGCTTTTCAATAATTCATGAAAAGTAATGATAGACTTTTCCTCGACTGCCATCAACATAAAATTTTATATAATTAATGTTTCCCTTCAGACCATTATCTCAACATGGTAAACCAAGTCTGCGGTGATACTAAACAGTTTAATAAAATTATACCGCCAAAAACATAATTATAATGTTTTTTTTTGTAGTGGAATAAATTTAAAATGAAAAAAAAATATGTTTTTTATATGGCCTTTCGAAATGATTATGGATAACAAAAGTATCTTATTAAGTAATTCTGATTATTAAGTTCTATTAAATAATATTTCATGTATTATGGACAGGTAAGGAAGGAATCACTATTGGTAAAATTATAAATGCAAAAAAGTATTTGTTTGTCGGTCTTTCACGTCGCAACAGAGCAACGAATATATATAAACTTATGTACGAGTATACATGTATTTATATACACATACACATTTTTATATATATATGCATATATATATATATATATATATATGTATATATATATATATATGCATATATATATATATATATATATATATATATATATATATATATATATATATATATATATATTAGGGTGTCCCTTATATCACCGATTTTTTTTTCTTTTAAATATTGTAACGCATACCCTCTAATTCTTTTTATAGTACTAAAGGCTACCTTCGTGCAAAATTTTATCGTCATATGACAATGGCAACCCGTGCCGACAAGGCATCATTGTTTTTCTAAACAACGGTTTTAGAAGACTTAGTTGCATGTAAGCTATATTATGATCAAAATACTTATTTTATAATAGAAAACAGTGGAAGATTAATTTAGGTTATGTATTTATTTATAAAATTGAAAAAGATATATAATTCAGGATTCAGGATCCTTTTTTTTAAAGTATCTTTCTTGCAATCTGGGTACAACTTTCTGTGTTCTTGTACACAACGTAACAAGAACTGTTTTTGTTCTTCTGCGGCAGTTATTAATCCATGAAAATCTTGCATGAGCTTCATGCCTCTCTCTGCTGTATGATTGACTGCCTTCAAGTGCATAACTTTTTTTTAGCTTCCTGAAAGGAAGGGATTTATTCCCATGAAGAGACGTCTTCTTGGAGAAAAGCGTTATCAATTTTTAACCGCGATAATCAATTTGTGCTCTTGATGGTCACGAAATCACTCAAATGTTTTCCTGAAACAAGAAAAGAAATATATTAACAAAATTATCACATTTTCTAATGGTAAAATAAAAAAAAAACACTTATTCAACTCACCGTACAAAGAAGCAGATATTTCTTCCTTCGATGGAATATATCTCTTCCCAAAATCATACAAACTTTCTCTTTGTAAATTCGATTCGATATCAGCTTTGGTTTGTGTATCAACTTCATCATCAAATAATGAAAATAAAACTATTTCTTCTGATAAATACCACAAGTGTTGGCTGAACTTCGTCAGAGCTGCTTTAGAAATCACTTGGTCGACTGTTTCGTAGTTTTTCAATGTTTTTAAGAAACATAAATCTTGATTCGGGGCTTTTAACGCCAAATTGCACTCAAGCCAGGGCTTTACATAAGCCATTACAATAAATAAGCAAACATCTTGCAGCGCTCGTTTGTCCTTAGCACTCATTTTAAACTGTGATTGCAGCAAGCATATCTTTAAAGAGTAAATAGCTCTTGCCATCCATCTTGCATGATGCATGGCGCCAGGTGGCCTGATTTTAAATTTATTTTCATTATCTCCCCCCAAAAACACTATACACAGTTCAATCAACTTCCGATAATCGTCACGTATAATAGATTTGAGTAGTTCTTTTTTATAATAATTAATAAGTTCGTTAATCATCGTTTCACAAAAATATTTCTTCACGAAATCAGTACATGTTTCGGAAGCAGTTGCAATAACGTTCTTCCAATTGTCTCTATTTTTTTTAAATAACGGGATATCGGAACTGCTAGTAACTTGATGGATCTTTGATTCAAACACACATTTCAGTACTAGTTCATACATATGATGGCGGCAAGCAAAAAGTAACAATTCCCTTTCTAATTTTTGCTCCAAGAGCACACAAGCCCCATTTAAGCGGCCTGTGTTAGAAGCCATTGTGTCGCAGCACATAATCTGTACCTTGTCATTGAGATCCCAATCAGAAAGGGTATTTAAAATAGCTTCAACTTGATCTTTGCCAGTAGAACTATCGAGTTTTGGCACTGCTAGAAGTTGGTCTTTTTCTCCGAATGAAATGAGAATTGACAGGCGTTCTTCTTTTGAACCTGTCACATTTAAACCGGGCAATAACTTTCCATCCCAATGAATAGTTACAATTTCAGGCACGTTATTCTGAAAATCAGTTTTTATCGATTCTGCTCTCTCTTTTCTCATTTGGGTCTGAATTCGTTGAATAGAAGACTTGTTGATAGGAAAGTTTTCACAACTGAGACCAAGTGCTTTTACAACAGCCTGAAGTATATAAACAGAATCCCTTACACTTAGTTGACATCTATCTAAAGCTGCAATTAGTTTAAGGGTAATAAAACACGTCCTTCCTCTTTCTTTAGCAGATAGCGAAGTCACGGATTGCGATTGCGAGGTGGAAGGTAAATTTTCTTCCAAATTTCAGAACTGGTAGACTGTTCGTGAAGGTCTTAAGGTGGGATAGAGGTGTCTGAAGTCAATAAATTCATATCAGTCAAATGCTTTAGTCTTTTTTCCTCTTCTCTTAGTTTTCTCTGCCTTACTCTTTCTTCTTTCTCAACTAACTTTTTGTCAACCCCCGCTAAGCAACCCGAACGCCTTGGCTCTCGTTGTTTTTGTAAAAATATTTTGTCTTCCTCTATTTTGATTCTTTGTAGAGCATCGGCATGCGCGACATCAAATAAATTATCTAAATCTTTTTGGAACTTCTCCTCGCGGTGCTTATAAACGTCCTGTGTTTTTTTACAGTCTTTTTGTAGCTCTCTCCAAACATCGTAAAGATCCACAAGTTTTTTCACACAATTAGGTACAGCTCTGGTAGGTATATCCCAAAATATGATATTCCCAAAATATGATGCACTCACGAATCACAAGATTTGCACTTTCATTAACAGTCAATTTTACCTCGCGAATATTAAAAAAACAGAACTGAGAGAACTTGACGATTAGGCGGTAACTTTGCACCCGTTATTTGGTGATTTATCTCACCAACCAAGAAAATATTTTTCTTGTTACTTCTAAGTTCCACTGACATCTTGAAAATAAACTATTATGCACGTTAATTAAGCGATACGCCGGTGAAAACTCGGAAACAAATGACTACAAGAGCGAGTACGCGCCGGTCAACCGCGTTACTTGTATGAATATGTTTCGCGCTCAACTCGGGACGGGTTGCGGTGCTCCAAATAAGATAAATATTTATTTTCGAGTGTTTTATGGCCAAATGAAAAAAAATAGAAGGTATGCGTTACAAAATAAAAACTTTGAAAAATAAGGGACACCCTAATATATATATATGTGTATATATATATATATATATATATATATATATATATATATATATGTAAATGTGTGTGTGTGTGTGTTGGTGTGTTTGTGTGTATAGATAGTGTTTATAGATGATATGATACGTAATGTTATGCACTGGGTCGAAGACAAAGCTAGTTATAAATGCTTATTTACAACAAGAGATAGGGTGTAACGGCAACCAGTGCTCGGATAGCTATTCGTATATCGATATCGCATTTCGCTCATTACTACGGTTACTTTATTTGGCAGTTCAAATCTATGTTTTACAATTTAGGTTAAGTGACTTTCTTGGAGTAATATTTATCTTTGTATTTGGTTGTCATTTGAGGTTTACTTACTTCAATATATTAATTTTAATTTATAAATTGAAACTTTTATTTAAGAACCTGACACCTAACAATGAGAAGAACATATAATTTATGCAACCAACCATGTGCTTAACAAATATAATATATTTTCTGTTTTTAAGTTTTTTTATACGTTAAACCTTACACTTCCTACTATTGATATGAGTACAATTTTGAAATTTTTTACATGATTTGTACTATGGAAAATTTCATTTTTTTTTGAAGTTTTGTATGACGGTTTTCGTTTTTTCGCTCGTTTAGTTTGTCGTTAGTTTATAAAATTTGATTTTGGAAGAATATTTTCCAAGTGAACGATAGGTTTTTTATTATAACATAAACAAATTAGGAAAATTTAATATTTATGGAATTACATCGGAGAATGTTATCTGTTTGCCATGTGCGTTCTTATCATCTGACATAAAAAGTTTAAATTTGGCATTGTTATAATAAATCTTGTTCCAATTGTGTACCTTAAAAATAAAGAAAATATTGATAAAAGTGTAAATAATCATTTCAACATTCTTTTAAATAAATTTTAAAAATCCCCTTCGTAAAACTATTAATGAGAAAATTATGAAAATAAAGATAACTATTGGCCATGCGACACCTATATTGCAAAATACCTTATTTAAAAAAATATTTATTAAATTTAAATAAAAACATTGATTATTGCCAATTTCTCAGATTAAAATAAAAAGAAAAGTTGCAATATTTTTATCGCATAATAATATTTTTTCAAGCACACTATATCCATGCATTGCGCAGCTTAATGATCTAATGATATAGACTTCATCTTGATCTCGAAACTTATACATATATATATATATATATATATATATATATATATATATATATATATATACATACGTATATATATATATATATATAAATATATTATAAATTTGAAAACATAGAGAGGAGAAGTAAATTTATGTCCCTTACTTTCACTTATCCATTTTGATGAACCATTCCTCAGCTATATTGGTCTTTTGGGAATAAGTGAGTGTTGGTGACATTGTAAGAATCATAGACAATGCTTATTGTAGAACATAGAACTACTTGTAAATTATTTTAAGAATAATAACAACGGTGTAACGTACAAAGATTTTAATTTTAAGATTTTAAGAATTTAACAGTAAGCAATTAAAGTTTAAAACTTAGTAATAATGAAAGTTATTTCATGCACTTCGTATCAAATTTTGTGGAAAACTCTCCTATGTTTAGAGACTCTTTCTAAAGTGTCCTTTAAAAAAATAAGTACAAAACTACTGAAATGTAATAGTAAGCAAATAAATCTAAAACTTAGTAATAAAAAGAAAGGTACGTATACTTATGTACGCGCGTGAGAAGTGATACTTCTTTCGTATCATTAAACAATACATACGGATAGATAACCTCAATTATATTGGAGCACTTGAAAAAGTCTATAAACACAATTTTTTCACTAATATTTAGGAATAGTAAATATGTTAATCAAAATATTGAATTTAAATCACTACTGAATATAATTTATCAGCACATATATAAATCGCACTTATATTTTTTTATCCAATAAATTCAAATGAAAAAGCGGCTCACTGCGTCAATATTATGTACTTGAAGTATTTTTGTTACGTGAAATTAATAATCATATCTATCAAAAGACGGCGCTGCGCTGATGTTAAGGAAATTATAAACTAATTGATATTTTAATTCTGTATGAAAAGTGAATACAAAATAAAGATAAACATATGGTAATATTGTTTTTATCTATTATCTGCATAAATTAAAATCATCATCAAGTAAATCTGCATCAAATGGTAATATTGTTTTTAAATATCATCTGCCTCTCTGTATAAGTATTTATCTGTGAAACTTGGATATTAGATTTATTAGTAATATAAATAAAGAATGACAATTAATGACATCAAACATTTTTAAATTATTCGAAAGACAAATAAAATGCAGAATCTAAAACTAAAAAAACTTGTCTTGAAGGCGCCGGGTATCGATCTCGGTACCTCTCACATGCTAAGCGAGCGCTCTACCATCTGAGCTACGCCCCCAACGTAAATTTATATATCAACGTATATAGTCTCAATATCTGCAACTTCATACTGTAACTTTTGTGTGACGAATCTTAAAATTTCACTCTCATCATTTTTTCATAACGCGCCTAAAGAAGTATAACTTCAATAAAAATTATTTCGTGCACTTCGTATCTCATGTTGTCGAAAAATCTTTATGTTTAGATAGCGTCGATGTTAAGTTAGATTGTTTTTGTGAATCAAGGGAATTTTTTTGAAGGTTGTTTGACTAAAACTCTATACAAAGTGTCCTTTAAAAAGATAAATACAAAACAAAAGAGATAATACAAAAGAACATAAAAAATATTTTCCAACCATGCAAGAAATATTGTGTTATCGAAATATTTAATCGTTTAAATAAAAAAAACCTTTAACAAACAAAAAATTATTACACGATGAAATCGAATAAACATTTAGTGATACAAATAAATAAATAAAATTTCAAATTGAACATATCTATAGCAATTCAAAATAAATTACGCATCGGTACGCTTCTGAGAAATTTTTAAGAATTAAATCAAGCCTATTTACAATAAACAATTTGTGTAAACACTATTTGACCGATTTAGTTAGAACAGAGACGAATACGTAGTATATTAGTAAAAATATTTTCCTTATAGTAGTTAAAATAATAGTAAATAAAATTACATCCGTCCGAGGCTGGAGGAAATGGAGTGTAACTATACTATATACAAGGAAAGTAGATACAATACATCCGTAGCAGTGAAACACGCGTTACAAACATGTACGAAAGTTTAAACATAAAGAATAGAAAGTAATTTTTTAATCTATCCAGAACAAATAAAGATATAAGAACAAATAAAAAAACAAACAAAGTTACTTTCGTATCTATAATTTTAGTCAGGGTTTGCAATAAATTATAACAAATTTTCAGGAGTAATGAAAGGAATGACCACTCCCTATTGGATGATAGAATGCCGCAATCAAGTGCAACTCATCCCCGTTGATCTGGAAGTAGTTCAATTTATGATCCTTTCGGAATGGTATTTAATTTTCGATGCTACTAAGATATATCAAACTGTCAACTTACTCAAGAGCTGCATTTTGGTTTCTTGTAAAGAGCAAATAAATAACGTCTCGTTACTCTTTCTATTTCCTGTCGTGCAGTCGGCTTTTATATTTTTAAGTTCATTGAAAACGTGTTTGATAAATGGTGCGTAACGCTAATTTGTTCTTATAATTTTTAATTTATTTTACATATATACGGCGATAACTACAAGAGTAGGTAATTTAAAATATTGAATTTTCTTGTATATGCAAATCGAAATCTAATTGCAGAAACAATTGATTTATCAGCAAGAAATTTCTCTGCAATCTTTTCCGTGGATAAAATGCAATATATTGAGATTAAATGTTTAAAGCTGAATAAATGTATTTGTTAAGTCAATCGTTATTATTTTATCGACTAGGTCTTTGTTTAATATCTCAAAACATCGTTAACGTTTGGTTTTTTTCAGAACAGATTTAACATAGAAGTTTATAAATTTTTATTAAAATTTTCCGTCTCCTATTTGAAAACGACAACGAGAAGTTGATGAGCATTTATTATTTTATCTGGATGAAGGTATGAAAGGTTACATTATATTCAGAAAATAAACACATATGGATCGATAACGGATCTTGGGATTATGTTTAACGAAGTTTTTAAAATATTTTTGAATGGGAAAATTTTAAAAAGAATATTATTTTAAATTTTATGTAAAGTTTAATTTTTTTAAACTTTGATTTTATTATTTTTATTTTATGTTGAAATATCCAAAATTATGAAGTTGCTTAATTTCATTAGTAAAAGTAAAGAGAGCTGAATTAGTGAACTTTTAAGAAATCGAGGAAATTTAGACGTAGCGATGTGAAATAAAATACTATTAGAGGATGAGCCGTTTAGTCATCTATTTCACCTACTTGTCAAATTTGTATAATTTAGACTGTCGAAAAGTGAAGGCTACACGTTTACCAAGAAGGTGACTAAATGTTCATCATTGCACCTAACAATTTGAATTGGTGTTCAATTTTCCATCCATCTGATATTTTCCCGTTTCTATTTATTCCTTTCAAAAATTGATATTTAAGAAAGCGTACCATTTCTTCTAAATAGTTTGCAAAGATTAATGTTTAATTATTTTCACTATAAAAATGTAATGTTCACAGTATCGTTCCGTAAATATCGGTCGTAAAATATAATAAATTTAACAGAAATACTTTGTGTTTTTTAGTCATAAATGTTAAATATAATTAGCGATTTCTACTATTTATATTTAAGCACAGGAGACGAGAAATATTAGAGCCAATTTACAGCTTTTTACCTGACGGTGTTTTTAAGATAAATCAGGTAAAATTTGGGTATAAAATTGGCAACTTTTTGGTCTAAAAATTATTATTTTTCAGTGGAAATTAGAATATATATTTGCGTTCAACTCGGAGATGTCTTTTCAGGAGTTATCTATGAATATAATAGTTTCGTGCTGTTATTATTTCACACGTTTTCTTTTTATGGCCTTAAAGTAACTAATATGAAGAAATTGTCTCTTGTATGTTTGTCTCATACTTTTAAAAAGATTATTATATATATATATATATATATATATATATATATATATATATATATATATACGAGTTTCGTAAATTTTGTAAAAAATACAGTGTCAAATATATAGTCATATATTTATCTCAATTTATGCGGAGCTAGTTGCAAAATGCCACATAATTTCATTTTAATAATTATTTTTTATTTTAATACAAAATAATGAATTTGAAGTAATATATTTGCTTTATCTATTCTGTATATGAAGTGAAAGAGACAAAATAATGTCCGCCGACTTCTTTTCAACCGAGAAGTGAAGAGTGTCAGCTCTGTCTTACTGTGTTTGTGGTCCTTTTGAACACTGATAGAGATTCGCTTTTTGATACAGCGAAGAGATGAGTGAAGATGGAATTAAAATTATAATAATTTGAGAATAATTTCATTTTTGTGTTATCATAACATGATAAACATGAAAATTGTGTGCAGTGAAAAAAATGTAAATATTTTAATTAAAACCTAATTATTCTAATATTATTAAATATATTACTTTTTTATTACGCAACATTAATGCATATAAAAAGATGCATAATAAAAATAGTAAGAATCAAAATTATTACAAATGGATTCAAAACTATTTTTTTTTAAATTGATCCTTTAAACTGTTTAATTTTTTAAAAATTTGAGGTAAATTACATGAGAATTTTAAAAAAATTCGAGAAAATATCTAAACATCATGGACGGAATTCCGACTAACATAACACTATCATTAAACTTGGTTTAACATTGTAATAATTCTTATTCACTCTTGAAAATGTCGTAATATTATCTTATGAGAGTATATTTCGTTTATTTGTTTTAATGCTAAATTTATAACACATTTGTTCACAGAATATGTGCCCATAACTGACTAAAGAAAAATTACATTCAAGGTTTTTTCAAAGAATTTTTATATTAGCGAAAATATCAAGTGGAGATCAAATTTTGGTAAGCAAGTGCAAATCCAGGAGTGAAGAGTTAAGTTTAAGGATTACTGAAGATTAAAATTTGATAATAAAATGGGCCGATAACACTTATTCAATAAAAAAAACCTTAATAGTTTTTGTTTTTTAGTCTTCTTTTAAATTTTTCGCAATTTGTACTAATAATATTTATACTAATACGACCTGTCTTAATTATTGCTACCTGCAATTTCATATGGGGAGATCACTTAAAGAAACATACCGATAACATTTCGTACATCATATTTCATCTCAGGCCACGTTCAATTTTATTTCCACCGACCATGTCTGACTGGAAAACTTTCTTGCGCGATTTAAAATACACTTAGCGCCATCTATTGATATACCTAGATACATTGTGTTTTGGCATAATTACTACTCGTTGAGTAGTTAGATGCTACTTTGTTGGTTACTAAAGCAATAGAAAGGAATTTTTTAAAACAATAAATACGCATATCTTCTGAGTGAACTGATTCCAATGAAAGAAGCACTAAATATTACGTCAAGTTTGTGTTTTTGTTTGTGCAAGCATTATGTAAAAACTCCATCCAAATTGCGTCAGTTGTTTTTATGCGCTGGGTGCACAAACGAACACACAGACAAACATCCAAAATCAAATTAAATTCAGAAATGACTATAAACCAACTTAAAAATTTAATGCGTTTTTTTACTTATGTTCCATCTTCCAAATTTTTTTTAAAAAAATACTGAATGAAAAATTTGAAAAAAATACATTCACCAAAGATTTACGGCTTTATTCATGTTAATGTAAATAAATAATTGTACGATTAATTGAATGAATACAAAAAACATTATAATATTGACGATGACAAATACTCACAAAGGAATGTTTGCTTTACTGCAGTCGAATATGGTCATGTAATTATAGTGATTCCGTCAAAAATTATGGTTAAAAAGCCTAAGCAATTTTTTAGTCTGAAATCGTTATTAACCGTTAAGAATGTTTCAACGCCAGTTTCTAGTGGAAATAGATCGTTAAAAAGCAAAAGAGTGGTAAAGAAATGGAGGAGGAAATCAGTTCGTAGAATACTCAGTATCTTCGATAACTAGTTCTAGACTTCGATCACTAGGTCTTACTTTGAACAAATGATACATTTATCAGTTCAGAGGTTGTACTATCGCTTTATAATAAGAATACGGAAAATGGAAATCAATATTTACTTCGTCAGTAAAATAGGTTTATACATATTTTCCCACAAGTGTATGTTTTATGTAATCTGTGTGAAAGAGGAATATTTCCTGATGAAACTTTCAATTTTAATATTGGGTGCTTACTTCGCCACGTTATTCATACGTTTGTACGACGCACTCATAAAACTATACTCAGAGTATCCTTTACAAGAGTTTTTGTCTCTCATCAAAATAGTATTTCTTAAATAGGTTCAGGTCGAATACTTGACAAACGAAATTATTTAATATTTTCATGTTTATTTTGACTATGAATTAAACGGATTGAGATGCATTTTTTCTACTTCATCATAAGAAATACAAATGAACGTGAATTTATTTGAAATGTCAAAGCATTCTAATATGTTCTATACCGAAACTCTTGAAAAATAATTTTACATGCGTCAGTTATCGAACGTAAGCCTTACACATAATTTCATAAAGAATTGCATTGTTCTTCTCAACCTAAAGTTTCAACGTCAAAGACGGGCGTTGAATCAGTATGTAATGAATTATAGATTCAATTTAAATATTATATTCACTTACGAGAGAGATTTTTCTGAACTTATTTAATCACATTTTGAATGCATAGAATTTTACAATAAATTTATTGGCCTAGCATCGCTGCATAATGTTATGACGAAAACAAATACGAACAAGATATAGTGCTAGAACAATTTTATATTCACCCAAACTAAAATAATAGTGGCAAAGAAAGAGTAACAAAGCAATGTATAGATTCAATCAAAATATCATTTTATTTAGGTTCCTTTTCTGCGGCCTTTTTAAGGGGTACCTTCGGTGCTTTAGCAGGACCTTTCTGGAAGGAAGGATGTTGCGCTTGTGCTGACAGCGACAGGCCCAGCATGCCGATGAAGACCAAAACTAAAACTATAAATAACATTAATTTAGACATATTTCTTTTATTTACTTAAAAAAACAGTTTGCTGTGACTCTGTTTCTGTTCCCAAGCAGGTAAAGTTTTTGGTAAATTTAAAACATTAAAATAATACTAAATGATAGAAAAAAAGAAGTGAATAAAAAGACGATGAAAATTACAGGCAACTTTCATTTGAAATAGAATTGGACGCAAGTTTTCATGAATGAAATCAGAGGGTGTAAATAGCATAAGTCTCGACAACAATCGTTAACAATTTTAAATTTTGCTAACACTTTGTTTAAATTGCAAGAAATTTTCAGGGTTACTTTAGTAAATGATGAAATACTGTTCGTGGGTTACTTTACCCCCTTAACCTATGAACGTAACCTACGAACAGTATTTCATTACCCGCAACGCATGATGAAATATTGTTCGTAGGTTAGTTTACAGCCCTTTCTGAATTTAATTTGATTTTATATATCATCTAGTAATATTATATTAAAATTGACCACTTACCCAGAATTTTCATTTTCGCTTCTTGTAGAGAACAAGTGAAGGACGCTTCGATACTTTTGTGGTTTCTCCTTGCGCAGTCGTCTTTTATATTTAAAATTTGATTGAAAATATGTTTAGTAAATGATGCATGGTATTAATTCATTTTGACACCATTCTATTTATTTTCAATTTATTACTTATTGAAATAACTACGCATTTTAATGTGTTGTATAATACCAATTACATACTGATTAAAGAAACACGTTTACACGTGATGGAAACACATTTCATCGTGATGATGAAATTTAGACTCTATTTGTATAGTACGTAGATGAACTACAATTGTGTTGACTTTGAAGCATTGTATTAAATTTATTTCTTAATTGCATAGTCGTTGTGCTATGAAACAGTACAATTTTTGTGTGGCGGGCGTATTAAAAAAAACGATACACATTTTATTCACCACACCTTTCAAAAGCGTCACTATAAACTTCGTGTTTGCCCACAGCAGCGAGGAGGAGGAGGTTCAGGGGCAATGTTCAACATAAGTATTTTTTAACATAGCTTCATTTGGCTTATACAAATATTCTTTAACTAAATAGTATTTACAGAGTTTTGTATCAATTTGTGAAAATAGCATGTTATATTAGGAACGCAATAGGATTAATGATATAGCGATGAGTAAAATTGACACTTTTAGGTTATATCGATAAATCACCTTGTTTTTCCTCAGATAACTTTTCATACGGTTTACCGTATGTTAAGTTAAGTTAGTAAATTGTTTCTTGGCTGGAGTTAGAAAGCGATATGAAGTCCGCTTTTGAAAATACGGAAGACAATTTTTTACAACCTTGACGCCGGGAATGAACACCAAAGCGAATTGAGAGCAAATCCAGGAAAGAGGAAACAGATCAAGGACCACCTTATCTGCCAAAAAGCATGGTTTTTATTTACATAGGTAAATGAAACACCCCTTCAAGGCTAATAGAGAGATGCTCAACATCATATCGTTTTATATTTGCCTGGAGAAAAGCTTGTCGCCAGGTCTAGAATGTGCGTCTATGTGCAACATGTTTTGCTCCTTGCCAGACGTACGCTTGTCCCTTGCTAATAAGATTTAAAATACCATTCTGCAATAAACATATTGATGCTAATTAAAATTGATAAAACGTTATTTGAAAATTGTAATAAAATATTGCTCTATATTTATTTATTTATCAGAGTGCAAATATAGGCGTGGCGTTATTTTTATCGAAACAATCGACATAATTTGATATTATATAATGGGAATTAATATTTTCTCTATTTTAGGAAAAAAGAATTCAAAAATAACTTTAATTATTTTTTATTTTTTAGACAAATATTCAAAATTTAGTTTGGTCTCTGTGACCAATTAAAATAAATGTAGTTTAGTTAGTAATTTTACGTGTTTAATGAGCTATATAAATCTAAAATAAAAAACGTAGTCTTACTTATCCTTCCGTCTCCACTGTAATACGATTTCATTTTCGTTTGAAGAAAATTGTAGAAACGGTGAAAGCAAATGATAGCAAGGTCAGCGGAAATGGTGAAAACAGTTTGAAGTAAATCGTAAAAATGGTAAAACAGGGTCACTGCACATAATAAACTGAAATGTTAGCTAATTTTTTTCTCTACGGTGTTTTTGAATAGTAGGAATATATATATATATATATATATATATATATATATATATAATAGTATACATGTTTTGTATATTCGGAATTGAATCTTAATACTTCTAACTGATCGGTGATAGTAGTTCCTATTGTTATCCTGCTATGGGGTTATCAATTAATAAGTAAGCTTCAAAATTGGCGATAGTGGATTAATTCAGGAAATGAGAGCTCAACTGTTCTATAAGTATGAAAATGGTTAAAAATTTCATCTATTTGAGTTCCAGCATCCTGATTCCAGAATGGATGTGAAAAAGAGGTGCGTTTTGGAAGCTATATTGCTGTAAACGCAATGGCTCGCTTAAATAAAGTATGGAAGGACAGAAAATAAATTCATTACTATCAAATCACGTTTAATAAAACCCCTGAATTTTTCCATTTTCTGTAGGACGTTGCGGTATGGATACTGCAGATGATCGATCTTGGTATTTGTCGAAGAATTATACTTATTCTGAAATAGGTAGTTCGATTTTTCCCATTTTTTATTTGCAAGCGGGTTTGTAGGTTTCAGCGTTTCAAAAGAAAATAACGGAATTCTTGTAAAATCATAACACGTGTACGTTTCTCTGTCATCATATCATAGCTGATGTTCTCAGAAACCATTCGACATTGAATTTGAAATTACCAGTGATAAAGCAGATAAACCTCTATTAATTTTGTAGTTAAGAAGCAAATAATTTTTTTTAGATATGAAAACTTTAGCCAATATATAAAGGCTAATCTTTTCCATGTTGGCTAAAGTTTTCATTGCCAAAAATTTCTACAATTATTTTTTTACTTGTAGATCTATATATCTAAAATAGAAAAGTATGAATTCAGTGAAGACAAATTTATTTACCCTGTGATTTTGAAATTACTATGTTGATAAACCCTTCGGTACTGAGTTTAGTGGCCCCCTATGGTCTTGGCTGTTACATGAGGGGACGATGTCAATGTTTATTTTACCTCTCTAGAGTGCGTACAAATATTATACAACGTTCGCCCGTCTTTCGTACATTCACATTGCTCAACGCAGTGTTGCGTGATGCACCCAGTCTACATATTTTTTCTGCTCCATTGACCGTTTCAGAAATGGGATCATAGAGTTGCTTGGTAGTTCACGACTGATTGCTAAATGATATTCATCCAAATTATTGTGTATTTGTTATTTAATTGTATGGAATTGCTCTATGAGTGTACTGTACTATTCGTCATTGTTTCATAACTCTTTGTTATATGTTCTTCCACATGCCCATCGTTGGGTAATACTGTAAGTTGAGCATTGGGTTTTCAAGAAATAAATAAATAAATTACAGGTACGTTTACATTAAATATAGTGATCACTAATTACCCTTAAATCTAAAACCCAATATTTATACAAAACTTATTGATAAATATGTAAAAGTTAAATTTGCTACAAGCGAAATATTTCTATTCAAACGACAAAATATGATTCAGAAAACATATTATTATTCTCTCATCACATGCCAGAGTGATGGTGTGTCGACTCGATTTATCTTTATTTCTAGTATAATACTCACAACGTCTCTCTCTCTCTCTCTCTCTTCTTAATATATTAAACATCCGTATCTCCTGTGCGTACTTCAGGCACCTGCTTAATTACGTTGCCCATTTCGTGACTTAATATTTTTCGTTTCGACCTTGAATGTAAACTCTCATTGCCTCTAAACAAGTTTTACTTCAAAAATTATGAAGATCGCCATTATTGAGCCATCGCTTTTTGATCTATATTAAATATTTAATTTATGGAATGGCAAGTTTCATAAAAATATATTTTTCTTTGAATTTAGGTACATTTCTTTAGGTACCATTTTTCTTTGAATTTAGGTACCATTCCAGCTTTGTATTGCCTTTCTTTCTATTTGAATCGATTACAAAGTAAATTTAGTATACAGATAGTATTCTTGTGAGAGTGCTTGTAAGCATCGATTAACAATAATTTCTAGTTTTGAAGAGGATCCTTAATTTGAGGATTTGTAAATAGTTGATATACGTTGCTTTTGCAATTAGCAGAACGACATTTCAATATTTTGAAATACGCAAGAAACTGAACGAACTGTGGCCTTTAAAAATAGAGATGTATTCTAACCAAAATTAAATGGTAATTATTTTAAGGTATTTAGGATAATTTTATACATAAAGCAATTTATATAGAGCAGTTCTTGTGCAAAGGAATGCTAGTGCAGGTTGTCAGTGAAACTGTTTGAGAGTCGGCAGACCCTTGATGCGTAGCATGTATTGTTGTAACTTTAGCTTTAAGAAGAACTGTTTAATAAATAATTTTTTTTTTATTTTAACATAAATATTTTCGTTTTCTAAACCTAACCTAATCTTCATCATTGGCTGTAATTCGTCCTTCTGTACGATGTACATACAAACGCTCTTTCCAACTTATTTGTTTTATTTATTTATATTGTATCAAACTGGTATATATGGCGGACTTACGAGAGTAATCTTTTAAATCTTGCAACGAGAGTAATCTCTTACAGCCAACCAAAACACCAGTCCAGCCCCGCTCGGCGAGCCGCCGGGAATCGAACCCGGATCCCTGCGGTACGTAGCGCAGTCAAAGGCCCTATGCCTTGTAATTAACCCTACACACCACGATGATGACATTATTTAACAATGTTAAATTATTTTTGCGTTATTTTTAACAAAATATGAAATATTATAAGTGTTTTTTGTATTGTTTGTAAGCAATTACTAAATACAATTATATAATATTTTTATAAACATGCATTCAGTTTATTTAACGCGTATGATCAAATCACATGCTAAATGATCAAATAGAGAATATATATTGCTGAAACCTTAATTTATCTAATTTATTTATTGAATACAGAAATATGATTCACCTAAGCCTGTAAAAAAAAAATTTGCAATTTGTAAGCCAAAGGCTAGTTTCAGTGCCACAGGCGAGTTTCACTGATTCAATTAAAATATATCTAGGAAAAAGGTACGCTAGAACCTTTTCATGATAATATGGATAATTCATTTGTAAGTAAATTTTCATATTTTCCTACAATTTTTTTCTCAATTTCTTTGTCCATTACAGAGCGCTGCACAATGTTATCCAGGAAACAGATGCGGTCAAGGGATGTTGCTAAAACATTTTCGTTTTACATATTAACTTAATCAAAAATTACAACGCCAACATTACAAAAAATGTAATGAAGACAACGACGATAAGATTTCATTGAAATAATATTTTATTATACGTTTTTTCGGCAGTCGGTTCATGGTTATTGCTGATCATATTTATAGGAAACGAGTAATGGGGATACAGCAGTTGTTGGTACGTAAAAAGGGTTTACCACGAAATAGGGTGGTAGCTGGAGGCGAGGGCGTTGCTGGTAGTAAGGGTTGTACTGATAGCCTTCGGGCATGTACTCTTGGTATGCATTCGGTTTCCGAGAGAGCGACAAGCCCGCCATGCTAATGATGACAAAAGCTAAAACTAAAATCAAAGTATGTGTTTATTTTTTTAATAAAAAAATACTTTGATTTTATTATCTTCATGTTGCCAAATGAACATTTCTTGTTTACACTATCACCTTTATATAATAAGAGATAGAAACAAAGATCAAATAAAAAAAACGGTGATGAAAAATGTAGACTTTCATGGAAAATATAATAAGATGTAATATAGTTACAGATTAGAGAGTATAAATATTTCTTTCATGGCAACGATCGTTATCTATTTTAAATTGTTGGAATATTTAAAGTAAATTATAAAAAAAAATACAGAGTTAATGGACCGAATGAGTACCCACAACCGAATGAAGGAATCGTAACTATATTTTGTCATTCGAAAGTTGGTTTAAGGTCCTTTTTGCTTTTTATTCAGTTTTGGATGTTACTTATAGTAGTAATATACAAATTGTATACGTACTCAGAACCATCATTTTAGCTTTTAATCGATTATAAGTTAACGATACGTCAGCACACGTACGGTCTCTTCTTGTGCATCAGATTTTTATATTTTAAATTTGATTGGAAACACATTTATTATATAAATAGTATTAAAATATAAGTAGTAATAAAACGCATGACACTAATTTGTTTTGATATTTTTCAATTAATTTTATATAATATAACATAACTACGCCGTCACGCTTTTCGTAACATTGCATTATTGTACAATGTAAATCAAATACTGATTGAAGAAATATATCACATACACGTGCCATCGATCGGCATATTTCCTTTTGATGATGAATCATAGACTCTGTTTAGCTAGATGAACGAAACCGTGTTGATACATATATATTTGTGTATATATATATGTATATATATATATATATATATATATATATATATATATATATATACCCAAGCCATTTTTGAATAATTTTCCGGTCATTTACTGTATAGCCCTTGACAATTAATTATTGCAAAAGTTGTGTCATATTTAAGTTTATTTCGCATCTGTTTTTTAGTTTGGTAACTGCATAATCCGCTATATCAGCCATATGTATTGTACATATAACTTGATAAATAAATAAATGGTGATTCTTAATTCTCCTCGAAGTAATGGGTCTCTAATAAAGTTTGAGAATTAATCACATCAATATATTTTCTGTCTATAGTACAAGTTACAAACTTTAATTAATAATAAGTGGTTATTAACTTCTTCCTTAAACATTAATGTTACATTTTAATTATTTCGTTCACTTCTCTAGTATTACTAACAATACTCGCAAAAATAACTTCAGAATTTTAATCTACTTTTTCCAAATGTATTCTCTAAATTCCTTTTAATGCCTCTTAAATATTGGAAAATTTAGTAACTGAAGGATACAAAATAAACTATCAGTTCTTCGTAAAAGTAATGAAGGAGAAGTTGTCACCTGTCACGCATGTATTGATACTCGTTGTTTCATTTACGGGTTCATATTTATCATATAATATGTCCTTGTGACTAAATAAGTATTAACGGATAATTCACATAACACAAATTTCAGCTGATTGTTCAGTTCCTGAGTAATTATATTATGGACCAGTTTTTGTTTAAATATTTTTATGAATACTTGACGTTTGTTGTTGAAAAATTCTGCAATAAATTGGTATAAGGTCACACCATTTTAATTTACAATTTTGCAATAATTGATATAATGTCACATTATTTTTATCGAAAATATAAAAATAAACCAAGATAGTAAAATATGTCCAGTAATACAGCAGTAGTCGCTAGGTAAAATAGAGGTAGTAAAATATGTCCAGTAATGCTGCAGTAGTGGCTAGGTAAAATAAAGTAACTAAAGTATGTTCACTAATACAGCAGTAGTGGCTAGGTAAAATAAAGGTAGTAAAATATGTTCAGTAATACAGCAGTAGTGGCTAAGTAAAATAAAGTTAGTAAAATGTGTCCATTTATGTGTTTAATTGCCTTTCAACGTTTAAAGAGTGAAAAAAATACTAAAAATACTACTTTAATACAACAGATGGTAAATAAAAGAGCACCATCACACACAATGAACAGAAATGATGGTCATTGACCATCACGAAACATATTTATGTTTCGTGAGTTACTTTCGAACAGTCACGCGTACATAGTTTGAATATGATTCGTAAGTGACCACAAGTAACTGTTTTTTTTATTAAATTAGTTTTTTAATTTATATTTAAAATTTGAAAGATTATTATTTCAAATTAGGTTTATTTTTCACCATGTTAATATATTGTTTAATATACATTTTATGAGGGTAGAAATATTGTCAATTTCTAAAAAAATGTGAAATTTAATTTCATTGCTATGACTTATCAGTAAACTTTAGGTATACTTTTGTTTTTTTATTATTTAAGAAAAAGCAATGTAAGTAGAAGTTTTGCTTTAACATTTATGGAGATAGAGGGTGAATTTATATTTTTGTACACATTTTCAACAATGCGTTTAAAACTACTTTAAGTAAAATTTAAAAAAAAAATAATTTTCGTAATTTTATATTTTTGTTATTTTAACTGATACTTCCGACAATATATGAAATTTAAAAAAAAAACCTAATATGTTGTTTTATTGGCAAATCTTGAAATAATTATATGAATATTTTAAGTGTTAACTCCGTCCATCTATCTGTGTGTTACAGCAGTTTTTCTAGGGAATGATTTGAGAGACAAATATGAAATTTGATAACAACCAAAAAACAATTTTTTTTTGTTTTTAAGGCAAAATTTTAGAGAATTTTCTTAAAAATCGATTGATGTAGAAACTTATTGGTAATGACAAAGTTATTTTGGCCATTGCACTGGTGGTCACCATTAAATATTGAAAATAACTAATGAAATACGTCCAGTAGCCTCAAAAACAGTACAAATATTTTTTTTGAAATCGTTTTTATAAAAGTAACGGAATATTTTGGTCCATCGGATGCAGTTGAAAATGAATTGTTATTTCCTTTTCTCTTATTGTTACAACTTGCTTATTGCATTGTTACTTATTTCAAGATGAAACAAACAATATAATATATTTCTATCTTTCGAGAAAAAATTCATTAATTTTCGAAAATGAGACAATTTATTTTAAAATTTTTAATAAACAGATAATTCTACTTTCAATGATATTTTCCTCATCAAATTTCCATACTAAAGAGTCCTTAAAATCGGTGCTGGGCGTGGAAAGGTAACTGGTTCTCAAAGTGATTTCAAGCTTCAATAATTCGGCTAAAAATAGAGAAATAACGGATTTTTCTAAGTGATGGCTTGGTAAATTACAAACAGATTTATTTAAAAAATTGAAAACAAAAAATATAACAAAACATTGTAGATATTTCCTGTTAACGTAACGGAAGTATTAAAAAAAGAAATTTCGAAAGAAACCGCATTTAAAGTTTGAGAAATTAAAGATTTTTTTTGCTGCGTATTTATATTTAATCTTTTATACAGTTTCAGACGGGTATCTTTGTTTTCATTTAAATTTTAGTATTTTGTATTGTTTTTAGGGTTTCATACCTCAAAAGGGAAAATGGAATACTTGTAAGATTACTCACGTGTGCGTCTGTCACGGCTGTTTTCCTTATTGAAGTAAAAACTTGAAATTTAACGTAAAAGTAAAGAATATTAACTCACATATATATCAATACATTACACTCAAAAATATATTATGTCACAGCTGTTTTCCTCATTAAAGTAAAAACTTGAAATTTAAAGTAAAAGTAAGGAATATTAACTCACATATATATATTAATAGATTACACTCGAAAATATATTCTTTCACAGCTGTTTTCTTCATTACAATAAAAACTTGAAATTTAACGAAAAAATAAAGAATATTAACTCGCATATACATCAATAGATTACACTCAACAATATATTATGTCACAGTTGTTTTCCTCATTAAAGTAAAAATTTGAAATTTAACGTAAAAGTAAATAATATTAATTCACATCTATATTAATAGATTACACTCAAAAATATATTCTTTCACAGCCGTTTTATTCATTAAAGTAAGAACTTGAAATTTAGTGTAAAAATAAAGAGGTTTTGGGGACAGAAACGTTTTGTTCATTTTTTTAAAATTGCCCAATATATTTCGGGAGATACTTAACAGTCATGTATATATTTACTTTGAATTCGACTCGTAAGCGAACAGAAGATACAGTTTATATTATTCAATAAATTTTCCAACTTTATTTAACCATTTTGAAAATTAATATCTAAAATTAATAATATTTTTCACCATGTAAAATACTATGCGTCTTTAAATATTTATAAGTACCTAAATGTTTGTACCGTTTAAACCGTTTTAATATTTATTTTTTTAGTTTTTGAGGAGTTTTATTCTTTTTGCAATGTATATATATAGATCGTTGGTTTCCATTACCTTAGCGATTAGTAATAATCCACGATTAAATGAAACTACGCGATGTAGTATTATTTGTACTTTCTTTAATTTCTTTATCACGACCTAGGTTTCGTTGTATTACAACATCTTCAGGTGATATAGTTTAATAGTTTCATTTAATCGGTAATAATGAATTTCTACAGAATTAACGCCAAATATATTCAATATTAATAATAATGTTTGGATACACTTTGTGTTTAAATAGCTTAATATAAAAGAAAATTCATATTTGTTAATATCTATAGAAAATAACACAACTATGGTTTTTGAAAAATTACAGCTATTTAAAGTGGAATTTAGGTAGTACTTTGAAAATGTAAATGATTTTCAGAGCATCTGAAAATGAAAGGCGCTGAGCGTTGACAGGCGTTTCTGTTGATAGACGTTTTCGTTGACAGACGTAGCTGTTGTGCGTTTACATGCAATTTATTGCTATAACTTCGGCAATACGTGCTGTTGTTTAATATTTTTGATATAGTAATAGAATTGGAATATCACTGCTACGCAATTTAGAAAAAATTAAATTTTTCTTAATATCGGATTGCGTGTTCACATAACATTTACAACACGCAAATAGTCAATAATAGTCAGTAAATTTCATCGATACTTACGTTTATCGATCATACGATTTTCTTGTAACACTATATATTTTAGGCGATCTTTATAGAGATATATTCATAACCTGCCATAAAGAAGAAAATCTTTCCTGGATACGATTTTGTGATTTAAAATTTAATCCAAACTTCGCCACGGGCTGTTATCCATTCCTTTTTACGATGTACATATACATGCACTTATGAAGGGATTTTGCAATAATTGAAATGCACATTCGATTTCAGCTATCAAAATGGAAGAACGCTTTCAAATTTCTTAAGCAATATTTAACAGTTCAATGTTTAAACGAAATTATCTTATATTTGCATCTTTAAACACTTGAGCGAACGTAATTATTTAGATGCATCTTTTATATTTTATAAATTAGCGGGATTTTAGAAACATGTATGCAAATTTATTTTATAAGCTAATATATTTCAGTTTATCCTAAATTCCCTAATAAAGAACGTATATTTCTGAAACGTTATGAAGCTTATCTGAGTCTTTTGTAGAATGTAATTATACCCATCACCCAAAACAAAAGCACAAGAGCACCATAAAAAAATTGTATCTATTCTCAAGCCAAAGTTTAAATATCAAAGATGGGCATTGATATAATATGTAATCACTTATTGCTTCCTCTTAAATATTACATCCAATTACGCAACATATATGCTGGAACCTTTTCACGATAACTTTGATAACTCAATTGTAATGAAATTATCATATTTACACCCAATTTTTTGCTAAAGTTCTTCGCTGGCTGCATAATATTATGGAGAAAATAAGCGCCAAAATGAGATGATGCTAAAGCAATGTCATATTTATCCAAACTAAAATGATAGTGTTAGAGAAAGAAACGACATATTAATATCATTAAAATATAATTTTATTCAAAGTTTTTCTCTGCGGTGAGGTATTGATATTATTGATCACATTAATATGCCGGCTTAGCTGTTGGTTTAAGAACACGGCCTCTTTAGAAGTTAGGCAGGTTTTTTGATGTAGTAGGGGGATTGCTGAAAGCTACCTGACTCGTAGTTAGGACGTGCGTCGTAGAAAGGGCGTTGCGGGAAGTAAATTTGGTGCCCATTCGTAACCTGGGACAGCGACAAACCCGCCATGCCGATGATGACCGAAGCTAAAACTAAAAATCAAATTAATTTAAACATACATTTATTTGTTTAGCTGAAACAAAAACTTGGGTTTAATAATGTTCGTTTTCCCAATTAAATGAAACTACGTGATTATTATTTCTACTTTCTTTAAGTTCTTTACCACGACCTAGGTTTCGTTGTATTTAATTGTGAATAATGAATTTCTACAAAATTAACGCCAAATATGTTCAATCAATGTTCGTTTTATCAAATAGGTATTTAATAATACTACCGCCTTTATATGTATTATTGCTATTCCCGTCAATACACCCAGGTTGTCTGAGGTTTTACCAAGTAGGTATTTTATAATACTACCGCCTTTATATGTAATATTGCTATTCCCGTCAATACACCCAGGATGTCCGAGGTTTTACCAAGTAGGTATTTTATAATACTACCGCCTTTATATGTAATATTGCTATTCCCGTCAATACACCCAGGTTGTCCGAGGTTTGACCAAGTAGGTATTTTATAATACTACCGCCTTTATATGTAATATTGCTATTCCCGTCAATCCCCCCGGGTTGTCTCAGGGCCTCTTCTGGGCCCATAACATCATACAAAAGATGACCTTATCATACAAAAGAGGGGACCTTTGAAGGGCCCCAAATAGTGTCCCGTATCAATAATTATAATGTTTCCACCCGTTAAGTACTCTCTCTACTCAATAAGCCATTTAATACTTTTATTTTATCTAGAAAGCTTTTAGCGAACTTTAAATGCTTCAAGAATCTGTCCACTCTCAACCAAGTTCCGGTGGCAAAGAAACCTCGTCCTAACAATTTGCATGATTCTACTCTATTGTTATACTAACGTATGCTCATAATCAAGGCTCTACTCGCATCATCACGCTCACTGCTACTGTGCAAAACATGATCCGCGCTTCAACCGAACAAAACATGATTCGCCTCCTGCGTATCAAAATCGCAGGAGGACGCCCGGCTTTTTCGCAGTGCAAATCGATATAAAAGGCGGCGTTTCGATATAAAAGGCATGTTTCGTAAGAAACTGTAAAATTAGTTACTTTTAAAATCTTAATTAGGCTGTCATTAATCATCATTTGCTGCATCTTAATTAGGTTTTTAGGATGACCAGTCAGTAAATAAAGTGGCCTCTATATATCTTACTCCATTTAAGCAAATGTTCTCTTACTTCTGTCACATTTTTAATCACTATTCTGATTTTATAAATCCTAACATAATAATATAACTATACTCTTCCTAGAAGTATAGCCTTTTGAACCTAAAAATAATTTGTCAAATCAAATAATAATTCTAGAGATTAACGCGGCCAAACAGACTTTTTTGCTCTATCACTGTTATACCCTTGTACCGCAGTGATAGCGCGGAAAAGTTTAATCGTAGTGTTATGATGTACACTCTATAATGATTTGTGAAATTTATGTGTTTTCTGACACAAAAAGAATTTTTGAAATCGAATATAGGATTCCAGAGATTAACACGAACGAACAAACTATTTCGCTTTATACTGCTTTACTCCTGTGAATTGTAACATCATATTATGTATGTATGTATATATATATATATATATATATATATCTTATAATCTCCTGAAATGTATGTGTAAAAAATTATTTTGGAATCAAACATTCCATTACAGAGATTAGCACGAACAAACAAATTTTCCGTTTTACATATGAATTGGTATAAACGATATGGGACGAGAGGCTAAGTTATTAAAAAAAATGTGCTAACAAGTGTAGGCTAGTTTTATTTAAGAGAAAATAGGGCGAAAAATATTGAGAATTAAAACTAGGATGTATCACTAGTTCGTTCTGGACAAAAAACTTTATATAAACATATAGAATTAATGGGGTAAATCCATCATCAGATGGCGGAATGTCCTAAATACATATACTCACCCGTAGTTTGCTTTAGGACCTTCCTGAATTTAATTTAATGTTAAATTGTGCTAGTCGGTAACGTACTAATTGAACACTTACATAAAGTCTTCATTTTGGCTTCGTGTCCTGAACAACTGAAGGATGTTTCGGTGTGTGCAGTCGATTTATATTCTGATTTATGTTTGAAAAATGATGTGTGACGCTAATTAGCTCTAACATTTTTCAATTGATTTTATCGATTACATAACTTACTGCGAATAATTAACCGTAAATTACCGTAAAATGTAATTAGCGTATAATGTAAATCGATTACTGATTGGGTAATAATACTTGCGCGTATTATCGTTATATTTTACTTCAAAAATAAAATTTATTCATTACTTTGGTGGATGGGCTGTAGATATAATGCCCTTGAAATGCTCGTACACTTGATTAATACTTCAAATTAGCTAATACTGTTTTATCAGGTACCTTTTTGATTTATTTTTATGAATGCCTAACTTTTTTTTTGCCGAAATATAACTTTAAATTAACGTACAGATTCTAATTAGAAATTATCAATGCCTTACTTGAAAGTTGTAATGAGAAATTTCTCTGATATTATAGAATGTGATTATAGATAGTGGTGCTATTTTTCTAGAGAAAATAAATATGATTTGATGTCGTTTAAGGTGCATTAGTTTGATTTACTATTTTGGAAATGAAGATTGTAATAGAAAATGAAGACGGCCGCGAGTTAATAATCAAATTATAGTGCAGGCAAACACCTAAATACGTAGTTCATATTTATTATTATAATTTCGAGTTTATTTGAAATTGTGTAAATAAGGAAAAAAATTTCAAAAAACGCCTTTTCTGGATGTTACAGTGGTAAGATTTCGCTTATGTACTTGAGAATTACTCCGAAAATGAAGACGGCCACCAGTTAATAATCGAATTATAGCGCAGACAAATCCCTAAATATGTAGCTCATATTTATTATTATAATTTCGAATTTATTTGAAATTGTGTAAATAATGAAAACAAATTTAAAAAAAAACACCTTTTCTGGATGTTACAATGGTAAAATCTAGCTTATATATTAGAGAATTACTCCGAAAATGAAGACGGCCGCGAGTTAATAATCAAACTATAGCGCAGACAAACCCCTAAATATGTAGCTCATATTTATTATTATAATTTCGAATTTATTTGAAATTGTGTAAATAATTAAAACAAATTTAAAAAAAAAACACCTTTTCTGGATGTTACAATGGTAAGATCTCGCTTATGTACTTGAGAATTACTCCGAAAATGAAGACGGCCGCGAGTTAATAATCAAACTATAGCGCAGACAAACCCCTAAATATGTAGCTCATATTTATTGTTACAACTTTAAGTTTAGTTGAAATTGTGTAAATAATGAAACAAATTTTAAAAAACACTTTTTCTGGATGTTACTATGGTAAGATCTCGCTTATGTACTTGAGAATTACTACGAAAATGAAGACGGCCGCGAGTTAATAATCAAACTATTGCGCAGACAAGCCCTAAATACGTAGTTTATATCTATTATTATAATTTCGTTTATTTGAAATTGTGTAAATAACGAAACAAATTCAAAGAGACACCTGTTCTGGATGTTACAGTGGTAAGATTTCGCTTATGTACTTGAGAATTACTCCGAAAATGAAGACGGCCGCGAGTTAATAATCAAACTATAGCGCAGACAAACCCCTAAATGCGTAGCTCATATTTATTGTTACAACTTCAAATTTAGTTGAAATTCTATAAACAAGTGTTAACTATTGCGATATACGTTTGGAAACGGGCAATATAAACATTGATTTCCTTGCCAATAAATGCGTCTCCTTTCAATTTATACGCAATACATTTCCATAATTCGTGTTACAGAAGAAAACCTTTTCTGATTTTCACAAATTGAACATGTTTTTTATATTTTAAATTTAATTTAAAATTTACCTTGGCCTATTTATAATCCGTTCGTTTTTACGATGTACACCCATAAGCGATAATGAAACGTTGTCGCAATACTTTAAGATAAAATCTGAATCTTTTCTGTTTCCTTCATTTGCTGTCAAAATAAAACACCGCATTTAATGTTTTTCCCATTTTCCAGTAGCATAATTATTAAATACTACTGTTTGTTATTTCCGTGCTTATTTTTATACAGGTTTTGAATAAACGAAATGATACATACGCAAATTTTCCACTTTAAAGGAATTTTAAAAATACGTATGTAAATTTATTTCATATGTCAAATTATATTTTTTCTAGCGTTAGTTTATTTAATTAATTGGCCCTATACAAGTCATGCATCATTTAAAACAAAACGAAAGGTGTATATGAGAAAAAATGACAATTATATTGGAAAAATTTCATTATCAAAAATTGTAGAATCTATGGGTACTTGACTCTAAACATTATTTATAAATATAAATAGACGTGATGTAATCATTCCATGGGAACCTAGATGATCTATTAGTAATCAATCTTCTAATATTTAAGCCCAATTTTTTGCTAATGTTTTTTTTATATGTGTTCTATATATCGCTGCATAATGTTAAACACAAAACAAGCGCAGACAAGAGGTGGTATAAAAATATACGGTGTTAAAACATTTCTCATTTGTGTAATATAAAAAAAGAAAGAAAAAAGTTTAATAAGCAAATTTATATTTTCAGTTAAAAGAAAATTTTATTTCATTCTTTTAGTCAAATTCTTGGTATTATTGACATTATTAATTATCAGCACATAATGGCTCAGCCACAACTTTTGGTTTGATAGCAGTCATATTCCACATGAACTTAGTTACACCAGCTATATTCCCCAGACCGTGCGCCTACTGATTATGGTTTGTTTAGATCGCTTAACAACACGTTACGCGAAAAAAACTTTGATGATGAAGACCATCTACGACAGTTCATAGGCCAATTTTTTCTTTCCAAGCCACTTGAATTTTATGCAGATGCTATCCACTTCCTGATAGTGACTTGGAGATATGTAGTACAAAATGATGGTGATTACTATATCGATAGTTAATTAATTTTAAATTCGGAATACATATTAGCCAAACATAGACACATATACGCACACACACACTCACACATATATATTTATATATATATATAATATATATATATATATATATATATATATACATATATATATATATATATATATATATATATATATACACACACATATGTATATGTATGTGTGTGTGTATGTATTTAGTGTACTCCTGAATGATATTCAGGATGAAACCAAAGATATATCATTTGTTAAAATTACTCCACTTAGGAAGTACACTCAAATATATAATTCATAACCCTTATTATTTAATTTTGTCACAGTAGAGTAAAAATGAGAAAGATATAACTTAGATGTATATTTAATAAAAACCCACCACAACAATATTTCGATTACAGGGCAGGGAATCAAGGCAAATAACATACGCCAATGACGTATTTGTACACACTCTCAGCTGACGCAATTGAAAAAATTAAAAAAATTATAAGCAATGACTATAGAGGTATACTCTTTGCCAAGATTACTCAATAAAGTTCAAACTTCAAAATTTCATGAATTACAGTCGAATTTCTATCACTGGATGGCCACTGGTAACTATAAAACTTTCAAAACAACTGATACGTTCACTCATTTCTAGGCAAACCGCTGTCAAGATTCTTGCTTAAGATGTGCGGAATTAAAAGTGAGAAACGAAAACAAATAAATATAATATCAAGCATAATCGTGTTTTGTTTATAAGCTAAAAAACCAAAATATATATTATTAGACAAACTATGCTCAGCACTAAGGTTATATATTTGAGGGTTATTTTATGATAACATTCTTGACTGTTCCTGTCTTAAAACTGTATTTTTAAATACGTTCCTGTCTTAAAACTGTATTATTAATTACGTCGTATCGTATTTGTACAACAACTACTACAATTTTAATAATGATATTGAGAAGAATTTATTCAACCAATTAAAACATAATTCGGAAGCAATAAAACGATTAGAAAAACAATATTCATAATGCGAACTATTGGATTACTATTACTACAACGCGAAATGTATATTTTCATGACGCTACCGCCATTTTGTGTCGCGCTACTTATTTACCGCGTAACTTCATTTATCAAAATGGCGACTTTTTTGTCTATTAATAAATTCGCCTACGGAATATAGTCTACGTAATTTGGGGTGACTTATAATAAAATGATTTGCATAAAAATTTTAATTTACCACGTTTTTAAATCGAATTAAAAAATTTAAAATAATATCTCCTTGTCCATAAAGATTTATTATCCGATACAGATTTATAATCACAAACATATTGTCCTGGAAATTTGTGATTGTGAATATTTATTCGCTATGAATATACTTGTAAGATCGAAAACAAAAAGGTAGGGCGCTAGTTCACTTAAGTCTTCACTAACAGTTTTGTTGTACCGCAAATGATATGACCTGTATGATGAGTTTTTTTAACGACAGTTACTCAGCTTTGAGCTATGTTTAAAGTCTTAAGTATTTAACTCAAAGGGAGGTCAGATTAAAACCGTTTGCAAAAATTGTACTGGGCAAACAAACAGACAAGACAGCGAGCTAATAAAAACATTACCACGTTTTTATTATTATTATATATAAAGGTATGATTTTTGTCATACACACACACACACACACACACACACACATATATATATATATATATATATATATATACATATATATATATATATATATATATATATATATATATATATATATATATATATATATATATATTTATATATACGAATACTAATACCAAATTATCATTGATAATTATTTGCTAATATTATATTACTGAATAAAAGTTTAATGAAACGTTATGCAGATTCAATTAAAACATAATTTCATTCAATTCTCTTTATTGATGGTGTTTATTCTCAGATATGATGTCTTAATAAGCATACTCATAACTAGATAGATAGCCAGGATCATGGGGAGGTCCATACCCAGGTCCAAATCTATAATAATGATGGTGGTAAGGATGATGCTTGTATGCTTCAAATTGATAGTCTTGGTAGGCTTTCTGGTACGATGACAGCGAACCACCCACCATGCCAATGATGACCAAAGCTAAAACTAAAAATCAATTTGTATAATTACATATAAAAATGCATAAATTTATAGATTCAGAACATTATGTGAGAATGCTACAAGATAACAGCCGGTTCGCTTGGATATTGTAACCCAACTAGCCGTAAAGCTGCAACACGCCACGGGTTTTAGTTATTAGTGTTCGGGTAAATGTCCCAAGCGTCGCAATAATAAGGAATTGGAGGTTACAGACACAAGAATTTATAAATATATATATATATATATATATATATATATAAATATATATATATATGTAACTATTGTACCAATGGTACTGATACAAGACTTTCCGTGTCCGGTCTGCGCCTGTCGTTTTTTTAAGAAGGGCGGAATTGTGTTGAATATTCTTAAAACATGAAAAGCGTGATGTCAGTATCCATAGGTAGTCCTGGAACTAGTCGGATACACGTCATCACGGCGACACTGTCGGGTCCTGGAGTCTCTTTTTTCTTTCAAGAAATAATCAAACGTTCAATTTTCTTTTCCTTCTATTGAAAAGTCGGTCATTTTATTTGTTGCACTATCGGCTTAATATTGAACAATGATAAAGAAGATATAAAATAAAGAAGATGTAAAATAAAGAAGATACATATAATTAAACAACGATCAAGAAGATACAGAACTGCCATCTATACATATAATACAGAACTGTCATCTATACATATAATACATAAATGTCATCTATATATGTAATAGAGAACAATCATCTATACATGTAATACAGATCTGATTTCTATACATGTAATACAGAACTATCATCTATACATGTAATACAGAACTGTCATCTATACATGTAATACCAAACTGTCATCTGTACATGTAATACAGAACTGTCATCTATACATGTAATACAGAACTATCATCTATACATGTAATGCAAAACTTTTATCTATACATGGGAAACAGAACTGTCATCTATACATGTAATATAGAACTATCATCTATACATGTCGTCACCGTGGTGTGTTGGGTTAATTGACTGCGAGGTGCACCACGGGGACCCGGCACAAGGCATACGGTCTTTGACTGCGAGGCGCACCGCGGGGACACGGGTTCGATTCCCGGCCGCTTGTCGATGGTGGTGGTGACTTGGTGTTCAGGTTTTCAGGTTGGCTCTAAGATATTGCTCTTGTAGCAATAAGTCCACCATATGTATCAGTTAAATATATTAAAGTTTAGAAATAAATAAATAAATAATAACATTGTCACATAGTAAATTCGCAAATTTTAAATATTTTGAAAAGAGTGATTTAGCGTATAAAATGATGATTAAAACTTTTATTAGAATTTTTGTCTGTTTGTCTGCATGTTAATTTGAGCGGGAATCATGCAAAATATACTGGATGGATTTTGATGAAATATGGTATTGTGATAGTGTATACACAATAGAAACATATAAAAGAGAAAAAAAAACAATTATTTTCCCTAATTACACGCGGACTAAGTGTAGGCACAGCCAGTTTAAAATAGAATTAGAGGTAAAACCTTTATCAGCAGTGAAAAAGGATACAGATATTTCTTCTTTGACATTGATCACTTTAAAAAGATTACCAACTTGGAAAATTTTATGTAAATTATAATAAATTTTCCAGGGTAAAAAACTGAATGATCACCCACTACCGGATGACGTAATGCCGTAAATATATATGTTTGTTTGGTTTATAGTTTTTTTGTGAATTTTATTTTAAATTTTGCTTAGTGATGTGAAAATTCACACTTATTCAGTAATTCATTTTGGCTTTTTGTCGAAAACGAGGTAAGTATGCTTCCTTAGTCCTACTCCTCGAGCAGTCGGCTTTTATATTTCAGGTTTGATTGAAAACACGTTCAATAAATGGTGCGTGACGTTAATTCGTTCCAACATTTTTCCATTTGCCTGTTTTATTCATTATATTACTCATAACGCCTTATAATACGCCACCCAATTGTTTATTTTATTGCATTATTATGTGATATTATAAACTACTGGTAGTATAAATTCTAGTGCTACCAGATGTTCTTCTTTTAGTGGCGTCACCCAATCTCTCCATATTTTTATTTTTATAGATGATTAAAAACTTAGCGTATATTAAAGAAAACCATATGTTGCAAGTCGAGTGCATGAAATCATCCGAAAATACTTTCTGAACGCGGCAGTGATTCAATGTTTTTACGATTAAAATTATAATGTCTTTTATAAAAATTTAGCGCATATTCATCAAAAATCATATATTGCAAGCTGAGTGCACGAAGTCCTTCCGAAGCTATTTACTGAACGCGACGGCGATACAATGTTCTTAAGTATAAAATTGCGATGTTTTTATGTGTAAAAATTTAGCGCAAATTCAACAAAACTATATATTGCAAGTTGAGTGTGTAAAATCCTCCGAAGCTACTTTTTGAACGCGGTGGTTATATAATGTTTTTACGAGTAAAATTACAACGACTAAAAATTTAACGCAAATTAAACAAAAAACATATATTGCAAGCTGAGTGCACGAAGTCCTTCCGAAGCTATTTACTGAACGCGACGGCGATACAATGTTCTTAAATGTAAAATTGCAATGTTTGTATGTATAAAAATTTAGCGCATATTCAACAAAACTATATTTTGCAAGTTGAGTGTGTGAAATCCTTCTAAGCTACTTTTTGAACGCGGTGATTATATAATGTTTTTACGAGTAAAATTATAACGACTAAAAATTTAGCGTAAACTAAACAAAAAACATATATTGCAAGCTGAGTGCACGAAGTCCTTCCGAAGCTATTTCCTGAATACAAATAGTTTACGTGTAAAATTACAATATTTTTAAGTGGAAACAATTTAATGCATATTAAACAAATCCATTATAAAACACGTTAGGTCGGCTATTAAAAAACCAAATGACCTAAGCTGCAAAAAATCTAATGGGCCCTGATAACCAATTGAGTTCGCTCTGCTTATCAATAACAATATATTTTACTTCACAAAAAAAACTTGTGTAGATATTACTTTGTATTTCAACTTTATATTATTTTCCGTATTTACTTCAATTTGTAGAAAGTCAACTTGTAGTAAATATATAATTTCTTTTCTGCTTTTTTTCTTTTAATGAACTCATGGAAACAATATGTTTTCATACGAAGTATACTTAGTCTAATTTATATTTTACGTACGAGTATATTATTCTCAAGGATATCAAAGTAAATGTGAGTAATTAGAATGAGCGACTGGAGAAGAAATTCATTAACTGGTTGTGTTCTCTTGGTATTGTAGAAATCCTGTCCTGTCCATATTTATTTTATACGCATTCTAATATACTATACATGTATTTCACGTGTATTTATAAATATTTTAATGTGTTTTAAATGCCGAGATAGATAATATTTTTAAACTGTTAATTTTGCTTTTGTTTAAATTGTCGGAAACAATTGTAGGTATGGTCCAAGACAAAATAATTAGCGTATTGCGAGGAAAAAATACATTTTTTCTTAGTTTAGAGTTTTAGTGTTAAAGATGGTGTATAATCAATAAGTAATTACTTGTACAAGCCACGAATATTATTGATCATTATAAATGTCATGCACTTATTTGCTTCGGGATTTAAAGATGGTGTAGAATCAATAAGTAATTACTTGTACAAGCCATGAATATTATTGATCATTATAAATGTCATGCACTTTTTTAAAGATGGTGTAGAATCAATAAGTAATTACTTATACAAGCCATGAATATTATTGATCGTTATAAATGTCATGCACTTATTTGCTTCGGGATTTTGGAGGAATAAAGTTTTTTTAAATTAAAAGCTTTCGTTTTTTGATGTAATGGCAAGCATATGACCTGAACTAAAACTGAAATTCAAAATAGTTATGACAATACTCTTATTTCGCTTCAAGTTGCTAACAAAGTGTTTGAAATTTAAGATCAGTAATATTTTAATTAGGAAATTTATTTTGAATAAAGAAATGATAAGCTAGATACGTAAGTAACGTCGTATAACAAAATTAACTTTCTATAAAAAATTGTTTTATATTATGGATGCCAGACGGTATAACGATTTTTTACCACTGATTTATGAATACTAAATTATCGGTTATTTGATGAAAACTACAAGAAATTTACAGGGGCAATGACCACCTTCCGCTGACAAAATGCCGTAAGTACCAATCTTCGACGTCCAGTAGTAGTCTCATTTATAGTTACATATATAGAAACTGCATACTTTGTGAATATTGTTATTTTCATTTCTTACCAATAATAAGTCAAATATATTTTCTTACAAGCAGAAAACCCGTTTAGAAGATTTTTATAGTACGTTAATTTTGAAAAATCTTTTAAATTTATTTTACTACCCCAAAATTTCTTACAAATGCTATAAATTTATTTAATTACGTTATTGAGCTATTTATGAGATTATTTTCGCGGGTATAAGTAAAATTTTATTTGTTAAGTCAGGCTAGCTTTCCGCTTGTCAGAATTTCTTTTAAATATTTTCAGGGTGTTTATCAAAGATTTTTGTACATTTTTCACTAAAAAGATTTATGTACATTTACTATTAACAGGCAAGGTGTTCAAGGTGATGTGTAGAATGTAAGGTTATAATCTATACTATTAATAAAATTGTAGCACAGTGAATTCTGTATATGGAAAATGTTTTAAAAAAAAGTGTTTTATTTAGCGTAAAGAATGATACACAAGTCAGGAAACGTGTTTTTAGAATTTTTGTCAGTCTTTGTCTATGTTAATTTGTTCGTCAATCACCAGAATTCGTTTATACCTAATAGCAACATATGAGAAAAATAATTCTAATAACTTTCGTTATTTCAAAATTTCACGCGAATGAAGTCGTAGGCAAAGCTAGTTATTAAATAAATCTATATAATAGTCGAATTACGCACAACGAAGGTTTTGATTAATTTTTCAAATATTCTTTTGAATAATGATACCATTGCTTCTATATGTTAGGATATTTATTAATTAAAAGCTATATAAGTAATTTTTTAATATCTATTCTTTCGAGTAACGCAAGTAGGTACGCCATCTGAACTAAATACATGAGTAATGTGGTATAATAAAATCGCTTGTACTATACTATGGGGCCATGTTATTTTTCTAACAATAACAAATTTAAATTTAATTTAAAAATAATTAAGTTTCTATTACAACTATGCGGCTTTATATCATTTTATTAAAATATTGAATTTATATTTTCGATTTTTTTTGAAAATCGAAATGCAATTCAATGTCAATTTTTGGAAAACTTAAATAAAAAAATATTTCTTCCCTGTGTAGTGCTTCCCATTATGATTGTTCCCTGAGAGTATAAAAAATAGAGACAAGGAAAAATTAAATTCACCTCGCCACCTGCGATTCTTTTTACACACACACACACACACACACATACACACACACACACACACACACATATATATATATATATATATATATATATATATATATATATGTTAAATAAAAATAGTTTGGTTAATATAGTGTCACGGTTGAATATATTTGGCGTTAATTTTGTAGACATTCATTATTCACAATTAAATGAAATTACGTGATGTAGTATTATTTCTACTTACTTCAAGTTCTTTACCACGACCTAGGTTTCGTTGTATTACATCTTCAGGTGGGCTATTAGCAAAGATGGGCTATTAGCAAAGATGATGTCTTTCCTAATAGCCCACCTGAAGATTTTGTAATACATGGAAACCTAGGTCGTGGTAAAAAACTTAAAGAAAGTAGAAATAATACTACATCACATAGTTTCATTTAATTGTGAATAATGTTATGGGTTTAATCAGCTTTATTAGCATAAAAATAAAATGGTAACTTAGAATATAATTGATGTATACAATCGTCTCTCATTGAATTATAATATCATTATCGTTCAAATTGGATTGTCGAAAAAATTTAAACAGCTTATGTTTATAGAATCAAAGAAATAAACTAAAACGTTTGCTACATTTGTTTTGTAAGATATTTGTAACTGTCGTAAATACAAAATATAAATAAAGAACGAACCTTACCCCATTAAAAATAGTGACTTTTAATTTTAATTTTTTTTTCCGTTTTCTGATTATTCGTTTTGAAAATTCAGATGGAAACGGAAATTAACATTAGGGTATCTAAAAAAAAATAATTGGCTATAATATTATCACCGTCCAACTAATATGAACAAAAAAGAAAACAAACGACTTGATGAGCATAAATAGGTAACTTAGTTAATATCTTAAAAGTCTAAAAATATTTTTTTCTATATGTTAACAGAAAAAATTTAAAAAAGTCAGTACATTAAACGTAATTGAGTACCAGTCCTAATACAACTGAAGAATTAACAGACCTACTATCCCTGAAACGCTACTGTGCAACCTGCCATTGTTAAAAACCAAATGGTGGCGAATATCCGTTTCCTTTTTAACAATACAAAATTTATTCTTAAGCCATTCAATACAATAATATACTGATATTTTAAGAATCAAATACATATGACCTTAATAACTTCAAACAAAACTTATAATACAAAAAAAAAGTTTGGTGATAATGCAGACGATCTTCAATTTTATATAAGATTCCGATGGCCCGTGTTGGTTAGATATATAGTTATCATATAAGACTGTATAAGATGTATAGTTATCATAAAATGTATAGTTATCATAAAATTATTAATCTAAATAATGAAAATAAATAATAGCAAGTGGTTAGTTATAGATTAAATACTTTTCCATTAGTCCTTTTGACATAATTGTACTTATTTTCAGTCGAATTTGTTGGTTAGATAGCCCGTGTTGGTTAGATGTATAGTTATCATAAAATGTATAGTTATCATAAAATTCTTAATCTAAATAATGAAAATAAATAATAGCAAGTGGTTAGTTATAGATTAAATACTTTTCTTTTCCATTAGTCCTTTTGACATAATTGTACTTATTTTCAGTCGAATTTGTTGGTTAGATAGCCCGTGTTGGTTAGATGTATAGTTATCATATAAGACTGTATAAGATGTATAGTTATCATAAAATGTATAGTTATCATAAAATTCTTAATCTAAATAATGAAAATAAATAATAGCAAGTGGTTAGTTATAGATTAAATACTTTTCTTTTCCATTAGTCCTTTTGACATAATTGTACTTATTTTCAGTCGAATTTGCCTCTTGTCGTCTTAAATTTTTAACGCAATACAAAAATTGTATAAAAATATAAATATATTAAATATATTAAAATTACGAAGGAGAAATTCGACAGCCCAGTATATTTGCTTTATATACTAAGTATTTCAAAGCGTTTAAATAAATATATAATAAAATTTAATTAAGTGAACACACACGCGATTCCGAGGAGTTTTAAAAAAAGATTATAAAAATTTAATTAAAACATTACTTTATTAAATATTCTCTTCTGAGGTCGGACCGTGGTTAAAACTGAAAAAAATTAATAATATCCAATACGAAATTTGCCAGTTTTAGATCCCATCGGTCGATAATAAGGGTATTGTTGGTAATAATATTCGAATTCACCATCTCGCTTAGGAATCTTTTGTGATAGCGACAAGCCAACCATGCCGATGACGACCAAAACTAAAACTAAAAATTAAATCGTATATAGTTTTATCCTACCACGCATCTGTTGTCAAAGTTCTTTTCTATAACACTATAGTGAGAGATATGACAAAAGATTATTATAAATCATAAGAAAAGTACTTTCAACTGTCATTTAAAATATAATTAGTTGTACAAAGTATAAAAATGGTACCAAATGATAGTATAAATTGCACTATTTTGGCATTAATAGTTACGTCATTAAATTTTTTGCCATATTTGGTATAAATTACATTAAATTTTCAATGGTAAAGGAACAAATGATCACTCGTCACCAGATGACGTAAAGTACGTTTGGTCATTCGTCGATTGGTGTACGGTGTTTTTTTTTTAATTTAAGCCAATTTCATTTAATAATATACAAATTTACTACTTACTCAGGAACTTCATTTTTGCTTATTGTCGACAACTAGTGTTCGACACTAAGTGCTTCGTTACTATGGCAATTTTATGTCGTGCAGTCCGCTTTTATATTTTAAATTTGATTGGAAACGTGTTTGACTAATAACGCGTTACGCTGATTCGTTATGATACTTTTTCTTTTATTTTCTTTATTATATTAATAATTACAAATAATCGGCCTATTGTAAAATTACATTATCGTTCAATGCAAATCGACTGCCGATAAAGCACATTATTTACACACATCGTCTAAATCTTTCATTTAAACAATAAATTAACAATTAAATGAAACTACGTGATGTAGTATTATTTCTATCTTTAATTTCTTTACCACGACCTAGGTTTCGTTGTATTACAACACCTTCAGGTGGGATGTAAGCAAAGATTCAAATCTTTGCTTATATCCCACCTGAAGATGTTGTAATACAAGGAAACCTAGGTCGTGGTAAAGAAATTAAAGATAGTAGAAATAATACTACATCACGTAGTTTCATTTAATTGTGAATAATGAATTTCTACAAAATTAACGCCAAATATATTCAACAATAAATTAAATTTGGTGGTTAAAATTGCATTTATATCAGATATATCAATTATGCTAATTCTCCAATGAAAAATCACAATTCTATACATTTATTCTGCAGTCAGGATGCGGATTTGGTAAGTGTTACTAACTTTATTAAATGAATCATTATATGTCGTTAGATGTTCGATCGTGTACAATAAATCACTTGAAATGTTTGATAAAATTTGCAAAAAATTGATGATTTTTGTAAAATTAAAGTTTTAAGGTCAAATTTAGGTCATGGTTGAAAAATAAGAGAAGAGGGAAGGGTATATTTGAAGATGGAGCTCCAAAATTGCTCCAAAAAAATTAATGAAAAAAAAATTTTATTTTAGTTGGAAAAACTTATCCACCTATTTTTTGATACCCTGCTTGATTCCATGTGCAAAAAAAATTAAACGTTTATATGTATTTTAATTTTTTTTAAATACTTTGCTGCATAATGATTGAGAATTCTATATTTACTCCAAAAATATGTTAAGAGTTAACATTCCTTCCTTATTACCAAAATTACTATATACGTTTACGTTATGAATAATTAATATTTTCAAATCGTTTTATAGAAACACTATGTACCCTGGGTTATAACTGCTTAAATATGTACGGAACCCTCATAGTGTGTGTTTTACCTGCTCTTGAGAGGGTTTTATGTATTTTATTTAAACGTGTGCAAATGTTGTAATTTTAAAGTGTCTCTACCATGGTCATTCTAGCGTATATTCATACTCAAATTAATCTCAACCTAAGTAAAACTAATTTCGATTTCATTCCATTCATTCGACTATTTAATGCATTTCTCTTTTACGTTATATTAATCTGTTTTAGTAAGTAAAATTAACTAGTTTTTATTATTTTGTCCCTTTTTTCGTTAGATTTGAATTTCGAACCAAGGTAATATTTCGGAATAAGATTAATTTCTTCAAAGTAGATATACTGAACGTCTGAAGGATGAACTCATTTTATTAGCAAAGAAATACTAATTATACCAATACAAATTATAATTTAGTTCACAAGTAAACGAATAATTTTGCAAAAAGCTTTAATTCGTACTTTGCCAAATACTCATATATAGGAGGAAATAGAGATAACTTTACTCGCTGAGCTTCTTATAATGGCTGATGTGCAGCGGTAATAGTGTATTTTAATACAGGCTGTTTACAATCCTTCATAGTGCATAGATTTATTTTTAAAACAGGCGCTAGCTTTGTAATAAAGAAATGAGTAATTCTAAAGTATTCAAAAGAAAAAAATAACCCAGCCTGTATCAAATGTGTCTAAGTGTGATAAGTGCTGTAAGGAATCGGATATGATTGACGGGATACACGAAGAGTTGCCAAAATAATTGATACTGACCCCTGATTTAGAGAGTAAAACAGTTGAACAAAGTACTAGTTTATTTTGATTAGAGCGGAAGTTATCAAAAGCTTCTTGGTCTGACCCCTGATTTAGAGAGTAAAACAGTTGAACAAAGTACTAGTTTATTTTGATTAGAGCGGAAGTTATCAAAAGCTTCTTGGTCTGACCCCTGATTTAGAGAGTAAAACAGTTGAACAAAGTACTAGTTTATTTTGATTAGAGCGGAAGTTATCAAAAGCTTCTTGGTCTGACCCCTGATTTAGAGAGTAAAACAGTTGAACAAAGTACTAGTTTATTTTGATTAGAGCGGAAGTTATCAAAAGCTTCTTGGTCTGACCCCTGATTTAGAGAGTAAAACAGTTGAACAAAGTACTAGTTTATTTTGATTGGAGCGGAAGTTATCAAAAGTTTCTTGGTTTGACAAAGTGTGCAAGAAGTGTAAATAAAAATAATACTTCATTATTTGAACAGATTTTATACGGAAGCTTTAAACTATGTGCCATCAATATTACATGATAAAAAACAATGAATACACATCATGCAGAAGTTAGCAAAACTTTTACATATCAACATTGAGGAGTACGTCACATTAATTGATAATTAATTCTCTTTTCTAGACGCCAAACCATATAGGCAGTCCACAACAGGCATTGTAGAAAATAAGTGTCCATAATTTGACTTCAATTTGCACCCAGATAAATAAATAAAACGAACAACAAAATTAGTTTTGGAAATACGATTGTGGTAAAATATCAATAAAAGCATCTGTGGTTTTATTAAATACAAGGTCAGTACCGTTTCTCTGGCCACCACGTCTGCCCATTTGTGGTCTGGACTAGTACTGATAAATAAAAAAATGGTTTTATTTCGAAAGATGATCAATTATAGAAAGATAAAATGGAATCACATTTAGTGAAATTTTATCAAATTGTTTGTTTCCACAATTGGTGGATCGTCACTAGTCAAGATCAGTGAATTAAGAGATCATACATCACATTCGATTAGCGTTAAGATTTTGAAAGCGAAAACTAAAACGAAAACTAAAACTGACCAGGATAAAGTTTGTCATGTCAGGGCCCCGATACCTCCAAAGTATATAGCCATTTTTCTTAGAATTTACATTTGCAAAATGAATGTCCAATGATATCGTACATATGCTGGTCTAAAGGGTATCCTTGTATTTTTATTCACGCTTTCAAATAATATCTTATTTAACAATTTTTACCAAACAATATCTTTTGTTATTGTTTTATTGGCGTAATTTTAATAACACAAAATAAATAAAACTGATTACGAAAATATTTATATAAAACGCATATTTTAATTTTACTTATACTGTAGGTGAACAAGAAAACGTGCACAGGTTACAAATTTGTTGCATACCAAGAAGTGCGTCGCTATCCGTTTATTGGTGATTTTACGACTTGTAAATATCCGTTCTCAAGCGGCGGGATTTTGTAAATATATCCTTGATATGAAGGAGTAACTAAGTCGTTTTTTATATCTGTTTAATACGTGAAAATATTTCAAATCATATTGAAGATAAAATATTTTTTTCATTCACTTTTTCTACTTTACGCTGAGAAAATGTCTCGGGTAAATGAGCAATCCAATTGCATTACTTATGGCTATTATATTTCAAAAGAACAAACACAAATGCCTTAAGAGGAAAAGCCCGAAATTATAAATTAATTCCAGTCAGGAAATTTAATATCAAAAACAGCATCTTATCGCTGTAAAACCACTCACGCTTTTACATAATATGCAATTTTATTTAAACTCTAAAAGTTATGTAAGCCACTAAAGCTAAATTTTAAATTTTGAAAAAAACCACTATGGATGTAGTCGTTGCAATTGAAAAACGATTAAATATTTTTTTTTGAAAACCCGCTAGACTAAAAGAAAATAAGAACCTATAAATATAGTCACAAACCCAAAAAAATCCGCACCTAAAAGGATTTTAATTAGTCACGAACTGATAAAACTGAAAAATTGTATGCATAGGTAGGGCATGGCAGCCCGACGAATTTTCTTGGGTTTGTGGTTATATTAATAGGTTCTTACTTTTTTTTAGTCGGAAGTTTTCAAAAAAATTATTTAATCGATTTCCAGTTACAACGACTACATCCGCCGCGAATTTTTTGAAAAATTTTTAATTTTGCTTTTTATTTTATACTTTTTGGATTAAAACGTTTATGTAGAAAACTGTGTTTAAATCGGTCAAACAATTTTGGAGATAAATGGGAACATTCGTTTCCAACAAAATTTTGCAGCACCCTCAGGTGAGCTAACACCATAACACTTATCTAAGAACCATCATCAGGTGGTCCCAAATATTTTGCAGAGAACCGTGTCTAAATCGGTCAAACGGTTTTGGAGATAAATCGGAACATTCCTTTGCAACAAAATGTTTATTGCCGCGCTCCATGGTGAAATATCACCATAAAACCTATCTAAGAACTATCGCCGATTAGTCTCAAATATTTTCAGAAACTAATTAAATAGGGACAAACGTTTGCAACAAAATGTTTATTGTGGCGCATTCTGGTGAGTAACCACCGTACTGTTCTTAGGTAGTTGATCTAAGAACTATTGCCAATGAATCACAAACATTTTATAGAAAACCGTATCTAAAATATAAAATAAATATTTTATTCAATCTTCTTTTCTACGGTGGTTAAAATTGACCATAGTTAAAATAACGATCGTCTGAAGAAAGGGTAATACTAGTAAAAATATTGTGGAGTGTAAGGACCGTATTGGTAAAATAAAACATTGGTTTAGCTAAAACGAAAAATCAAATCGTAAATAATTTGAAACTATCGTGTTTCCGTTGTCAAAGTTTTTTTTGTGGCACTATCGCACTTATATTGTGAAAGTTATAACAAAATATGAAGTCAATACCAAAAGAACAAAAAAAAGTCAATTGTCATTTAAGTATTATTAGATACAAAATATTTATATGAATGATACCATAGAATGCAAATTATTCTTTCTTGATAATTATTGAATTGTTAGCTATATTTCGTGTAAATTACATCAAAATGTTAATAAGTAATGGAACGAATGATTAGTCACCATAAAATGATGGAAAACCATAAATATATTTATTCATTCGCCGTTCGGTGATTTTTGGAATTAATTGTATTTAATAAATTATTAAAAAATTTAACAAATTTACTACTTAATCAGAAACTTCATTTTGGCTTCTTGTCGACAACTAGGAAAAAATACTTCGTTATTTCTGCGGTTTCCTCTCGTGCAGTCGGCTTTTATATTTTAAATTTGATTGGAAATGTGTTTGATTAGTGATACGTAGCCATCATTCGTTATGACAGTTTTCCTTTTATTTTATTGATTGTATTAATAATTACGATCGCACACGTTAATTTATGAAATTACATAATCGACTACTGAAGAAATAAATTATTTACACGCATGGTCTGACCCTTTCATTGTTGTGAAAATTGAAGTTGTATCATTTATATTAAAATTACCAATGCTTTAAAGAAACATTTCAGTGAATAGTTCCTGCATTTACTCTGCAGTTAGGATGAAGTTGTGGTAAGGGACGCTAAATTTATTAAATAAATAAATATTTGTTGATATATATTCGATTGGATAAATAAAGCACGTAAAATATTTGAAATAAAGAAATTTATTAGGTTTTCA